>JARHVA010000884.1:3135000-3517500 GCA_037957365.1 Torreya grandis | reverse complement strand
TGTTGGTTGAAGGTTGAACTGGTGTTGATGAATGGGCTTGGATTTGTGGATGTTTGATTTTGATGTGATGGCGTTAAACATAAAAAATAATTTGGATTTAAAAATTGATTTAATATACTTAGTAAAGTAAAATTTTGATTTTAGTTTATGGGTAAAATTGAATAAGCATTCAAGTTTGGATTTAGATTTGATTGATTGTTGATAGGTGAACTAGATTGAGTATTAAAGTTCATATTTAGATTTGGATTTGTATGGTTGATTGGTGGAATATGGAATTTCAGATTTTTATATGTTTGATTGATTGGGAAAATTTAAAAAGAATTAAAATTTAGATTCAATTTATTTATGATTGGTAAACTTGAACAAGCATTAAAATTTGGATTCAATTGATTAACAACTAGTCAAGTGAATAGCATTCAAGTTTGGATTCGATTGGTTGATGATTGGTGAGGTTGAGTGGAAATTCAAGGTCAAATTTCGATTGATTTAATTGTTGATAAGTGAGATAGAATGTGTATTCAATCTCATATTTAGATTGATTTGATTGTTGATAAGTGAGCTAGAATGTGCATTCAAACTTAGATTTAGATTGATTAATGAGGGTGACTTTGGATTCAAACTCAAACTTGGATTTAGTTTGGAACTTTGGTTAACCAAATGATTGTTTATTTTATTCGATTGGAGGTTTAAAATCTCTTAGTTTATTTGATGGACACGGGCACCCATATAAAACCCATGGCTTGCTTGGGTTTATTCTTCATTGAGGATAGTTTTTCCTTTGTATTGGGAGACTTGACGATTAGAATTGGATAAACCACTGACAAAATTTATATATTCTAAAGAGCCTTATGATGTAGATTGATCTTGGATGGGTGATGAGGACTCTCTTTTATAAATTAATTGGTGTAACTATTGAACATCAAATTTTGATTAAAATTTTGCCCCTAGACTCAAGGCTTAGTGTAAAACTCCATTCTTATTAGATATGATGTATTGAGTGAATGGGGAAAGAGGTAAGATGTCCCTAGGGATACCTTCATCTTGATAATGTCCTTATAATTCTTCATTGTCATGGATTTCATGTGTTTTGGCATGGTGTCCTTGATTTTCTAAAGTACCAAAGTGAAAGGGGTCATTTCCAAAAGGCTCTTCCCTCAACCAAGGATTTTTCAACATAGCTATGTGCCTTGTGATAGGTTACATTTCTAAGAGAAAGGATTTTACTAAAAGTAAAAAGATAGATATTTGACTCCAATAAAATGAAAGACCAAAATGATTGATAACAAGGTACTTTGAGTTTTAACTTTATGACTAAAATTTGTGATTTTTAAGCTTTAGATTATGACTTGATTTCTTAGTTTCAATACTCAAAATATTTTTTGTTTAAATCAAAGATTTCAAAACATGGTTTTCATAAGGAAGCAAATAAATAAGTCCTACTTTATACACACGTGCATTACATAAAAAAAGGGATAAAAGTAGGATGAAGGATTTGAACAACTTTTAGGCTTTCCATGCCACTTGTTTGTCTATTGAATGGTGTCAACCCAAAATTTTAGAGCATTAATTATGTGAGAAGTGTCATTATCATATCTCATCAGACCTAGTTTGAAGGGTACATGGAAAGTAACTTCTTGGTGGTTACTAACTGTTAATGAATACACCAAATTTGAATGACAAAAATACTCACCTAGTATTAAGTTTTTTACAAGATTATCTATGTGGAGTCTTATAAATACCTTTCATTACATGAGGCCTAAAACCATAGAAGAAGTTGATTTATTGGATGTACACAAATTGGTCTAGTCCAAATGTGTCCAACCGATCCATAAGATTTTAGTAAATTGATGTTGAAACAATTAAACTTCAAAACAACTGTTGAAACCCTATGAATTGGAACATGAAATCCCCTCACATCATAGTGTGATTAAAACACAACACTACTTAGGCTTTTGAAATAGTTGATACTTGATTTTTATACCCCATTAGTACATTTAGTTTAGCCTACCATATGGCCATGAAATCCATGGTCGATAGATCCCCTAGAAAAGATTAAAAAATGAAGAGTTACACTCACCTCTAATTCTTAGGTATCATCACCAAGTGACATCAAGAGAAGAGCATATGTGTAAGTGGGTTTTGAGTAACAAATGTTTGTAAATGTTGTTTTTGATATTTTGAGTATCATCACTAATATAATGTCACAACAAAGAGCATATGCAATATAAGCCACATAAATACATGTTTGGAGAGTAAATTTAATTAAATCCAAATTTTGAAAAATGATCTAAGTTACTATTGAAAATAAGAATGTTGAAATGGAAAATGTTAAAAAACTTGAAATAAAAATAAATGGTTGGCCTAAAAATGAAATATGGAGTAAGAAAACTAAAAACAAAAATAAAATTTGAATTGAATGTCTTTCTTTGGTTTTTCTTGGACTCGTGACCTACAAGAAATTGTTAAAAGTCTTTATATGGATAAAAGATCAAGGCAACCTACAAAAGTTAGTTAAAATTTTATAAAAAAAAATGTTATGGAATAATTTCATTGTTACATAGTAAGACCAAACATTGAATTCATTAGCAGTTAGAAAACTCAAAAAATAGAGATAAAATGAGAAACAAAAACTTACATAATAATTTTGCTATTACTTGTGATGATTTCACTAAAGTTATACATGATTTCATGTTTTTGCTGAAGTTCTTACGATTTCACTAAATTTTGCTATAATTTTCTATAGTGAAAACATTTTAATTATTCATCCAAAAGGCAAAAACTGAGAGAAATAAAACATATAATTAAAAAGGTCCAAAATAAAATATTGATAACAGAGGAAAATAGATAGAGAGACCTTGAAAAGTTGGAAAAAATATGAAATAGACCTAAAAAGTACCTAAAAATGATTTCTCTATTTCCCTCAATGAATTCATTGAAGTTGTCTATGATTTTGATACTCTACAAAAAATATGTTAAACTAAAAATTAGAATTATAGAATGGATTACAATAAAAATTAAATACTATTAGAAAACCTAAAACTTAAAAAAGACACAAGAAAAATTTTACTATTTGTTTTAATGATTTTTTATAAAGTTTGTGATGAATTCAGTGTTGCATAGGCGTACACAAATCAAGGTCAAAAACTCAAAAAATGGACCTAAAACTATAAAAACACACTTTCAAAATCAAGATTAATTACATATGTATAAATAAATCAATTAAAAATAATTGAACTATGCTCTTAAAATAACTTATGATGTCTATGATTTTCAAGATGAGGGAAGGCACCACTGGATGTGCTAAAATGTAAGCGTTAGATTTAGAGATCAAGATAGATGATAAATCAAACAATAAAATATAAACTAAACTAAAACCTAAAATTTAAAATAGAGTAGTAAATGAAAGTGATGCAGAAGCATCACCTAGGAAGACATTTATAATTTTTATGTAGGAACATGTAAATATTAGGTTAAATTTTGTTTTGGTGTGTTATAGGTCTTATTAGACATTAGAGGTGAATAAGGATCAATTTACATGATTTTTATAGCTTCTCTAGATCATTTTATAACATTTTGAACTTTTCTACCAAAATGAATCCTTTTGAAAATTCAAATTTTCCTAAGGGTTTCATTGATTTCTCAAGTTATATTCGATATGGTTTTATTTGGAAAAGGGTCTCTAAGATCTAGGGATGTTATTGAAATGTTATTCATCCCTATAAAAAAATTTACTAAGCCTTAAGCTTCGTTAAGACACAACCAAAGTTTAAGGTCAAGAAATGGTGTGCATTTGGAGAGAATAGTTAGTTAGTTAGTTAGTTAGAGGCTTTTTAGAAACATAAAAACTTTAGAGACCAAAAATGGAGATCCATTAAAGGTGGAATTTGGAAACAAATGAAAAAACTTCAAGAAAGAAAAATAAGGTGTTAATATATAGGAAAACAAAGATTTTGCCTATAATTCTATGTTGCTTGTAGTTTTGATGCAAATTAATATAATAATGAATTATCAAAGTTATTTATGATATTCAGTACATTATTGGTAGGTAAACAATGTCACATGGTTATTACTATTAAATATAGTATATTCTTATTATTATTCTTCATGTTCCAAGTAATAATATATAGTATAGACAAGATTGAAGGCTCTATTTTGACATAGACTGAGCAAAAGAATTGAAGATATCTTTTTGAGGTTCATTCAAGTGTTTGCATGGTGAAGGTATAGTATAAATTATCTAATTTTTGAAATTGATCTTTTTTAATGCTTAGAATCGACTCATATTTTTAGATTTAACCCAAACCTCCATATAAGTTGACACAATCCTAGAATAAGACACATAACTCAGTTAATTATATGATATAAGTTCTACATAGATTATTCAAAGCTATAAATCCATTAGAGAGGATGAGGTAAGATATAATATACCTAATTCAACATTTAAAATTGTTTTAAACCATTTTAATTAAAATTATCCCATTATTAAAGCTCTCAAGTACCTGAAGACCTGTCAAAACCTAAACTAGGATTTTGAATTTGAAAATTGAATAAATTTTGTTTCTGCCAATAAAATTTATCAAAACTTTGAAATAATAAGTAATTTTTTGTGATATATAATAATTATGAGTTTTTTTATATAAATTTTACGTATATCATGGAATCTAAGAGTCACATCATGAATTAGGCCTAAGTAGGCCTTAAAAAGGCAGAATTTGCAAGAGAGACCTAATTTTGGGAGATTTACCTTGAAATTCTAGACCTAAAACTTTGTGTGAATATTTAAAGGAATAAAGGGTACTCAAAAATATTTTTATTTTGTTTATAACCCATGTATATTGTCCAAACATACAAGCTTTGTATAAAATAAGGGTTACTAGGAAACTAGGTCTAAAAGAAAAATCTTGAATTTGAATTTGCAAACTCTCTCCCTCTTCATAAAATTGGTATTATATCAAGTTGTATACCTAAATGAGGCTTTACATAAGGTGACATTATTTTAGGTTAAAAATAAAATGGATTATTTATTGGTTAGTTGGGTTGAAAAGCCAAAATGCCACCTAGAAGGAACCCAAGAGGAGGTGGAAGAGTAGGTATCTAAATTGGATATACTAACTTGGAGGATTGAGAAACTTTTGGGTAATTTTTTATGCAAGGTTTACAAAAATAAATTCCAATTATATAATAAGATTTAATAATTTGGGATATAAGTGACAAATAGGAATAACTACAAGCTCTAGAGGAGGAAGAAGAAGTTAAAGAGCATGAGGAAGAAGGAATACATTGATAATTGAAATTAGTGATGGGAGAGGGGTCTAAACCAAATATAGATCTTCCTACATATGCAATTAATTTATATGGTGAGTAATTTGACAAATATTTTGACTATGAAAATGTACTAGAAGAAAACAAGGTCAAATTTGCTTGCACAAAATTAAAAGGACATATATCCCTTTGGTGGGACTACATATAGGATGAAAGGAGTTAAAATGGCAAAGCCAAGATCAAATCTTGGGATAGGATGGTATAAAATTTGAAGGTTTTATTTATACTTAGTGACTATAATACAAATATCTTCAAGAAATTATAGAATTTGAAGTAAAAAGAGATGGGTGTTGAAGAGTTATACAAGTTGACAATTAGAATAGATCATATAGAAGAGGATGTGGAGAATATTGTTAGATATGTTAATAGATTAAGTTATAATATTCAAGATGAAATCAACTTAGTTATTCCAATTACACTTGAGGGATGCTACTAGTATGCTTTGAATGTAAAGGATAAGTTAAATAGAAGGCAAACTCAATAAAATATAGGCAAGGGTAGAATATATATAGGTAGAGGACAATAAGGAAGATGAGTTACATCTCAAAGGATAAGTTTAGAACCAATTATCTCTCAAGAACAATAATCTACTTCAAGAGGTGGATTTAGAATAAGGATACCTTAATCTAGAGGAGGATAAATAAAAAGAGGAAGAGGATTTAATGGATTCACTGGTAAATATTTCAAATACAACAAATTTTTAGGTCATAGATATTGGGAATATCCATAGGATTCTCAAACTATCATCTCTAGAACTAAAAGTAGAAATCAAGTAGTCTAAGCAAATAATAAAGTGTAGATCTTCCATCTCACATATAAGAACCAAAATTTAGTCAGTCGTTACTAATGAGGAGGTTACTGATAAAACCTCCCAAACAAAAAGAGTCTACCCAAAGAAAGACTTTATTCAAGATAACTTAAAAATCCCAAGATAATTGAGGTAAAATGGTGATTGATTCAAGTAGTATTGATAATCTAGTATTAGTAGAGATGGTATAAAATATTAGTATAAATATATTACCATATCCAACCCCTTATAAGGTCTCATGACTTTAGAAAGGGTAGTAAATTCTTGTGAATGAATAATGTTTTGTATATTTTCATATTAGAGGATACAAAGACAAGGTTATATGTGACATAACGCCAATGGATGTGTGCCATGTGTTATTAGGTAGGCATTGTCATATGATAGATAGATTACTCATGATAGAAGGAAGCATGTTTACACATTGGATAAGGAAGTCATAAGTCACACATTGTTGCCTATGAAAAAATAAGAAAATGGACAAGGGAGTAGTTCAAATGTTATGATTATGAGTGAGAAGGAGTTCTTGCATGCTATGAAATAGGAAAATTTGGGTTTTGGATTGGTAATCAAACTATGGACTGTTATAATAGTTATCAAATTTAATGAGTTACATTAATAACTATAAAACATGTTGGAAGAATCTTATGATATTATGGTGGATGAATTTCCCAATGAGCTACAACATTTTAGGAGTATAATCCACCATATTGACTGTATACTAGGTGCAAGTTTTCCCAACAAAGCTTCCTACAAGATGACAATGTAGATATTAAGAAGCAAATACAAGAACTCTTGGCTCAAATACTAATCAAAGAAAGCCTCAGCCCATGTGTAGTACCAATTATATCAATGTCAAAGAAGGAGGGAGATTGGAGAATGTGCTTTGACTCTATCGAAATCAATAATATAACAATAAGGTATAGATTCCCTCTTCCAAGATTGAAGATTTAATGGACTATTTTAGTGGTTGTAATCATTTCTCTAAGATTGATCTCAAGAGTGGTTATCATCAGATACAGATAAGGGAAGGAGATAAATGAAAGATTGCTTTTAAGACTAATGAGAGGCTATATGAGTGGTTTATTATGCCATTTTGTCTCACTAATACCCCAAGTATAATCATGAAACTCATGAATGAAGTCTTAAACCTTTCATTGGTAAATTTGTCATCATATATTTAGATGATATATTGATTTATAGTCCAAGCAAGGAAGAGCAACTTTGGCACCTTATAATGGTGATGCAAAAATTAAAAGAGGAGAGGTTATTGATTAACCTTAATAAGTTTTTATTTATTAATATAGAGCGGGTGTATCTTAGCTTAGTTATTTCCCAAGCTATCTTGAAGATGGACAAAGATAAGGTGAAATCCATCATTGATTGGCCAACTCCCAAGACAACTTATGAGGTGAGAAGTTTTCATGGCTTAGCAAGATTTTATAGGAAGTTTATCAAAAAAATTAATGGGATTTATGCATCCATAATTAACACCATAAGAGGGGATAAAAATAAATTTGTGTGGACTAATATTTTTGAGAATAATTATTAGTTATTAAAGAAGAAAATTATAGAATAACATGTTTTAACACTTCCTGATTTCAATAAGGTTTTTCAAGTTGAGTGTGATGCAAGTGGGGTGGCCATTGAAGTTGTCGTAAGTCAATAAGGTATACCTATAGCATATTTTAATGAGAATTGAAATGAGACTAATAATAGGTATTTTTCCTATGATATATAATTTTATGTTATGGTTCAAGCCTTAAGGAAGTAGAGGCTCTATTTAATGTTAAATAAGTTTATCATATTCATATATAATCATGCACTTCAATTCATAATCAGTCGTTCCAAGCTAAGCCAAAGGCATATGAAGTGGGTGGAGTATTTGTAAAACTTCACTTTTTTCATTAAACACAAAAATATCCAAACTAACAAGGTGGAAAATGCTCTCAACAAAAGGACTTTGCTTATAAAATAAATTCAGATTGAGACTGATGAAATAGAGGAACACAATGAGCTATATTAAATTGATTTAGACTTATAAGAAGCATATGAGGTTTGAAAGCATCCAATTAATATAAATAGAGAGCCTTAGATGGAGTGCATGTTACAAGATGGTTTGTTTTTTAAAAGAATTTAGATTTGTGTACCAAAGAGTTCCATGAGAGAGAATTTAATTAAGGAAAAACATTATGGGATTTTATAAGTCATTTTGGCCTTGACAAAACTTTAGCTTAGCCAAGTAGTCATTATTATTGGCTTATAATGCAAACATATGTAAGTAAATTTGTAGAAATATGTAAAGTATGTCAATTTTCCAAAGGAAAGAGTACTAATGTATGTCTTTATTAGCCCTTACCAGTTCCAAATAGACCTTAGGAATCTATTTTCATGGATTTTGTAGTGGGGTTACCAAGAACTCAAAGAGGGCATGACTCCATTTTTGTATTAGTGGACATATTTTCAAATATGGCCCATTTCATACTATGTAAAATAAATAATGTGCTACTCATGTGACTAACTTATTGTTCATAGAAGTGTTTAGATTGCATGGGATTCAAATGAGTATTATCCCAAATAGAGACACTAAATTTATGGGACATTTTTGTAGGACCCTATGGAATAAATTAGGAGTAAACTTGAACTTTAGTTTATCCTAACACTCTCACATTGATGCACAAACTGAGGTGCTCAATAGGAGTTTGGGTAATTTGCTAAGGTGTTTAACAAAGGATAGTCCTAAACTATGGGATTTAATCTTACCACAAGTAAAATTTACCTATAATGACTCATCCAACAGAAGCATAGGAATAAGTCCATTTCACATTGTGTATGGTATGCACCCAAGAGGAGTTTTTGAGTTAAGAGACCTAGGTAATATGGAGAAAAGAAGGGTAGAGGGAGAAGAGTTTTTTATTGTTATGCAAGAGGTCCATGAGTAAGATAAGAATTAATTGGAGTTGAATTTGAAAAAATATAAGCAACATGCAAATATTAAGAGGAGAGAAGTAAATTTTTAGGTTAGGGACATGGCGTTAGCTCATCTAAGGAAGAAAAGGTTTATAAAAGGTGAGTATAATAAACTAAAAATTAAAAATATTGGCCCTTGCAAAGTCATTATAAAGTTCTCCAACAATTTATATGAAATAGAGTTGTCTAATGGTGTGGGAATCTCTCCCATATTTAATATTGTAGACTTCTATCCATTTAAATAAGGGGATGATAGTGGTTAAATAGCTAGAAAATAATGGGCAAATTAGTTGCCACAATCCAAGATAGAAGAACTTGAATTCATTTTAGACAAGAAAGTTAGTAAAAAAACTAGAGGCAAGAAGTATTACCAATACTTGGTAAAGAGGAAACATCATCCTATAGAGGATGCCACTTGGATGATTGAATCAGGCATCATCAAGCATAGGGGTCCTAGTAAACATTAGAGGTCAATAAGGATAAAATCTCATGCTTTTTTAAGCTTCTCTAGATCATTTGATAGCATTTTAAACTTTCCCACCAAAATGGATCCTATTGAAAATTCAAATTTTCCTAAGGGTTTTAATGATTTCTCAAGTTATATTGGATATAGTTTTATTTATAAAAGGGTCTCTAAGATCTAGGGATTTTCTTCAAATGTTACTCCTCCCTATAATAGTGTTATATGCCTTAATCTTGGTTAAGACACAACCAAAGTTTGAGGTCAAGAAATGATATGCATTTAGAGGGAATAGTTAGTTAGTTAGAATATTTTTAAGAACCTAAAAATTTCAAAGATCAAGAATTAAGATCCATTTGAGGTGGAATCTAGAAACATAGGAATAAAATTCAAGAAATAAAAATAATATGGTGTTAATATACAGGAAAATATAGATTTTGCCTATAATTATGTGTTGCATGTAGGTTTGATGCAAATGAATAGAATGATGAATTTTCAAAGTTCTTTATGATCTTAGGTTATTAGTATGAAAACAACATCATATGTTTGTTCCTCTTAAATATAATGTATTATTTTTATAATTCTTTTGTTCCAAGGGATAATATACATTATAGATAAGATTTGAAGGCTTTATTTTGACATAGTATGAGCAAGGAAATTGAAGATGGCCTTTTGAGGATAATTAAAGTATTTTCATGGTGAATATATAGTATAAATTCTCTACTTGATGAAAATTATATTTTTAAATTCTCAGAATAGACTCAAAGTTTCATATTTAACCCAAACTTCCATACAAGTTAACAGTCTTAGAACAAAACATAGAACTATGTTAATTACATATATAAGTTATACACAAATTGTTCAAAGCTATAAATCCATTAGATAAGATAAGGTAATATATAATAGACCTAATAAAACCTTAAAAATTGTTTGAAACCATTTAAAATTCAAATTATCCCATTATTAAGGCTCTCAGGTACTTATGGACCTATAAAAACCTAAACTAGGGTTTTGAATTTAAAAATTGAATAAATTTTGTTTCCACCAATAAAATTTCTCAAAAAATTTAAATCTAAAGTAATTTTTTGTTCTCTACAATAATTAGTAGGTTTTATGATCGTACTTTTCTATACAATATAAAAGCTAAGAGTCACATAGTGAATTAGGCCTAAGTATGCCTAAAAAGAGCAGAATCAATAAGAGAGGCCTAATTTTGGGAGATTTACCTTAAGATTCTAGACTTAAATCTTTGTGTGAATCTATAAGGGATTAAAGGGAACTCAAAATTAGTTTTATTTTGTTTTTAGCCCTATATATTGTCCAAACCTGCAAGCTTTGTATAAAAGAAGGGCTACTAGGAAACTAGACCTAAAAGAAGAATCTTGCATTTTATTATGCAAACTCTCTCCGTTTGAATTATAAATAAATCAATAAATAAAATAATGCTTAAAATCATGAAGCATTTTTCACCTTTTCCATTATGATCAAATAAATATTTCTCCTTTAATCTAAATGTGGGTGCTCAATACTTTTTCAAAGCAAAGAGGATTGTGTATGCAATCAAAAATACATCATGTTCATAAATCAATCCTGGATCGCATGGGATAGAGCACACCTACACTTCCAATTTGGGAGCATATAATTGTTAAGTAGGAGCATGACTAATGTGAGTATATGTTAGACTTGATTAGGGGATCACTTATCACAACACACCATGTGAGGTAGGGTTCTAAAGCCTACAGTCTAACACAGTCACACAACAACCCTAAAAGAGTCATATGATTTAATATTTCACTAATCTAATAAAAATAAAAGTAAATCTAATCTAGTGCATACCAAATATTATGGCATAAAGTGGGGGTTAAAAACAAAAAAAATAAACAACTAAACTAAACATGTATTAGAAGACATATACTCACGTTAATGTATATGAAATCCTAATACATGGAAGAGAAGAATACATATGCTCTATCTATCTACTCTTACAAAGGAGGAATAAAGTTAGGAATACTTACCTTTAAATATGAACCCATCAAGCCTAAATCTCTCCTTGAAGAGATTATCATGGTATGTAAGGATAACTAAGATAAATTAGCTATAGGCTACACAACCTATCCAAGCATCTAAAATACTTATCCAAAAGATGAGATAGCAGCTCCAAAGAAAGTATTTAACCCTAAATCTTTATTCCCCAAGTATAATGGTCAATAGGAAAATGTTCATTCATACTTCTTCACTGAATTCTTTGCTATTATTAAATGGTCATAAATGATCTTGTATATATAGTAGTAACTTACTTTAAAAACTTTTAGGAATGTCAACTATGCTAGGTTGACCTGGTTGACCTAGCACATTTTTGGGTATAACTCACTAGGTCAATGTTAGGTTATCCAAGAGGCCAATAAACTAAAAGAGAAAAAAAGTCCCTATATTATACTAGGTTGACCTGGTCGACCTAGCATAACCAACAGGTCAAAAGGGTGATAAGGCAAGAAATGAAGGATAAAATATAGAAAATGATGGGAATAGGCATAATTAATAATAATAATCTTATGTTCAATGGTTTTAGGAGGCTAGAGTGTAGATGAGAAGTGGCAAAAGGAATGACAATATTATAAAGCACAGATGGTCTACCCACCCCTTTCTCAGTGTAACCCTTAAGGCATGCACTCAAAGAGATTGAGACTCGACAAGTTCCTCCAAGATATGAAGTGTTAGTAATCAATAAAAGTTAAAAATATTATGTGTACAAATATAACCCAACTAAAGCTCATCACATGTCATGTAAGTGCAACACGGGATGGTGCTTCAGAGATAAAACATGATAATACATAATGTTGATGCTAAGTATGGTGTAGTAAGTAGAAAAATAATTAAAATAAAATAAATGTATTGAGAAAAGTGTACCTTTAACTTACCTTATTGCCATAGATAAAGAAGCAGATTGTCAGAAATGAAGGTGTCCAATGTAGAATACACTAGGCAAACCTATAGAAGTCAGTGCAAAAAATAGCCAAAAATCAAAAAAATTGGAATATAGACATATTATAATGGAAAATAATCTCTACATCATCATGATTCTAATGCATTTTATGGTTTACAAAATAGATTAGCAGAAACAAAGATAGAGGCAAAACAAGGAATCTACCTGAAAAGAAATGAAAGAATTGAGTTGCTAAAAAGTGGTTTTAAATAAGGAAAAAGAGAATTCATTTGTCATTTTAAATTGTGAAGATAAAATAGAAATCTAAGACTAGATAAGGCTAGGATGGTGAGGTAATGATAGGTTATACAAAGAGGACACCCAAAGGTGATAACAAGTGCACTACAGGTATGCAACTACATATCTCAAACTAGTTTTTTGAAATTTGTATTGAATTAAGTGAATTTTTGATAAAATTTGTTTTTAAGAATTTATATATCACAAAATTTAACAAACTTATATTCTAAGGGTAGAAAATAAGAAGACAAGAAATGGGTTGGAAGGGTTTAAGAGAAAAATGAGTAAAATGTACTGGGTCAGCACATAGAACATACTAGGTCGACCAAGTCAACTTAGTAGGTTGAAACAGGGTAAAATCCATATGGTCAACCTAGTAGGTATGGGTCGACCTAGTGTAATCTGTAGGCTGGAAAAGCTAAAACAAAGTGAGAAACTAATCTATAAGGGCCAGAATGAAAACTCAGAACCAGGAAGGGGAAATTAAGAGGGTTAACTTGGAACTTGAAGTCAACTATGAAAAAAATAGGGAAATTTTAGTCTAATAAGGTTGACTAAGGAATCATAATAAACATGAACAAGTATGTAAAAATCCAAAAGAGGGATAAAATGGCCCAAAATGACAAAAGGAGGACAAGAGGGACCAAGTAAGCTAGAAATAAGATAAAATGAATAAGGTAAATGCAATTAGGCTTATTTTTAATTAAAATTGTAAAAAATGATTTAAAAATAATGTATTATGATTATACATGACATGGAAGAACTAATACATCTTTTGTTATTTCTTGGTTGCAAAGACAACTGAGATTCTAGAGGTTGGTGGACATGTCTTGGTTGTTAGACTTGTTAGAGAGATTGATCGATGGAAATCGAGCTAGATTGATAGCCATAGGTCTAGGAGGTATATCTAAGATGTGTAGGATCCCCCTCACTGCTAAATTTTTAGTCATGTTCTTGGAATGCTAGGAACATTTAACTAACACCTTCAGATGGGAGGTGGATAAGGATGTGATAGAGGTGGGTATCACACTAAAGGATGTACATGTTATCTTTGGGCTACCCATAGTAGAAGCACTGGTGACCATAAGGATATCAGATAGCTTAAAGGAGAGGAGAGCCTTACCCATGTGGGATATAAGATCAAAGATGATATTGAGAGGATGGAGAGTCATTATGGGTGACATTAGGTGGTGATAAGCCTTGTGACATAGCGAGTGATCTATCACAAGTCAAACAATAAGGTGCCACTATTAATGGTAGCCTTTAGTAGGATGATGTTGGAGGAGGGAGTATTATACAATTTAGGTTCTATCATTTATGTCTAGCTCATACATGATCTATTTGAGATGATGGTCAAAGGGTAGAAGACTATGGGATTGATCATACTACTAACAACATGGATATATGAGATATTTCCCATGTATCAACTAGTTAGGTTGCCCCATGTGGTCGATGATGGGTTACCTCAAGTGTAGAGATGGTGGGAGGACCATGTAGCATGGGTTATGCCTCATGTGTCATCACTATAGTCATTGAGACATGCATACATCATGTGGTATCCATATGGGCATATAGTAACTACATGGGTGAGTTAGCACACAATTGTACCAATACTAGAGAGGAATGATGTGATTAGATACTATGCATGGTGGAGAGAGCCACATTTGATGGCATAAGTGTTAGGAAAAATGGGTCTACCTCATTTAATGACACTGATACTAATGCCCAATTAGTGGGCTCAGCATGTGAGGGAGTTATGAGGGAAGAGGGGACTCAGACCACTGATAGTGAGGTTAACACTGAGCCTATGTCAAAAGTGACCATGGATTGGTCAGACATGATGAGCGATAGAGGAGGAGGTAGGGGAGGAGGTGATACCATATTTACCACTACCAACCCCACAACAAGATGTGTAGTGGCCACCAAGGACATGATATTGATGGAGATAAGAGAGAGTGGAGACTATAGACATCCTAGATCATCCCATAGATGAGTTAGTAGAGATGATAAAGAGACCACTCAGATGGAAGCTAAGATGGGCATAAGCCATGATATATAGGTTTAAGTTGAGGATTTGACCTATCGAGGAGGTACTATGAGGCCACACAAATGGGGAGATAATGTTAAGTAATCATGCAAATTATGATATCATAGGAGCTAAAACACATATAGGTATGAATATGGCTGAATTATTTCTTAAGTTTTTATTTGGTAGTAAAGAGATGTAGATAGATATTATGAGATATGATAGTGATATAATATCCATCTAGTGTGATTTTACAAGCATACTTGAGGATGAGGAGGAGATATGGGGGTCCTTAGTGAGGGGATCACTCCATGACATCCTAGATGAGACTCTATATCCATACGACCCAATGTGATTGGAGGATCCAAGTGTACCATTTTCCACAGCTCAAGTGAGTTGGTTAAAATTAGAGGGTGAAGTATCAAGGTAGATATAGATGTAGAGAGAGAGGGTGCATCCACCAATAGAGATGACTGCAAGTAAGAGATAAGCCTAGTAGGCCTTGGTAGATGATAGATAAATGCATCTAGATATAGTGACATAGATGATGTAGGAATATACTAAGATATAGTGACATAGATGATGTAGGCATATACTATGATGTAGACTCAACTAACATAGACACATACAATGACCTAGGATGAGTTGGTGTAGGCACAAGTGTAGATAGCATTCATATAGGGACAAGTAGAGGGATTGAGATCTAAAACTACCTCATTATAGTGTACCATTTAGAGGAGTCAAAATGAGGCCTCAATAGTTAGTGTGGTTAGGCCATGAGATAGATAGGGTAGAGCTCAGCCCTAGTGCTGAGGCTTTGTATATGGTTGTATATGTTATATCAAACTCATGGTATATATATATGATGTATCATTTTAGATTATTGGTTTTAGTCGTGTATGTTGTCTTTATGATGGTTGTGTTTGTTCATTATGGTTGAGGTTGTGGATGCTTTGGATATATTTCTTTCTAGCACATGTATTTAACTTTGTTGTATATGTTATAGGAAATATATGTGGTGTGGCTTCTTTTCCAACATTATGAATTACACATGCATGGTTAAAAATAAATAGGCAAAAAAGAACTTGAAAAATATAATCAATCAAAGAAATCTACTACACACTAGTTCAAGTTGGGAAATGTGTAATAACAAAAAATGACTAAGTATAAAAACCCAAGAAAATGGCAAACAAGATGGTAAAAGGGGATTTGTTTTTAAAACAATGTAAAATATTTTTACACCAAATTAAAACAAGTAAAATCATACTAAATATAACATTGGGAAGTATGACAAACAATGTAATAAAATAGAAGGTATGTAAAAGGGCACAAATGGTAATAAAAACAAATCAAAAATTAAATATCAATTATAGTATTTCATGATGGGAAGTAAAAAATAAAAAGAAAATTTGTAAAAGTTTGGTCTTAAATTTATCATACTAATTCAAGTTGGGAAGTATGAAAAATTCAAGAAATGGTTGTAATCTTACATGTACTAAAAAAATAAGAAAATAAAAGGTGAAATAAAAATGAAGTAAGCATAAAACATACTGAATATCAAGATGGGAAATATGTAAATGATGTGTAACCTCATAATCTATCGAATCTTATCTCTTATTTGACACATGTAATTTGGATGGTGACTTGTTTATTGGAAAATTTTGTGAGAAAGGTTGGGTTCTATCCATGGTCTTACACTGTAATTGACAAAAGAAACACCCAAGGGGTAAAAAATCAAGATTGGTAAGTAGAAGGATAAGTAAAGGTAAATCAAGTATGTGGGTAACAGGATCAAAAATATGGTGATTTATGAGGGATGTTGGGTCCTATCCACTATCTTGCAAAGCAACTCACAAATGAAATCCCATGAAGAGTGATTAGTAAGCAAAAAAATATTTCCCAATAGGAAAGATGAAGGAAAAGGAATGAAAAGGGGAGTGTAATAAGCAATACTTAGGTGTCTTAAGAGAAGACCTTAGGAGGTAAGAGGCATATAAAGGACATGAGAAGACACTAAGTGACTAGTGGTCATCTATGTATAAAGGAAACCCACTTGATATAGACACAAATCTTTGTAGGAAAATAAGTTTTGTACTAATATCAACTCATGATGGTAGATTGTTACAAGGAAAATTAAAATGGACTTACCTTCCCATGACGTATTCCCTGCTCTTCAGGACCCCTTATAAAGTCATCAATCTACTACGAAGATTGGGTACTTGCATGAGAAAGTAGGTAGCACTAAAAGATTTTTTTATTCTCTTCTTCTAATCTACTGGCCTATCATGCCCCAAAGGACATCAGCTCTATCATGAGGCCAACTATGGAGTTTGAGCTTTAACTAGAAGGAGATGTGCTTTGAATCACGTCTTTTAGTGTGATTAGACTTTTAAGAACATTCAATATTTTTACCTTTGATATCATTTCCTTTTATTTAAATGATTTAGATTTTAACTTTATTTTGAATTGTTTTTAAGATTCCTCCTCCATATGGATTTGGAATGACCAATCATGAGATAGATAGTGATACACATGAATGAGTTATAGGCTAAGGCTAAGGAAAGCTAAGTGACCCAAGACAAAATACTAACTAGAACACTTAGGCTTAACAATGAACTGAGCATGTGATCTCAAGTTTCAACCATGTATATGCTTAGTTTGCATAAAAAGGAGGAAAAAATTATATCCAAAAGAGGATTGGTGATAGGAAATAGTAATGAGAAATATTACTTGCTAATTGATCACAAGGTAATAGGAGATAGTAATCAAGGGGATGAGGGTAGATATAACCAAGTCACCATGACAATTATCTATGAAAAATAAAGATAATAAAGCAAACAATCATGAATATACAAGGGAAGAGTTTTAAGAAAAACTCTAAAGGAAAAGAAATCAATGATAAGGGGAAAATAGCAATGATAAAGAAAAGACAAGTATATGTGAAATGTAAAATGAATCATAAGCTAACTATAGTATAAAATGAATAAGAAACATGATATAAGATAAGAAATAAGTTGACACAATATCAAATGATATAATCAAGATATAAATAAGATTAAATCACATGTCCAATCCAAAGATAAATGAGAAATCACCATGCATGTGATCACAAATACTGGAAATCTATCCACACACATTAGCCAATACATCAAATAAGTTTATATGAAGTTATAATCAAATTGCTACTAAGGTCTCATCAATCTTTAGTGAATACTAGGAAAATACTTATTTTTTGACCTCTTCAACTAAAAAATTAGGAATGCTCTGAGGATTGTGTTGAGGAGGAAAGTTAGGCAAAGGCTAGTTAGGAGAATGCATGGAAATAAGATCTATGGGAGAAGAAATAATCTCAAGTGGAGAAATACCCATGGGTGGAAAAGGATCCTCAGGTGAGGGAGGATTCATAGGTGAAGGAATCATAGGTGGAGGCACAAAAGGTGGTGAATGGACCACAAAAAGTGATGGAACCACTAGAGGTGGAGCCATGGGAGAAGAAGGAGGAACCTTATTATGGGAATTACCTATGGGAGGAATGGTAAAAGGTCCAGGGATGGATACAAGGTGATCTCTAAGATTTTATTAAAGAATACATCAAAAATTAGTGTGATGCATACCACTTAGGTGCCATTGATAATATTTCTCACCATACTTGGGTAAACATTCAGGAAGTACCTTCAAGGGAGGTATGGTTTTGTCTAATGATAGGAAAAAAGGATGAAAGGTATCAAGATATTGTCGTAACTTAATACAATGAGTGGAAGAGTTATTATATATCCCATGGAAGTAATAGATATGTTTGTGACTGGTTTTAGGAGAACTCACAAAAGGAGGTGAAATAGGATGGGAAGTAGCTGAAGAGGACTCATTGGCCCATTTAGTGGGCAAATGAGCCATCTTAGGTAGTGAAAGCAAACCATCATCAATGGAGGGTGATGATGGGGATGGAGTGGAACTAGGATCAACAAGAGGATCACTAGTAGGAGAAGTAGGAAGAGGCTCAACAATAGAAGGAAAGGAAATAAGCTCAACTAGAGTGAAAAAAGGAATAGGCTTAACTATAGCTGGCCCTACTGAAGGAGGGGTGGGATGCATAAAAGATCTAAGGTGGACTACCTTAGGTGTAGAAAAGAGATAATTTTTGGTCATATCATGATCCAAGAGCATGGTACTAAGTGGTTCTTCAAAAATTAGAGGTATCAGTGCCATCTTTACCCTATGATAAAGAGGAAAAATGCAAGAATCAAGAACTATAAATGGAAGAGAATGATGAGTTGAATGAAAAGACTCAAGTAAAAAAGATCAGTAACTAACAATCTTAGCATCATGGGCCTGGATAAGGCCACCTAAAATATGATCATCTAAATAATAACCATCATCATAATCTAGAGTATGAATATCAATGACACAAGTTGGGATGACCTTGTCATCAAAGGAAGCTTGGTGAATAGAGTGCCTAGTCTTGGTTAAGACTATAGGAATGTCATCACAAGGAGGCTTATGAGAATTAGGCTACAATGAAGTAAGAAGATATGAGATGAGATGAGGCAAGAGATAAAAGGTTTTGATCTTTAAGTTAATCTCATCAGGTTCATCATCAGAGTCTAAAAGGTTGGAAGGAATATTTCTAATGAGCTCAAGATGCCCATTGTAACCTCTGGTTGAGTTGACAAGAAATTTGAAATGCTATGACTCATAGAATGAAACACTATTCAAAGGTTCAAGATTAGGAATCTTTAAGATACCTTGATCTTGAAATTATTCAAAATTACTAGGGTTAGTGTCTCCTTGAATCCTATAAATGGCTCCATTGTGAGGAAATTTTATGCATTGGTAAGCAGAAGATGTGATAGCTTGTATACAATGAGTCCACGACCTACCAATTAAGATGTTATATAAAAAAGGAAATTTTGAATATCATCACCTTCATATGAATGGTGATAGGTGGGATGGTAATAGGAAGCCACACACACCCTAAAGGAGGCATTTGCCTTTTATCATATCCTTAGCATGTGCTACATGTAGACTTAAGATTACATTCAGAATACCCAAGAGTCTTAATGAAATCAAGGGAAGTGACATAGATGCCAAAACCCTCATTGACCAAGGCTCTATTAACTTATATATCACCTATTTAATGCTAATAAATAATGGAGGATCATCTGCATGAAGTAAAATATCATCCAAAATCATAGATGTGATAGGAAATCATAAAGAAAGAGAAGTGTTTATAGTTTCATCAATGCTAATGGACATATCCTCACATTGTTGTAAGATATTATCCTTAGATACAAATAAATTAGCCTCCAATCCTGATAGAGGAGGGCAAATGACATTCATCTTGAATAAGAGTTACATGAGGCAGTTTCTATGACATGGAGATGTCCTCATGAGTTCAAGGAAAGGGATTTGGGATGGAAGATTAGTAAGTTCCACAATGAGATCTAACTCATCATAACCCATAAGGATATTATTAGATATAGGTGCATAATGATTAAGAAGTTCTTTAGAAGGTGAATTTGAAGAGCATTGAAACTTATGTTGATAAGAATGAGAAGGTTGAGAAGAATTTTGTAATTTTTTTGGTGATGAAGAACTAGTTGGTGTAGATTGATCTTGAAATTTAGAAGAAGTGTTAGTAGAAATTGGATTTTTATTAGTATTGGAATATGGTGGGAGAGAAGTAGAAATAGTATGAGATGTGTCATCCAAGGGAGAATCGTAAATCGAATTGTCAAAAGAAAAAAAAGATCTTCTTGCCCCAACTCCTTTAAATGAGTTGGAGAAGAATCTTGGATAAAATGATGTCTTATGGGAAGGAGGAGTGTAGATAGGTTATGAATCAATGAAATCCACCACTCTTCACATATTGGTCATGCTAACCACATTCTCTTTGGAATTTGGTTCAACAAGACTTTTTACGTTATTGGTGGAAGAAGTTGGCTTGTCTTGACTTTCTTGGATTAGTTAATGATTAGGTAAGGGGTCTTTATAGATAACTAAATGAGTGTTTGCTTGATTTAAGGATTGAATTTTATCATGTGATTTATAATCTTTGAAAGTATTTTCATAGTCTTGTTGACACTTAAAGATAATATAATCATGATCAAAATTTGGGCCAATAAGAAAGTTCATAGTTAAATTACGAAGCTATCTACAAGTCTCATGAGAGTGACCCCCACTAGCATGAAACCAACAAAACTTATTAGGATCATACCATCATTTCATAGGTTAAGTAGGGTCAATCTCTTGAGGGAGAGGCCTAGGTAGATGTGTAAGCAATTTGGCTAAAGATAAAGGCTTATGGACATTAATGTTGCTTGTTCAGAAGTGAGGATTAGTGAATTGTTGAGAAGGAGTTGGTTCTGAAGAAGGGGTAGGAATGACATCTTGAACATTATTAATTGTGTCATATGAATTGGTAAAACCATAATTTGTAATATTATGGTTTTATTTTTTTACTAATAGGTGAGGGCCCATGGAAGGTTAGGGCAGCTCGAATTAATGCATGAGGAAATCTTGTCTTTTGGATTGATCAATGGCTTACTCCAAGGTACATAGAGAAAGGGTATAGACTCGATGAAATAAATCATTTGTAAAGAGATGAAATATATTATCATTTGCCATTTTATGTTCACATTTGCTTGAAAAAGTCTTCCATCGCTAAAGGCTTGGGTAGTTTCATTTTCATTTTATTTTCAATTGATAAAATGGGCCAAAGTGTCCTCTAAAAGATCACTAGTTTGAAATTCTTGAACTAAAACATTTAATAAGTCTTCAAAACTAGTACTAGAGTATGTTATAGGTTGATTGTACCAATCTAAGGCATCATCCGTGAGGGTTTTGGCTAAGAGTTTGGTAGTGGCAAAGGTATTTAATTTAACCCAATCCTTGTAAATATTTCAAAATGTCTTTATATGAAGGGTAAGATTGGTTGATCCATGTAAGAAATTTTAGGTGTTATACCTCCAATATCAATGTTAACAATTTGGGTGGTAAGAGGTTCATTTTGTAAATGCTTGATGGCTAATCATGAGGCTATAGATGGTGGAAGGATCCTTCCCTCAATGTTGAGGGAATTCCATGATAAAGAAAATCATTTTAGGAGTATACTCTAACTCAAGATGATACTCTAAGAGAAGAGGAGGGTTTTTCTACAAAGGGGTATGAGGGGGGTCCATAGTCCACCATGTAGGTTGCAATATGAACATTACTAGCATTTACGAAAGGAGCCCTACTTTGAATATGGGAAACCCTATTAAGATTGGTGAATTCCATCATGTCTATTGACTAAACTTCAGTGTTATCACCAAATAAAAAGTCCATGATGAAAGTAAAAGAGACAAGATGAGAAAGTAAAGGGTCAAAAAGTGACTAAAAATAGTACTAGGTTGACCAAGTTGACCTATGTAAAATAAGGACTATAAAACTATACACGATCCACAGTATCAACCCATTTTAGTGAATAGTGACTGGCAAAAAAAGGTGAATATTTTGTAAATATTACTAGGTTGACCTAGCACAGTGTATAGGGGCTGAAAAATATACTAGGTCAATAGGGTCGACCTAGCACAACAGATAGGGAAGAAAAGAAAGACTAATAATAAGCTATGAATTGAAGCAAGATATTACAAATAATATAAGAAAGTAGTAAGTACTAAAAGGGAAACAAACAACCAACTAATTTTAAGTTGACCAATCCAATTGATGCACATAAAGCAAAATCTTGCACTAATGTTGGATAATACAAGATTTTGCACACATAATTAATCAAAGAGCAAGCAAACAAATTGAAAGTAAAGCTAACTACTTGGTCAAACTATAATGTTGATTAGATTATTTAATAATGATTTTAAGTGTAAATGGAGATTGGTTATAAGTAAGGCACTATACAGCAATATAAGGTTAGTTTTGAGTAAGTTTAGGATGAAAGGGACTATAATGGAAATGATACAAGCTTGGTATTGGGGCCTACCCCCTCACTTCACACGCCACAATGATAAGGGTGTTGGTTTCTTAGCTAAAATATACCATTAATCGTGTTTTATACTTTACCAAAATATCAAGTCAACTTCCCCCTTGGTGATGAAATCCAAGTAGGTTAGCCTGAGTAGTCAAATGTTTAAATGCTTATTGATGTTTATGTGGTTTGGTCATGTGTGCAAAATAATAGAAATAGGGAAACTAAATGACTAATTTAAAATCCCCTAATTAGACTATGTGAACTATTCTAAGCATGCAAGCAACTGAAAATAAAGATGTGATTAACATATATGGTTTATTCCAACTTTGAAACAAGGTATAGTTAAGAAACTATATGGATAATCATAAAAAATAGGGTCAATAAGGTCAAACTATACTATGGAAGATATGTTTGAAAAAGAACTAGGTCATTCAAGTCCACCTAGTTATTTTAGAACATAGAACTAGGTCCATAAGGTCGACCTAATTGACTGTGTAGGGGTAGTTTTAAAGACTATAAACTGTGAAATGAAAGTATAGAAATAAACAAATATAGAGAATTAGAAACTCACAAGAATGGTTTAGAGATAAAGGGGAGAAGATTGTTGATCAATAACCTTGGAGAAAACTATCAAAAATCTACAAACTGGGTCAAGTTGATCGACCAAGCAGTACAAAAACATGTTAAAAAGTGATAAAATTGTATTAAGTAAACCTAGTTGAACTAGTTGATTGAATAAGAATTTTGAAAACTAGCAAAAACTACACTGGGTCAAGCTGGTCAATCCAGTTGTCTGAATACAATTTTACAAGTTTTGAAACCTATACGAGGTCGAGATAGTCGAGCTAGTTACCTATTCTTGCAAACCTACACAAAGAGATAAATAAATTGGGTTGATAGGGTCAAACTAATATAATAAAGATATGATAAAAATAATGATGAACAAAAATGAAATAACTAAAATAAATCCTACAAGAATTAGCTTCACATCAGGTTCACCAGAATGTATGCAATCAAAAATGCATCATGTCCATAAATTAATCTTGGATCAGATGGGATAGAACACACCTACACTTCCAATTGGGGAGAATACAATTGTTAAGTGGGAATATGATCAATGTGAGGATTCACTAGACTTGATTATGGGATCACTTGTCACAATACACCATGTGAGGTAGGGTCCCAAATCCTATAGTGTAACACAATCACACGACAACCCTAAAAGAGTCCTATGATTTAATATTTCACTAATCTAATAACAAGAAAAGTAAATCTAATATAGTGTAAACCAAAGCTTGTGGCATAAAGTGGGGGTTAGAAATAAAACAAATAAACAACTAAACTAAACATGTATTAGAATACATATAATCACATCAATATTTACAAAATCCTAATACATGGAAGAGAAGAATACATATGCTTTATCTATCTACTCTTATAAAGGATGAATAAAGTTAGGAATACTTACCTTTGAAGATGAACTTGTTGAGCCTCAATCTCCCCCTTGGCCAAGATGCTTCGTAAAAAATTGTCATGATATGTAAGGATA
Source organism: Torreya grandis (assembly GCA_037957365.1). Taxonomy (NCBI): domain Eukaryota; kingdom Viridiplantae; phylum Streptophyta; class Pinopsida; order Cupressales; family Taxaceae; genus Torreya; species Torreya grandis. The sequence continues at coordinate 3,493,188 of JARHVA010000884.1, read as the reverse complement.
AATAAGATAAATTAGTTTTAGGCTACACAATCTATCTAAGCATCCAAAATACTTATTCAAAAGATGAGATCAGAGCTCCAAAGAAAGTATTGAACCCTAAAGCTTAATTCCCCAAGTAGAATGGTCAATAGGTAGATGTTCATTCACACTTCACTTAATTATTCACTCTTATCAAATGGCAGTGAATGACCTTGTATATGATTAGTAAATTACCCTAAAAACTTTTGGGAACATCAGTTGTGCTAGGTCGAACTAATCAACCTAGCACATTTTTGGGTCTAATTCACTAGGTCTGTGTTAGGTCAGTCAAGAGGCCAATAAACTAATAGAGAGAAAAAGTCCCTAAACTATACTAGGTCAACATGGTTGACCTAACACAACTGATGAGTCAAAAGGGTGCTAAGGAAAGAAATGAAGGATAAAATATAGCAAATGATGGGAATAGGTAGAACTAAGAAGAATAAGCTTGGGTTTAATGGTTTCAAGAGGCTAGAGTGTGGATGACAAGTGGCAAAAGGAATGACAATCTTATGAAGCATCAATGGTTTGCCCACCCCTTTCTCGACCGACCCCTTAAAGCATGCACTCAGATAGATTAAGACTCCATAGGTTCCTACAAGATATGAAGTGTCAGTAATCAATAAAATTTAAAAATAATATTGTATACAAATTGGACAGTGTTTTGGGGTGAAAAATGAGTTTGATGGTTTTGAATTCATTTTGATTCCCTTTGATTCATAATGGAAATTTAATTTCACTTCATTATCTTGAAGGTGTATGATTTAAAGTGATGTATTTCATTGTAATTTATAGGCTTATGGGAGACGAGGTGAATGGTTGAGGATTATTTGAATTTGTCAAATTATCTATATTTTTGATGGCCAGATTTGAGTTCTTATCCATGATGATGATGACTAATTCCATGTGTTGAGGAAAGAGGGGAGGTGGTTGAGTGACTCACCAATAATGGATCAAGTTAGCTGGTTGAGTCATTGAGGAGGTTGAAATGTTCTAAGATGACTCATAAGGTGGTTGAGGAAGTTGAGGAATTGGTTGAATGAGTCAACATATGGTTGAGAAAAATGTGGAAGATGTTTGGGTGAGGTGTAAATTATGGATTTTTAATTAATATTTAAGGAAAATGATGTGCATGATTATAATTAATTAATTAAAAATTAATCAATTATTTGAAATTTGGAGGGAAATGATGTTAATTTGAATTTTAATTGGGGAAGGTGATGGGTTAGTGTGTCAATTTTAATTAGAGTTAATTACAAAACCAAATTGGTGTAATTTATGTGTGTACAATTTTTATTTACTATAAATCTAGGGGAAACTCGACCACCAAAATTTATCCTTGATTTATGAGTTGATATAACCACTCGTTCGAGGACTTTGGAAAACTAGTTGAACATAAATGTATTTTTTCTCAAAGTGCTTTTGCAATTATTTTCATTAATCATCTCTTGGATTGCATTTTATGGGTTATTTTTTCTTGCCCTCTAAAATATCTTGAATCGACGTGGAAGGTAGTATCATGGGTCTCATAATTTGACATCGAGCTTCAAATACTCTAACCTAATTTAATAAGACATGCACAAATAAGAGGAACCACTTTGAGTCTAATGATTTGGGGCATGGGGGATCCTAATGTACAACACCCTAAAATAATAATCTATATGTCTTAAATGTGTGTGTGGAAGTTTTGTGAGATAATATGTTGAGCATCAAGAGAGATAGAATAGAACTAAAACAAATTTATTTCATAATATGTATGTTCTGTACATAACATACTATTGGAAAATATGTATAGGGGTAATTTTATTGGATATTTATAGCCATTTGGATATAAGTAGATTTTGGTCATCTTGAAAATGGCTAATTATGTGAAAATATACATTGGTCAATTAGTCCAAATTTTATATAATTTCGTATATGTGTACTTCCAATCTTCCTATAAGATATATTCTAATATTTTTTGGGACATAGTTTTGTCATAATTACTGTGCATGTGTGGGTCTCAATAGCCCTGAAACTATAGGGGGCATGTATTAGTTATTTTGAATTACCAGTTACAGTTGTGTGTGTGTGTGTCTATATATATATATATATATATATATATATATATATATATATATATATATATATATATATATATATATATATATATATATATAATTTTGATGTACCATGTGCTTGGTCTATTAGCCTAAAAATGAATACATGGTGCATTGAAATATTTTATTTAATAGTCATATGTGGTGGTAAAAATTAATGGCTAAGATTATGTGAATTTTGATGATCCATGTGCAAGGTGAGAGCCGATAGAATATCTAGGTGTAAAATATATAAATCCAATGAGTAGTAATACAAATTTGGACTATTTTTGAGTTTGATATTATGTTCTCAATTTAGTATAATCGAGTCATATATTTATGGTATGATAATAATATGCAAGTTAAAAATGGCATCTAAAGAATAGAATAAAGTGACTAAGAATAAGCCTATAGAAAAGGTCATCATAGAGGTAGTAAATGACATTGATTTGGAGAATAATGCCTCTTAGAAGAAAACCCCATAGAAGAACATTGAGGAAAATAATAGCCCTATTGTTTCTACCGAGAATCCTATGGGAAGGGGGTGTCCCAAAGGTGTGTCAACAAGGAAGGAGATAAGAAGAGGAAAAAGAATCTAGAGAGTTATAATATTTATGCATACAAGGTGATAAATTATTTCTACCTTGAGCTTCACATCTCCAACAAGTATATTATCATTATGAACTCCTTCATGATTGACATTTTTGAGAAATTGGTAAGGGAGGCATCAAAGCTAATGAAACATATAAATAAGGAGATGTTTGTTTTGAGGTTTACATGGCCAATCATGAGATTAATCACCATTTCATGTCTGAGGGAACTAAGACCTGTACAAAATTTAATTCAAGTTGATTTTGTTTTGATAAGGTAAAATGCTTTTGACTAGAGCTATGAACTAGTATTGAAACACAAAAGGGGGCCTAGACCCCTACAACAAGAAGATGCAAAAATGACAAAAGGAAGAAATCAAACAACATAGATGACAATACACTTCCTATGAGGTTAAAAATGGTAATGCTGAGGAAAATAAGAGAAAATAATCAAATAGGAAAACCTTATGCCAAAAGGCAATAACCAAACTATGACCAACAAAAAGACTTCAACCAATCTGACATGAGTGATACTATAAAAGACAAAATAAAAGTAGAAGCTAACTAAGATAAGCCCAATATAGGGTAGTGTATTCTTTAGTTACAAGCAATGGCATGTCTTCTCTCATGCCTTGAAATAAGGGCTTTCATTATCCACTAGTTTCCCTCTCTCACCAGTGCTTTTGCTTCAAATCTCAACCTTTTTGCCTTAGAGCATTTACCTTTCTTCTTTGTGGTGGAACTAACATTAGATCTAAGTTTCCCAACATGGTTAATTTAAGACAAATAGGCTGACCCATACATGTTGAAAGATTTATAAATTTGATCATCTATAAGGCTTAGACATTAGCATCGATGATAGTGTCCTAGTTTGAATGGTAGATTCCAAGAGGATAGAAATTTGTTAAAGATTTTTAACTACTAGAGTAGGATATACATTAGTTTTTATGAAAATTATGGGCCACAAATGATCTAGATAATCTAAATATCATGGTTAGAATATAGGATAAGCAATTAGGCACACTAAGATGGATAATGCAAGATTTTAAGTAGTAGAAGGGTCTTCAATTGATTGGTTGAGCCATGAGTGATATTTGTCAAGTGTACAAGAATATTTTATCATGTAAAATCAGATTTGAATATCTATGTTTGCCCCTTCTTTAATTTGATAATGCATAAAGATGAAATTACTAAGTTTAAAGGAAATAAATATGTACCGTGATGTGTAAAACACACCTTGATTTGAATTGATCCCTATTTGAATTTGTTGTTTGTGTATTTCCTAAAAACAAGATCATATTACAGTGTAAATAGTGCATGTAATCTGAAAATCAAATAATTGAAATATTTGAATGAAAAGAGAGAAAGGGAGTACACTTATGTTTTGATGTAACAATGTTTCCCCTTGGTAGTTTACTTTAGTAATGATGTTTTTTTTGTTGAATAATTATAGAAAGAGGTTCATAACTAAGCCTTGGATATGTTCAGAGGATAATTAGATAGTGATCATGCTCCCAATTTGTTGTAAGGGTGAGTTGTGCCAAGGCCATTGAGATCATTGAATCTCAATCACGCAGTGCAATTGTATACATAATCTAGCCAATATCACTTAGGAAAAATGGTGTAATCATCTCAACCTAAAAAAATTGAGTAATGCCAAATACATTGATGATGTTGAGTCTCAACCACACCACTCAAGGGATCCAAGTGTTGTAGATAGATAAAGCACAATTGGTGTATCTTGGTAATGTCAATACATAAATATGTATATAATCTGAATATGTATCAATTGATTTGGTCCATTTGTATGGCATACATGTCTCAAGTTGAATTATAAATCAAAATGCAACCTCTACTCTATAAATTATGTATAATATCTATCATAAATCTAAAAAATTGTGTCCTAAATCTATGCAAATTACTGCCAAATGTATAATATTCTAACCCAAGTATATAATTGAATCATTTAAACTATATCAAATTCTACCAATTCTATCAATTATGTGTTTTGGATTCATGTTTCTATGACATGTCCCCATTGTTATGTGCCCCTTTTTGAGGTGAGGATAATGCAACATGAGAGTCACCTTATCTCAAAAGGATAAGATAACCATGTTATAGATGTATCAATAATGTAGTAAAGAAGCATATAGTGGTTTCATGTCTAAGTAGATGTATTAATGAAGATTACAATATCTAATCACAACAATCCCTAAGATGCATGATATGGATCATGGTAATAAATATGATTAACAAGCACAAACTCATAAAATACACACACACATGCACGCACACAAGATCACTCAATTTTATACAAAAAGGGTCTAAAGAGACCATAAATAAGGGGCATGTCCAAATTTTGCACATTCAATGGAGAGGAAATGTTTAAATTTCCACACACCAAAGAAATAATACTCAGTGGCACTATGGACAAAAAATAAGGAACATGTTCAAGCTTTTGACAATCAATGCAAAGTAGCAAACAAGAATCACACTCAAGTAAGCCATGTGAGAATATGAATAAGTGAAATCTAAGCAACTAGCATATGCATATCATACTAGTCCCTACATACATGTGTTATAAAAATGTCCTATAGTATAGTATATCTAGCATATTTGTTAAGATGTAAGCATGAGTATAGACATGTGTAAGTTTTATTATATAAGCTCAACATGATAATGTAAAGTGATCATAAAATAATGTAACTTGTAATAATTGTGATCAATAGAAGTAAATGCCCCCAAAATACTGTGTCATTCAGGTAGAGGAAAGGTCCAATATCTACAAGCTCATATATCATGTATTTAGTGTATGTTTGTATGCCACTCAAATACACATGATACATATGTGGATATAAAAATGAAACTATGGTATCTTCTAACATAAAGTAAACAACATATGCAAAAGCTAGTAAACATGTGAATGCTAAATATTTTTTATTTTTTATTTATTTTAATGTATTTTTATTTTATTTATTTATTGATTTGTTTTTTAATTTTTAAATTTAGGAAGGAGAAGGATAATCGATGATCCCATCTAAGGGGTGCTCTAGACTTAGGATGGGGTACAATAAACTAGTTATTCTACCAAATCTGGAATTGAAGAATCTATAATACTCTACCTATGCCTCATGGTACTTTATGGTTGTGAAATAGTAGAAGTTATAGTGGTTCATGGTGTTGGTTGAATATTTTGTCGATTAGCGTATTGATAAACAAAATAGGTCTGATCAACCAAAGTAGGAAGATTGGTCATCCAAATGTGTAAGCTTACCACATCAAAAAGGGGACTAATCTCTCCTCTCATCAAGGGGAGGTTCCCTATATATATATATATATATATATATATATATATATATATATATATATATATAAATAGAAAATAATACTCCAGGGTAGGATAAACCATCCATCTCTCTTTTTTCAGAGATGATGCATGCAAATCAAAGGAAAAACTCAAGGGAAATGACAGAAAGCACTCCTCTTCTTTCAGAAGTACTATTCAGCAAGCCACAAGAATACTCCTGGTAGTAAAATCAAAATGTAACCAAGGACGTAGTAACCAACAAATTGAGATGTAGTACAGTCTCCACCTAAATTTCCCAAGAGTGAGATACGAAGGACAATGAGGGCACAAAGTCATCCCAAGGTCCTTTACACAAAAATGAAAAGAAAACACACTGAAGGCAATTATGGGGGCACAAAGTCTCTCCACAGTTGACTTTAGGACACCTTCCTAACTACTTTCACTAATTTTGCTTGTTGAATTAAAGAAATAGAAAATATATCAAGGAAAAAGACATAAGAATAGTTTCCCCAACAACAAAGATATCACAGCACAAAGTCTGAAAAGTCACTTTCTTTCTTATTCCAATAACAAAATATGATCAACAATCTAAGCTCAAAGTCTCAGTAATGCCTTTCAATTTGGGCAAAGTTTTGTTTCTAATTGTCAGAGAGAGATCCATTTACAATAAAAGAGAGTCCCTTATATATCCTCTTCAAGAAGGACTCAAGAACAGTAACACATCATGTTGCATTAAAATTTGTTAAGAAGACAAGCTGGAATTTAGGGGCATCTACCCATTTGTTTTTCTCAATGCAGAGAAACAAGTCATGCTATTGAAAGTTTGCATCTTTCAATGTCCACCTGGTGATCTAATCCTTCTTCATCATTCCTCCTTTTTTGGTTAATTAAATCAGGTCCTAGATTCACTTTGATGTTTTGTTCCTTAGTCTCTTCCTACTGGTTTTAGCCTTAAAGCCTTTGAATGCATTCAAGTCCATAGATTTAACTTACAAGGATCAATAGCTATTTCATCATCATAACTTTAACGTTTATGGGCACGTCACTTTCCTCAGAAATTCCTTCAGTTTTGTCATTTGAGCTTTCGTAGAGGGGACCTACCTTTTGAGCCTTAAGAAATGATCCACTTTGGGTTGGGAAGAGCCCCCCGTAAGGGTATCTACCCTTCAGGTGGTCTTTGAATAGCTCTTGGGATTCTTTTGGCAGGGCACTAAGTTCTTTGGCTCTTCTTTAAGGCTTTTCAAAATTAATGGCTATTTTTTGAACCTTGAATTTGATGTCTTCGAGTGCATCACCCCTTTTTCAACAGCTAGTTCACTATTCTTGAATTTGACGTCTTCGGGCGTGTCACCCCTTGGTCCTTCTTCGGCTTTCCTATTTTGCATCCTCCTAAAGGGAAGGTGACCCTTCAGCTTTGGGGAAGTGTCCTTTAAGTTGGTAGTCGAGAGTCCCCGATAAGGGCACCTGCCCTTTGGGGTCCTTCGACGGCCTTTTCTTTGGAGTCTCTCATGGACATTCCCATGGACTTTTCCCTAGGCTTTTTTTGCGAGCATTTTCCCCAAGATTTTTCTGCAGGCATTTTCCTCGAGCTTTTTCCATGGGCATTTTTCCCACGGAAATTTTCTCATAGACAAAAAGTCCATGGAATTGTTTCGATCACTTTGCCTTCAAAAATTCCTTCGGGCTTTCCTCCTGTAGCCTTTCTGAATTCCTTCAAACAAAAGTCTGAAAGAATTGTTTCTTGCCTTAGTCAAAATTTTGAAAGAACTTACCTTTGCGGCTTTTTTGAAAATGACACTTCCAAAGGGTGTTTTTTTCAACCAAGTGCCCTCCACAAGGGCACTTGTCCTTCGAGAGGCTCTCTTGAACTTTTGCATTGAACCGCTCCTTTGAACTAACCATTTGAACTAACTCAATGAACCAAGCTTCGAACTAAGCCGTGAACCAAGCTTTGAACTAAGCTTTGAACCAAGCTGATGGTTCAAGCTGATGAATTGATTAATGAATCAACTAAGTGAACCAACTAAATGAACCGAAGCATTGAACCAACTGTTGAACCAAGCTTTGGTTCAACGGTTCAAATGAAGCCTTTGAACTAAGCCGATGAACAATTTGATTGAACCAAAGCGATGAACTTTTGCCGATTGAAATTTGAAATTGTGTTGAGAGCTTTTGAACTTGTTGAACCAAATGTGTTGAACCTATTGAACCTTGAACCCATTGAACCTTTGAACCAAAGTGGTTCAATGGTTCAAGCTTCAGAAACCTATTGAACCTTGATTGAACCTGCTTGTAGAAGCCTTTGAACCTATTGAACCATTAGTCCATTGAACCTGTTGAACTCTTGCTGTTGATGTTTGCCGATGAACTCTTTTGGTTGAACTTGATCATTGAACCAACTTTGAGATTACTTGAGTGTTGAAAGCTTGCTTCTTTCTTGCGGAGTTCATAGAAATCAACCTATGAAGCCCATTGGGCTTGGCCTGCAGAGTCTGTAGATTTTCTCTTCTTCTTGAGTCCGTAGATTCAAGCCTATAGAGTCTGTAGATTCAAGCCTGCAGAGTTCGTAGATTTTTGAGAATCTTGAAAAATGAGGAATTTGAATGCCCAAGACAAATTTTGAAAAGGGAAGAGACAATTTTGGTTTGTAGGACCAAAATAGTTCAAATGTTGTCCCAAAAATGAGTGATATATTTGGGGGACAACACATGGAACCCATTACTTAGTGTTATATTACTTTTTCAATGTAACTATTGTGGACACCCAATTTTGGCCACAACTAGCTTCCAACCAAAATTTTACCAAATAGTGTATTAAGTTTAGGAATCATTGAATGTCTTAATTTATTTGTACGTGCTCAAAATAGTTTTGAGACATCCCTATTCTGAGTATTACCCTATATGCAATAATAACCTCTCACGGATTCATATCTAATGAACTTGTGACCTAGCAAAATGATAATTTGGCCTTTGGGCTGTTAAGTGGGGCATTTAAACAATTCCTAAAATGCAAAAATGCTAAGCAGAAGGAATAAATTAGTTAAATCAAATTAAATGCTTGAGTGATATTTCCATGTGAAATTAGTAAGAATAAATTTTGGAAAAAGGAAAATTTTAAAAAAATGATGTCATCATCCTCAAAGTCAAGGAATTGGAAATATATCCATAAATGCCATAAATTAAGGTGTATGCACCTAAATTTGTTTGCCATAATAATCCTCTTAAACCTAAAAATTTAACCCATAATCATAGCCCTATCCAATTAAATAATATCCTAATACATAAAATTTCCTACTTCCCATGAACCTTACCATACCCTTGCAATCAATTAATTACCCCATTAACCCACTAACTAGCCTACTAATATACCCATAAGCCCACTTGATAATTTAAAATTCCTTTTTATTCACCTACTACCTAGCTACCATATCCTTTCCTACACCCCCATGAACCCTAAACTTCGTTAACTCCAACCTAAACCTCCATTATCTCTAAATTAATCAAGAAACCTCTAGAAATAGGGAAGCTTGTCTAAAGTTCTAAAAGTCTCTAAACTAGAGGCTTCTAAAATAATTTACAATTCCCTAAATTATCCTCCACCATATTATATAAACAATGCTTGGGTCATGGCCAAGCCAACTTAGAAATCCATAAACCTCCATTATACCTTCATAACCAACCATTATCAATCATCCTCACACCCTTGTCAAGCCATTAAACAAGCCAAAGAAGCCATTAGAGCCACTTGGAATCTTAAGTCAAGCAATCCACAATCCAACCATTTTGCATTCAAATTAGCTTGGATATCTTAGAGATGAGTTATAAGGGACAAAAGGATGGTAAGAATTTTATTGTAATTATCGGATTGTTCTTTTATCCCCTCTTTTGATGTTGTGTGTATTATTAGGTTTTTATTGCTAAATATAGTAATTTTGTGAATAATACAAAATAAAATCACACATTGGAAACCATGGTGGGATATACCCCTTTAATCTAACCCTTTTTTCTTATTAGAAGTGATTTGGTGACTTTCAAGTTTGACTAGATGAAGAATAAGCTCCAGAATTGGTTAAAATGTCACGTACAGGCAATCGACGATATTGACCTACAACTAGTGATATTGCAGTAGCAATTTTGTCTAAATTTAAATGATATTATCTTAACTATCAATTTAACTACTAACAATTTGTTCTTCTGGCAAGTTTTTACTCTTTAGCAATACTACCAATTCATGAATCATGATATTGTATTAAAATTAGTGATATTGTCTTTTTAGTTGTGGTTTTGCAGGATTCTATTTTAAATTTAAAATAAATAGTTGTGCGTTGATTCCTAGATTTATATAAGTAGTTTTTACCTATTTCTATCTTGAAAAAGTAGGATTTTATTCTTTGTGCAAGAAATCAGGACTAGTCAAACTTTAATCGCTTGGGTGCCAAGCCATAAAACTACTACTTTGAGAATAGCAATTTTGTCATAAAACTAGTGATATTACAATCGATAATCATAATTTTGTGTTTTATTTAAAACCTATTAAGAAAATCTACTAATATCTAACCTACAAGTTATTTGTTTATTAAACTTACTTTCTATTTGCAAGAAAATGATTGATCTTATAAAATCCCCTTTATATGAAATTACACCTTGTTTAAGTAATCAAAGTACTAAATTTGTGCTAACCAAGTTTTTGGCTAATTTATATGTATATTTTGCCTATTAATAGGGAGAACAGAATAGGCACCTTTTGAGGAGAAACCCAAAATATATATCCCTATCCTTTTTGTTACATTCAACAATATCACAACTTACGAAATTATGGATTTGTTTTTAAATCAATAATATTGTATTAAATAAATGATATTGTGATTTATTAGTTTTTTTTATATTGTCAAGTTATGGTAACTGTAATAAATGATAAACACTAGTTTGAGGACTATTTTGATAGATAAATATCCTTTTATTTTGTGCAATTTTGTCCATTTTGGCATTAATTTATAAAGGGTTAAAAATCTTACATTTTTGTCTTTTTACAATAAGTTTTGATACAAGCAGTTGTAAATAAGCTTGTAATATGTCTTTAATTAACCCTTTTGCAAACATATCCTAGTTTTAAAATATAAAATCATTAAGCATTTATTTTCTACAATATCACCATTTTTGAATTTGCATTATTGTATAAAAATTAGTGATATCATCCAACCATCTATAGTTTTGTAGGGATCGTACAATTAACTATCATGTTAGTCATTAATTTGTAATATCATGACTCGAGAGTAGTGATTTTGCATATAAATCATGATATTGTAGTATTTGGAAGTGATATTGCATTACACAAACTGTGTTTTTATAGTTTTGTAGGAAATCAATGGTTTTACAGGAAATAAAACTACTAACCCCTTTCTTGCAAGATCTTTCAAGGTAAAGGCACTAAATTTGATCTTCTAACCCATATACTTGCAAGAGGAGTGTCTAGATTACATATTTTGATCTTTTTTATTGTATATATCTTATCTTATGTCATTTGTTTATTCGCTTTTCATTTTCCTCACATAGGTAATTAATTGTGTAAATTGATCTTGCTTGCATGTGTGTTAGTTCATTAAGTCTAGGATAGCACGTGATGTGGAATTCATCCCCACACACAAGGTTGGTCATTAGGGGTTTATGTCATAGATTTCATCACCACATATTTGAAAAAACTTTTTATTCTATAAAATTATAAATATCAGGTACAAATGTCATTAGGATAAGTGATTGACCCCATACAGGTCATTTATGAAGGGGAAAAATTAAATATCTGAACCAAGAATTAGATAGTACCCTATACAAATTTGGGCCCCATGTACCTTTTCATATCTTGGGGACTCCCTTAGAAACCCTAATGTAAACCTATCATAGGAACTATCATCCATAATAGGCATTCTACTACTAGCATCAGGATCAAATCTCAAGTGACCATCAAGTGTAGATGAGGTTGAGAGGGTTCGATTGATTCCATAACGAGTCACCAACCTATAGCCTCACCTATAAATCTATTCAATGGTGTAAATGTAGTGTTACACACCCATTTTGTTGACTAAATTATGAATTGTGACTGATCATGTTGTTTGTGTGTTGTACTAAATCCTATGTTTTTTTTAACTGAGTTAGCCTATCACATATTTATCATAAACCACTTAGATACCCATAGACTAAAATACCATTTTAGAATCAAACAAACCACCCAGTTCATGTCACTATTCACCACACTCTTATATATAACATTTGTTTTGAACTTAAACCTTAGTGGTCACCCATCACTTTTTATCTTGGTCATCACTTCTTGACTAAACATTATCAATGTACATACCCTTGTCAGGTTTTAGTCTATCACCCATCATTTCATTATCACTACCTCTTCATGCCTAGCACCCATTTAATTTTCACCTTTCTAGTGTAAAGGGTATTTAATCATTTCATATTCTTGGTTTCTTTTCTATATTAAATCCTTATAGGGTTTTGGCTTTGGAAGTCTTTAGTTCTTCCTCATATCCTCCTAAATCTAAATCCAAGTCACATCTAAATCATTTCTCTTGACCACTCTTAGTTTTGGTTTCTATAAAAAACTAGTATCCAAAGCCAGCTTCTCTCTCGTCATCCCAAATTAAAAACACACCTAATCACTTTTATTGCATCACCCCTATCATACATCATGCATATCTGAACCCATGCCCAAATTCTTAAAATGGGATAAGGATCCAACGAGGAAAATAGCTTCTTGGGGACCCTGGGTGATTGAAACTGAGATAATTACAATATGCACAGTGACATGCCTAATCCTAAAAAGGAAGACCTATTCAAAAATGACTTCTTTCATAGTGATAAGGTTATAGCCCAATTTAATCAATATATATATGAAAAACATGATCAAATCCTAGCTTAAGTCATTAGACTGGGGGGCACACTACCCCTTAATTTTGACCAAAACCATTTACAACACCTAGTCCATCATTCTACTAGGCCCAACACTCCCCATCATCATGCCAATACCAATCAATATCATGAAGAGGATAACCTTGTAGATCATGAACAAGAGCTTGAAGAAAAAGAACAATAAGAACCACTCCAAAATAATCATATAGAGGATAATAGGAGATGAACCACCTTGAAACATTAGTTAAATCAACTAACCCAATAAATTAACTCTCTGGCCTCAAAATTTTGAACACAAAATCAAAGACCTTCTTCCCCAAGGAAAAATGTCCAAAACACTAATCTCAATCATTATATACCTTGCACTAGTCATTCTCAAACCTCAAATCCCCTCATAGACCCATCCTTTGCTCAAGCATGGAAGATAATAAAGGAAACTCTTCAGCAAATCAACCCTAATACACAAGCAATGAGGTACATGTATGAAGATTTTTTCACCTCCTTGTAGACCCCATAAATATACACACTATGATCTCGAGTGTCAAAATAACCCTAGACCATCTTAGGACCCCCTCAAGTCCAATCTAACCCTCTGACCCCTAATAAAGCCTAACCCATAATTAGTTTGTTCAAACTAATTGAACCTACTTTTTACCTATTTTTACCCTTCACCCTTGATCACTGCTGATTAGATTGACCACTGACAGTCAGGGTCTACCTCCTTAACCACCAACATACAAACCCATATGCCTTGCTTTTCTAAATATAACTCATCTAAATCTAGTTGTGAACCATTATATGCATGAGTTATAATTAGAAATCCTAGTTCACATCTTGTTGTAACTCTCTTTCCTTACCTATAAGGAAAGAGGAATAGGGAGGTGAAGCCCATCTATAATTGTTATCAAGAGATTATGCATCCAAAATTCTCTTTTTTGTAAGTCAATCATCATCAACAATCCAATGATCCAAATACTATACTAGAGATCCAACTTTCCTCCATAGATCCATCAAAGTGTCAAGTATCGTTACTCTATCAAAATCACATCAAAATCCACTAATAAGTTAACCGCCTCAATCAATCACCCAATCAACTTTCTTCAAGATAAGTACTTGATTTTTAGTATTTAATTACTTTATTTGTCTTTCACACTCAGCCCAATAGCAACCTATCTCCCAAAATCTAACCTTGTGATCTTGTTAATCATCCATTTATCAACCCATATCCACACACAGTAACCATCAATGGTTATCTAAACCATCAATGATTTGTCTAACTACCAACAGTCACCCTGACTATCGATAGTTAGCCCAACCTTCAACGGTCACTATGGAAGTAAATTTTAGTAAGATGTTTACACCTACCTACCGCTAATCAAATCTGATTTTATATCCCTACCTATTCACAGATCCCTACCTAATTTTTTAAGCAGACCCCAATTACCTAGCACTAGTATTAATTAGCTTATTACTATTTTAATCATTTCTAGTCTATTTATTTAACAAGTATCTCTTGTATTCAATTTTAGTATCTTTTGATTATTGATGCAAGTACTTTCTATTCTATTTACAAACTTAATTGTTTAGAATGTGTGGATTGATAACCCCCAAGTAAATTCTTGCTTTCAAGATCTAGTTATCGCTAGGCAATCCACTCAACTATCTATCTAACAAACAAATTTGCTTTAGTGCTTTCTTATCTATAGGTTATCCTCCAAAACCATAGAGGAGTTCTTCAAAATCTTCTAATTCAATGTGCACATAATCAAATAGGTATTTCAACCATACTCATACTTAGTTTCTTCTTTTAGCCTTTTCGTAATATAAGCTAAAATTCATTGAAACATTTTGGCATGCTTGGTGGGACGCTTATGTCTTTACTTGGGTTCTTATTTGCTTTCATATTCTCTATATTCTATGCTCATTAATTAAATAAAAACTTTATTTTGGGTTTAAAATTAAGTGCATACATTGACTACTTAAAATTTTCATTCACATAGCTTAACTTAAGAGCAAAGTAATCTATTGTAGCTTCACTCTTTGTTGCACACACTCAACCAAACCACTTTCATCAGTTGAACATCAAACAAACTTGAGACAAGGCCTAACTAGGATTTCATCACCTAGCGGTAACCTTAGCCTTCCTCATAAATCCCACTTGGAGGTTATTACTAAGGGGAGAACCAACTTAGCTATTTGGTTGACTATAAACTCTAGATATCAATATGTATTGGCTAAGAACCCAATACCCTTATCACTATGATGTGTGAAGTGAGGGGGTAGGCCCTATTAACAAGCCACATATTGATTCCAATATAGATTATTTTTTAGCACCTAAACACAACCTGAAACCAACCTTAGACTTCCTCTCTAGTACCCTCTCTACAAGCCAATTTCAGTCACACTTCTTAAGGCATAAGCCAAAAGTGAGATAAATAAAAACTTTAGGGCTTAACATCTCTTTTAGAGTGTGATTTGATTTATTTGATCATTTCTTGTCTTTTTTTTGTTTGAATGGTGAGGCTCTTTGTGTTTTCTCTCTCCCCTATCTTGTATGTTTCTCACTCACTAGTAGCAAAAGAACCTTGCAGAACAAAACCCATCACCAAGCCAACCTACCTCTTCATCCATGGACTAGATTTTTGAACTAGAAAATTCTCCTCATCCCTTAGGAAGTCCTACCTTCCCTTGGGAGGTTCCCTAAGGAGATATGGATTTTTCTACCTTCTTGGATGATAATCCTATGGCCCTATAACATTATCTTACAACCATGTCTTACCATACCTCGACTTCAGCCCCACCCATAGATCTACCTTATGGCATGCCTCTACACCTCATGAGGAGCACCTCTATTGCCATGGTCACAACCCAACCATTAACTATTCAGGCCTCCTCTTCCACTAACAACCCCATTGAGACTACTATAGATAACCAACTAACCCAAACTATCAATACCCTTATACCTTCCACTCCTACTAACAACTCTTCCACCTTAGGAGTAAACCAACCTCTAGCACTTACACTCCCTCCACTATGGGAGTACCTACCTCTAACACTACCAAACTTCCTTCAACTACCCCAAATCTATCAACCACTACTTCACTTCAAAACTTGGTGTTGTCTGTACCCTCTATCTTTCCATTGATCAACACAAGGGTCACCACCCTTCCATCGATCACCAACCCAACTACCACTCCTATCTAACAAGCACCCATTGCACCAAATTTTGGCTACATCCCTAACCTAAAATGGAATGCACCCATACCCACTACCTAACCATGATTATATACCTACCCTTATGTATCTTCCACCCAACTATTTGCATCCACATACCAATCTGCGGTAGCCTCCAAACCTTCTACCCACTATCAGTATGTCACCCAACCACCACAGCAATATGCATCTTCTAGCCTTTTGTGTGCACAACCCCAAGTGGACATAATGAAGATGCTTATGGATAATATGACCACCTTAGATTCATCCATTTTGGGTGCTTACAACATCTTGTTGTATGACCAGATCTATAATGAGCCCATCCATCCATTTATACCTATAAATCCATATCCTCCCCAATGGGAACTTCTCAAGTTATCTAAATTTCAAAGTAAGGAGGATCCTCAAAATCACCTTAGGGAATTTAAACATGCTTTTTATCTAATTACCTATGATAATGCCCTCCTTCTTTGCACCTTCCCCATGTCCCTAGTTGGTCTGGTATTGGATTGGTATAGTACCATACCCAAGCACTCCCTTTTCTCCTTCACATAGCTAAATCAAACCTTCTTGGATAATTTTTTGATCAATTACTCCAATAAATTTTTTATCATTGACCTCTAATCTATCTGTAAGTTTGAGGATGAATCCATTGTTTATTTTATAGCTCATGGGAGGAGCCTAATTAACCAACTCTCCTTTTATTTGTCTCAACTTAAATTTAAATAACTCTTTACTCAAGTATGTGCCAAGCATATCTCCTCTACACTGTGTGTCCAAATATTTCACACCTTTGATGAGGCTTTTACTATGGCATATAAGTTAGATAATAGAGCCATTGATGAAGGAAAGCTAAAACTAAAGAATAAGAACTCCACCTACAAAACCAATAAGACCTCTTCTTCTAAATCTAATAACCAATCCAATACCAATACTTGGGGCAAGAGAACTATGAATGTAGTCATCCTTAAAGCCAATCTTCCACCATCCATCAAATAACCAAATTCCACTAGTTACTCAAAGCAAAACATGAAGAACCAAAACTGTAGCAACTAAAATCAATTCACTCTATTTGGAGAATCTTATGCTTCAATATTGGAGAAGTTATTAAAAGCAAATATCATTAAACTTCCTGCTATAAAACCTCCTCAATAGTTTGTTTCCTCTCATCTTGCACCTAGTTGGTATAATGAGAATGATCTATGTGCCTTCTATCAAGTAATAGGGCATGATGTTAGTAGGTGCAATACCTTCAATAGCATTGTCCAATCCCTCATTGACAAGGGGGATCTCATATTAGACAACCCCAATGCACCATCAAACCAAGCCCTTGATATATTTAGGTAACCTTTCCCAAACCATGCTCCTACTAATAATGAGAGCAACATGATTGAATGTTCTCATGATTCCCATACTATTAACATGGTTCTTGACACACTCACTGCTAAAGAACTTGTTGACCAACCTATATGTCCCTCACCCTCTCTACTTATTGAGGTAGTGGAGTTACCTTCTCCTCTTTTATAAACCCAGACCAAAGAAACCCCCTTTATCCTCCACTTATCAAGGTAGTGGGGCCATCAACCCCTCCCTTGACTGACATACCAAACCAAACACCCATTTTACATTTCTCATCAATCATCGAGTAACCTACTCCCCCTTTGGAAATCATTCCCAAGGAGGAAATCCCCATGTCTACTCCTCCCATAGAGGATCCACCTATCTCAACCTTGTATCTTATTATTTAGGAAGAGGATGATGTTACCATCCCTATGTCTCAATCTATGGACTTATCTTTTAGGTCCACTATTCAAGGGATCAAACCAGCCTACAAACCATTATCTTGGTAAGTGAAAAAATTGGAATTTATCTCCAACCTTAACATGGATCAAGCCACCTTATGGTATAAATTAGGCCTAATTTATATCACCAAGCAAGAAACCCCAACCATATCTTTAGTAGACCAAGCTACCACTTCTACTATCTAAACTCCTACCCTATTAGCCAAACTAATAATAACTTTTACCAATCCAACAATCCCTCATCCATTCAAGGCATCTAAACCATAAGAGACCAAATCACCTTCCCAAACCAAATTGACCAAACTGATCAAGAACCTTGGCACCTTCCCTATGCAAAGTCTTAACCATCCATCTGTGAAGGTGGAGCTTGACTCACCAAAACCAACAACCAAATGCCAAACTAAAGCAACCAAGGAGGTAAAACCACCCAAGGGCCCAAAGCCTTGAATGTTATCTCCCTCAACCTTTCCCTCAATTTTTGGACCTCGTCCCTCTACCTTGAGTAGGAAACCCATTATCTCTATCAAAACCCCACCACCTCATTTGGTTACACCTTCACAATTTCTTTTTAATGCACCTCTCTTCATCATATCAATAATACCCAAAGCTACCTACCTTGAAATCTTCCACCTCTGGCTCATCAACCTCCTTGTCTAAGATAAAACCATCAACCAAGTGCACCACCTAAACTAAAGTAGCTATCATCAAACCTATTTCCAAACAACCTTATGCCTCAACAACCAAAGCCAAAACCGCTAAACCTTTACCACCCTTAGCTAAATCCTACTCGACTATTTTTTATAGGTTATTGAAAACTTCTTGTTTAGCCTTACCTCCCATCATGCCATTTGACCCTTTTGCTTCAAAACCTATTTGGTAAAATGACCACCAAGTGTGTTCTTATCATAAGACACTCAACCATAACATGAGCAACTACAAAGCTCTTCAAACCATCATTAACTAGTTTTATGATGAGGATGATCTATTAACAGATGAACCTCCCATGAACCCTCTATCAATCCCACTAACAACCATACCTACCCAATTCTTACCAACTCCTCCACTCTCACCTCAGAGTGAAGATGAGTTTGAACAATCTCTTACCCCAACTTCTTCTCCTATCTATACTATCAACATGGTCACAAGATCATAGTAAAAGGATAAAGGGAAGGCTAAGGTGTCCATTCCATGGATGAATCCATCTTCAACCTCTCAATAGACTTAAACCCATCCATCTCCATCTTCAACCAAACCCAATGTATTTATTTTAGGTGCCTCCTAACCTAACCCCTTAGAATCCATCATGAGAGTTATCCTCAAGCAATTTCACTAAACCCCAGTGAAGATGAGCTTGTATGAGTTGTTTTATACCTCTCCCCATCATTGCCAAGCACTAATAAAGGATTTGGAATCCATAGAGGTTTATCCCAAATATCCTCAACCTCTAGCAGCCTTTGTTAGCACTCTTCAACTTTCCAACCTTGTTACCTTCAAGGATTCAAAAATACCTTCCATCTATTTGGATGACCTAGATCCCCCTCTCTTTATTATTGGTTACATAAACCAAACCCATATTAAATAGGTCATGATTTATGGGGGGATAATATTAATATTATTACCTCCCATGCTTATAACTAACTCAACTTATTGGACAATGTCATATTCAAAACCTTGACCATCCTTTGATCATTCAATAATACCATAGCCACTACCTTAGTAAATTTTTCCCTCCATATCCGTCTAGGACCCCGTATGTTCCTCAAACTCTTCTATGTTATATAAGGTGAATTCCAATACAACATTTTTTTGGGATGACCTTGGATCTGCTCTATGGGTTGTGTCCACTCCACCCTTCATCATTGCATCAAGTTTAAGCATGAAGGCCAGGTCATCACCATCCAAGCTCACCTAAACCCTTTCTCAACATCAACATAACCTATCACCCCAATGTTGTCCTCATACCCCCATCCATCACACCCTCAGCAAACAAAAACAAACCTTTAATCATGAAAGTGGATGTCATATCCCCTTCTACCGATGAGCCATCCACTAGTTCCTCTATCCCCTTAGACCAAATCCCCACCATGAACCCTTTGGAATCAACATTCCATCACCTTTCACTAGGGGAATATCACCTTTTATCCCTTAACACTTTCCCTACTCCTCATAAGTATGGGAAACTTACTTGTAGACACCTAAAGCTGGCTACCAATAACCTCTAATCAAGATTTTGGCCAATTTCGACCTAAACTGCACAATTTGGCCTAAAAACACTAAAACATGCTAAATGATGTGAAACTAACATATTTAAGTGTCAATTTTGGCCAGGGTATGCCTAAATGAGGTAATGTAATTTATGGGCTAGCTAACTTTGATCAGTTTATTTTGAGTCAAAATGCCAAATTTGTACCTAGGTGCTCTAGATTGCTCTTTCCTATCAAATCTTCTACACAAGACACATTCCTTTATTATTATTTTTGGCAACATCCTAAATGGGAATATGCATCCAATGCATATGACATCACCTTTTAATTCTAATCCAATCAAATTTTAGACCAATAACAAGACATTCTGATCAATTTGAGTAATTTGTGCACAAAGTGCTTAATCATGCTTAAGAGCTAATTAATCTAAATCAAGGACTAATTAATAATTCCATGGAAACTTGTTGAATACTTATTTTTAGAAATAGATATTAAATATTTTCTTCATCAAGTGATCTCATTTCTTGGGAAGACATCCCTAGGCCATAAATGCCATAAATATCAGGATTCATGCCCTCCATGCCTCTTAATTTCCCCTTTTTCCAATGTCATGATGAGGATAATTACAAAATTAATTTCAAAAATTGAATTAATCCTTAACCACACATCTCGATCTTGAGATAGACGGTTCAGGTTGATTATAGATATTCTCAAAAATATATATAGAGAGGCCATGAACATCATTTTTAAGCTATTTTGGTGCAAATTTATAATTCACAAATAACTTGAAGAAGCCATTACAATTAGTGTTACCATGCCAAATTAATTCCAAGCCAAGCCATAAGCCAAAGGTGCCAAGGAGATATGGAGGTAGCCAAGCTTCCATTGTCAAGGACTTCATGAGCACAAGCCGAGCAAGCCACCATTACAAAGGCATTTTGGAGCATCTAAAGAAAGTGAAGGAATTCTTGTGTTTGATTTTTTGAATTTTAGTTGTGTTTGTCATTTTTTTTTGTTAACTAAGCTCTCCCTAATGTCTATACCTAGATATGTTATGTTATTAATGTGTTTATTTCATTTTCTTATCATTTTAGAACTAACACCATACGAACCATCTTCTCTTGAGTCAAATTCCTAGATCACATAATGGCATGCCCGATGGGACTAGACATATCTCACACCTGAAGGAGATCCTTTTGCAACTCTAAAATATTTATTTAATCCCTTAAAACTCTTGTAAATTGATTTTCTAAATTTATTTTATCATTTTTGTTTTTCATAGTTTTACACAGTAACTAACATCGATAAGTAAGACTGACATCAGTTACATAGATTAACTAACATTGGTTAGATCTTGGTTAGCCAAAGTAACCAATGTCGATGGTAATAACTGACGTTGGTCACTATGTTTTTCCAAAAACACAAACCTGAGATCTATTTTTCCAAAGTTTATTATTTCAAACTCAAAAGAGATTCAAAGCTAAAGGACATGCTAACAATTTTTCTATAGGACCAAGCTTAACATTTGCTCAAAACATATTTAGATCACCTTTTTCATGCTTAAAAATCAATTAGGAGCCTTGTTTTTGGTGTTTAAAAAACAATTTAGATCTTTTTGATGAATGTTTTCAAAGTTTACAACTAAGACCAAGGGGTCAAATGAATACCACCAAATATTTCATTTTGGGCTTAGAATTGAACACACTTGTCAATTATTGTTTGCAATAGTTGTTTAATTAGATTTTTGTTTGGAAAAAAGAGGAATGTTATGTGTATGCTCTTCCATTTATCCCTTACAAGGAACCCTTGAAATCAAAAGTGCCATTCCTATTGTAATTATCCTAGTCTAAGGCTTAGAAAGAAAGTCGTCTAAAGCACTCCCCAAAAACTCATCAAAGTTTGGGTGACCTTGAAAATGACCCTAAAGTCTTTCTACTTTCATGATTTTTTTATTTTTATGCATCTTGGCTTATGAGGGAGACTTCATCACCTCCCGTAAGTTCTTTAGGGAAGTTTTGACCTAGGGTTTCATCTCTTGGTATTGACTTCATTTGGCTCCTTTAGAGTTGCACATGAGATGTAGTTTCACTTTGGACATCACACTACACTGAGCGAATAGTAAGATATAGTGGTTGCAAAAAGGACTAGACCTTTTTACAACAAGCCAAGTGATACAAACCCAAAATTTGTGCTTTTATTTTGCATTATTTGGTGTGAAAGTCATTATGCAATTGATTCCCCTTGATAATTTAGAAACTTGTTAGATCTTAGACAAATCCCCACTTGCCATAGAAGTAATGTTGGTGCAAGGTACACCTCAAGGTCTATTTCATAGTACTATCATTTGAGAGAAGGGGGTGTAAAAATCCTATTATATAATGTCCATTTATTTTTGGATGAACACTTAAAATCCTATCAAATGATGTATATTGATAGATTCCAACAATACCAAGCAACCTTGTCAGTTTAAGATCTAAGGGTGATTAATTAGTTGGTCTTGTCCTAGTTTAAGGTCTTGTTTGGATTCAAAACTTGGTGTAAACAAACAATCCAAACCAAACACATAGTCCAAATTTTCCTTTGAAAAGAGAGGCATTATGCTACCCATGTGAGATCATCAATTTGCCTTGTTCAAAGTTCATCAAAAGCTTGAGAGTCATATCATCCACTTTGGCATAGTTATGTTTCCCAATTGAGTTTAGACCTTTACCAAAGTTGTTTAAGTCCTTCACTTATAATCTAAATTTAGAATTACACCTTTACAAGTTCATAGGGTTGATGTGTTAAGTGGGTTCACCATTTACACTAAACTTGAGAGAACTTAGGTTTGATTTCCAATTTGGGTTGAAGGCCATTTAAGACTCATTATCATTGTCATCACATGATAAACTTAAACCATTTTGTGCTAAACACTTGAACTTTGAGTCTATACACCACAACATTTTGAGTCAAGAAAGGTAGTGTTATGTTGTCAAAATTGTGATAAAATGTCTTTGCCTTTGAGAGTCTTTGAAACAAACTTTTTTATCACACCTTTTGGGTAGTATAACGTCATTACATTTCCCAAGTCATTTCAAATTTTGTTTCATAAACCCTCTTACTTAGAGTTCAAAATCTGTTCCTACATTTTCAAACCAATCCAAGTATACTTTTGTGATCCTTTGTCTAAAACACAGTTATATCGTTCACCTTTATCTAGCTTGTTTATTAAAAGAATCAAGTTTTATACCATTATTTATTATAAAATAAACTATTCATAAATGGCCTTTTAATTCATACCTTATACCTAGTTGATCAAGTTCATGACCAAGAATCTAATGCCTAGTGTTTCTTAGAAGTGTTTCAAATCTATTAGATTAAAAAAAATCATATATTTTTAAAGTCTAGCTTTTGACATTGTTTGGCCAAGAGTCCTAGCACATGCCTTGTTTGAGCTTAGCTTTTGATGTCATGTTTGGCCAAAAGGCCTAGCAACTTTTAAATTCCTAGATTAGACTGATTTGAAACACTTCAACCTTAGAGTTTGGCATTTTGATTTTTAGTCCATTTACTTGCTTACCTTTGTGTGAACAGTAAAATATTAGATACTTTATGATAGCTTGTTTCCTCACAAATCTTTGCATAAACCTTTTGATCCTTTTTACAAATCTAGACCAAGTTGAAGACACCATTTGTTTTAGATTCTATCTTTTTTAGAGTTTGTAGAACTATTTGACCTTTTATCACAAAAACATTGACTATGGATCCCAACATGCATTCCTACACTCATAGTGGACTCATGTACAATCCAAGGATTAGTAATGTAGTTGCACAATAATAAATGGTGCAAGACACCTATGCGCATAGTGTTACTTATGAGATGGATTTTTATCCCTCTTATAATACTAAATTAGGGGCTCAAATCCAAGACCTATTAGCTAACTATCTGGTCAACACACCACCTTATTCATAATATAACAAAGAAAAAACTACACAATACCTAGCTACAATACCCACAATGGGTGAGCCAATTCTTCAATTATCATATTCTACTAATACAACTTCCACGTATGATCCATTTTTATTTTAGTGACTATTGTTAGATAACAAAGATGATATTTTGGTTAGAGCCATAGAGGTAGGGGCTAAGTTTCTGACAAACTTCCCTCATGAAAATTTACCAAGTCTAGTAAGAGTGCCCCACAATATCATTTATGATCAACAAGGTTATTTTATCAATCCTATGGCACTAGTCCAAACAATGTATCAAGACCCTAATATTTCTAATCGAGGCAAAAATATCATGGAAGATTACTTTAACTAAATGCTAACATCATATCAAACCTACCTAAATTTAGCACATGATTTCAATCAAATGAACATGGTAAGTAAGCCTCTTATTGACCTAGTACCTTCAATAAGATTGTTGATAGAATTAACTGGATAAGAGAATCTAAGTTCTAACCCATTCGTATAAATCACTTTGATAGATAACTTGATACATATGCCTGTTATTTAATAAATGTCTTCAGCCTCACATAGAATAGTGAACCAAACATAATAGACAATGTGTAAATAGCATCCAATCTTGATCAAAGTGGTACTAATGCACAAACAATTAGCCAAAAACATATGCCTATAGTTAATCCCATAAGCAAATCATCATACCAAGGAATAAGAGTTTTTACACCCCAACCTCAACCAACTGCTTCCTCAAGTGTACAACCTATAGGGCTAGGTAATCAAACAATAGCCAAAGTCATGCCTCAACAATAGAATGTGATAAATCCTACTCCCCCTCAACAAGTAGTAAGTAGTATTCCACAACAACAAACATAACCTAGTGTATAATAGAGGACAAATACATTACCACTTCAATTAGAGGAAACTAATCTACCACCTCACCAAGTAATGATGAACATACCTTTTTAGTCATAGACTAATATGTTGATTCAAAACTAAGCAATGACTAGTCAATAATGTGCATATATCGATCAATGATAGATGTCAAATCTATAATTTGCTTTCACTTCCTCATAGGGATTCATGCAATAAGGATGTCTCTATGTTTGTTAAGTACCTAATAGATAATTATTGGTTTAAAATGTGCCACAAATTTAGAGACAAGGTCTTGGTCCACAATTTCCCACTCAACAGCATGGTTTGATTAGTCGGCAGCATGTCCCTTTTCAACCATAATAGGCACACTATAGTTATATCCACCCATCCCATCCATAAATTCCTCCAAGTCAAACCTTTATTGCCAACCCAAACTAGAATATCCTACAACCAAATGTGCAATTTCATGTACATCCTAATCCATGTATGCGTATTCCTGGTCCATTCTCCAACCAAGTTAATATACCTTAATAGGTGTCTCCATTATACCCTGCTCAAAGTGTCCCACTTGTGACCTCTCAACCATTTACCCAAACCAAAATTCTCACTCAAACCAATGTTCCTTCCAATTTCCTATCCCAAGAGTTGCAATAGATGAAGGATGCAATTGCTACCATTTAGGCTGGGAAGTAAACTAAAAAGTTTAAATTAGATGACATGTGTTCCTATCCATTCAACATAGAGTATTTGTAGATACTATTTCCTCTAGGATACAAACCATCAAAATTCTATAAATACAAAGGGAAAGATGACCCTAAGGCTCATTTGATCAAATTCTTTATTGCATGTCAACCAATGGCATATAGTGACATATACCTTTTTCTATTATTTCCAAGGAGCTTGGTTGGACAAGCCTTGGAGTGGTTTCTAAAGTTCCCCAAGAATTCAGTAAGAGACTTTGATGATCTTTCTGATAAATTTGTGCAACACTTTCCCTATAATCTTAAGAATGAGATTTCATTAGTGGACCTAACACAAGCAAATCAAAAATATGGGGAGATTTTTATAAGTTATTTATAGTGATGGAGAGCCCTTGCAAGTCATTTCAGCCATAGTTTACTAGATAAATAATTAACCATTTTGTTTACCAAAAATTTGCATAGTGAGATAGCTTACCATCTAGAGTTACAATGTGCACATACATTCAAAGAGATCATTGATAAAGGTTTGTCGATCGAGTGAGTGCTCATCAATAAAGGATTCATCAAATTTAATTCTACTAATCAGGGAAATATCTAATAACAACATCTTATTCAAGTGCAAACAACAAAAATCAGCACAGGCCAATAACCAAGAAAGACTGAATCAATTTAACCGTAATAAAAATGTTGTGGGAAATGGAGTAACCAAATCCCATCATGTGAAAATTGTGTAAACATCATTTGCACCACTTTTTTAGCTTACTCCTACCTAGCAACCTCTCTAACCAATGTTGCAAGCACAACAACCAAGACTTACACAATAAATTCATCAGCGTTTACCATTGCAAACCCCTCCTCCTAAGAGAACCATGCCTATATGTCATGTCTTTAGTGACTTAGGAGAACTTATTGAATATATATTTTATAAGCTTGATATTGCTAATCTAATTAGTTGGCCTATACCAAAGCATTATCCGTAAGACATTCCATATCCTGATTGCTACCATGAAAATGAATTCCATGACTATCATCAGGTCAATGGGCATAATCTATGGAGATGTGTCCAAATCAAGCATTTAATTGAGAATATGTTAGAGAATGGGGAAATAATATTAGATAATGGTGCTTCCACTTAAATCAAACTCTTAAAATTTATCAAAACCCCTTTCCCTAAAATAACAATTAGCAACAATAAAATAATCAACAATAATAATAACAACAGCTAGTGCAATAGCAAAATCAATAATATCAAAATTAAAGGTTAAACAAATAGAATCAACAAAATTAGTAGCAAAACCCATAATGACAAAATAATGGACAAAACCAAGGTTAGAATGGTAACAACCAACAAACCTACCATGTAGTTGCATATGACTACAATAAAGTTGTAGGTCATATTGTAGGGGTAGCGTTAATACCATCTCTATTAATCCTAAACCCAACACTAATCATCCTAAACCATTGATAAACAATAATATTCAACTAAATTATATGGCTAATCCTTCTTTGACCTGGGAGTGCATATAGGCAAACCAGTGACAACTCATTCTTGCCATGTGACCACATGCAAGTGCACCAACAACTAAGACTTATCCTATCTGGTCTCACACCATTTCCAACATCGATTAAAAATAATGGTTTAGTATTTAATCTTGATTATGCAATCAAAACTCAGAGGTCAAATATTACTATCATATGCCCACAACCATCTACCACTTTACCTATCATCCAACCAACCATTCAGCCTCAAAATAAACCATTCACTACTGACCAAGACAAGAAATTTAATATTATCAAATAATTTCAGAAGACACCAGTACAAATTTATATCTTAGATTTTATATGAACATCAATAATCCACAAGAACATCTTAAATGAGTTTTTGACCCAATCCACTATTTTTAGTGACATATCCCCTGATAAATTTCAAGCTTTGGTTGGACACCTACCTCCAACCCAACAAGTCACATTCAACCAAAGTGATATGTCTTCCATTGGCCCACTTCATAATAATCCATTATACATAGAAGTTTATATAAGATGGCATAAAGTGAAATGTGTCCTTATAGACAATGGATCTAGCCTCAACATAGTATCTCTAAATCTCATCAAGCTTCTTGGGTACACAATGGTATATCTCCAACCAAAAATAATAACTATCAAAGCCTATGATAATCAGGAAAGAGAATCACAAGGCACCATTAGTTTTCCAATTATCATGGGGCCTTTGACCCATGATATACTTTACCATGTGCTTGATCTTGAGTTATCATATAATATGCTTTTAGGCATGCCTTAGTTACATGAGATTCATGCAGTCCCATCAATGTTGCACCAATGTATCAAGTTTTCCCACTCAGGGATGAAAGTGAATATTATAGGAGATTTACACCCATATGAACACTACAAGCATCTTGAGGCTAAATTTCAAATCTATAATTATCAGTATGGTATGAATCTAAGTTCCAAGTAAGATAAAGGAAAGGCTATACTTATTGATCCTTCATCAGATAATTACATAGATCCTAATACCTTGGATTTTCTTTCTTGCATGCCACCTTCTGAAGCTTCTAATCATTTCACCATTTTACATAATAGACTGGGAGATTATGTGACCCATGAAACATTTCATATTTCTAATCTTCCTCAGAATCTAAAAACCTTTGGGTGATCGAAAGTCACCCCACATATGCATTGGCAACAAAAGAACAAAAATAAGGGACCTGTCATATTTATACCATCATCTAGCCTAGAACCTAACCCTCTTAAAGGAGATAAATCATAGTTTTACAATGACAACCAAGTTGATTATTATAAAAATTTAAAGTATCATATTCCCAATAGGATCATGGAGAGTCACAATTATGAAGGAAGAGGCCTTAGACTGAATCAGTAAGGAACCATTGAGCCAATTTCTATGACTAAGTATGAAATACCTTATGGACTTGGATTTAAACCGCCTGAGGGTGACCCCACATATCTTATTCAAACTCCATCACTAGAGACTAGTGATGATGATTCTAATAGTGAAGTAGAGTTTGATCATAGCCTCACTTTTGATAACCTAGCTGAAACCAATCTATTTGATAACAATTCCATTTGTATCCTTACCCTAGTCATTCATTGTAACCCTTTGCCATTATATTATCCCCAACTAATATATTAGGACCAATAAGAATCCATTATATTGATTTATGAGATCTAGAATAATGAAGCATTATATTATTTCTTAGTCCTTAGAGATAACCTTCCATTGGGAGATCACAAATCAAGATTCTCAATCACTTTGGATCTTGCAGCCTATTTTGGAGAGTGAGTGAATACCCTTAGCTAAAAACAAATAAGTAAAACATTAAGGTCCTAAAGTGAAAACCTCTTTGAGGTTCTTTCTAACCAAGGAAAAAGTAAAGATAAAGGCTATTATAGTGGTGAAAACCTATTTCAGGTGCCATTAGATGGGGGTGTTTATTCTTCTTTGAATTTAGATCAAGAGAACACCAATGATGAACTTGCCTATGGATCTGAGTTCAATTTTGAGAAATAATAATTATTTGATCAAATTATTAAAGAATTTTTGACTATTTTTATCACATGTCTAGATCTCCCATTAGGGGACTTAGATTCATCATGCCTAGGAGAAGTTGAAGAACAAGTCCTAATAGAGGATCCAGACATAATTTAACATTTCAAGTTGTTGCCTATTATCCTAGAAAATGGTTTGACCCTTCTAGTCAAAGATACAATAGAGGTAAACATCAGGACTCTATCAGACTTGAAATGGATAAAATTAGGTGCATCTCTCATTGAGGAGGAATGTGGCATCTTTACATCTCTATTGAGAGAATTTGTAGATATCTTTGCATGGACTTATTCTTACATGTTAGGTTTAAACCCCACCTTGGTTCTACACCACCTTGTGGTTAATCTTGACTCCAAACTGGTAAAATAAAAGATACATAAAATACATCCTCGCATTATTGTATTGGTAAAGAAAGAGTTGGAAATTTTTTTAGAAGCAAGATGTATTAGATCCATTAACTACTCAGGATGGATCTTTAATATAATACCTATTAGCAAAAAGCTAGAAGGAATCAAAATTTATACTGATTTTTGAGACATCAACAAAGTTTGTCCTAAAAATTATTTTCCATTGCCTAATATCAACATGATCATTGATTTCATGGTAGGTTATGAAATGATTTCACTCATAGATAGATTTTTAGGATACAATCAAATCAAAATCGTACCAAAAAATTAGCATAAAATAGCGTTCACTACTCCATGAGGAACATTTTGTTATTAGGTGATGCCATTTGACCTTAAGAATATTGGAGATACATATCAAAGAGCCATGACTATCATATTCCATGATATGATGCATTGTATTATTGATGACTTTGTCGATAACATATTAGGAAAATCTAAAACTAAGGCTGACCATCCAACAGTGTTGCATAAGATATTTGAAAGATTATGAGAATACAAAGTTAGACTCAATCCAAAGAAATGTGTGTCTGGTGTAAATTTAGGTAAATTACTTGGCTTCATCATATCTCATAGAGGTATTGAAATTAATCCAATTAAATTCCATGTTATAACTGAGATGACACCACCAACCAATTTAAAGCAACTCCATAGTTTGTAGGGTAAGATTTAGTCAATTCGATGCTTCATCTCTCAATTAACAGACAAGTGCCATCCATTTACACACCTTTTGAAGAAAGGAGTTGCATTTCATTAGAATGATCACTGCTAAATAGATTTTCAATAGCTCAAAGACTATCTTGTCAATCCACCTATTTTATTACCCCTTATGTCAAGAAAGCCATTCTTGTTATACCTATCAGCTACCGATTATGCTCTAGGGGCACTCTTGGCTCAACATGATGACAATGGAAAGGAGAATGTTGTGTACTACCTATGTCATACCTTGGTCACATATGAACATAACTATGCATCTGTTGAAAAAGCTTATCTAGCCATGGTTTTTTACAACTCAAAAACTATGCCATTACATGTTAAATAATAAGACCATGGTCATTTCAAAGGTAGATCCACTTAAGTATCTACTATCTAAAACAAATTTACAAGGTAGAATGGATAAATGGATCATGTTTCTCAATGAATTTTACATAGAGTATGTCAATCAAAAGGTAATCAAGGGACAAATTCTTATAGATCACCTTGTTGAATCACCTCTCATAGATACACAGCCACTCATGTTTCAATTTCTTGATGAATCTATCATGACCATCATTAACACAACCCTTGAGGAGTAGCCTTAGAAGCTATATTTTGATGGTTCATTCACTACACATGGATCAGGGGTAGGCCTATTGTTTATTACATCAGAGGGGGATCTAATCCCTAAATCATTCAAAATCAGCTTTCCTTGTACAAACAACATGGCCAAGTATGAAGCACTTGTTGCAGGACTTCAACAAGTAGTGCAGTGGAATATATCTCTTCTTCAAGTTTATGGTGATTCTTAGTTAATCATTAATCAAGTCACAGATCATTTTTAGACCAAAGATGGCAAGATAGTTCCATATAAAGCCATGGTTGACACTTTTAAAAAACAAATTACCAACATTCAGTTTGAGCATATATCAAGGGCTAATAACAGAACTATAGATGCCATGGCTACCATTGGTTCTCTGATTCAACAAACAAATAAAGCTAGAGAGTATCAATTTTTCATCAAAAATTTGTCAGCATTAGCACATGAACCTTCAACTATTGCCATGATTTGTGATATTGTTGGTCCTAATTCTATTTGGTACTCACCTTTAAAACTACCTTCATGACCAATTTCTACCACCTAATCTCTCTCAAAAACAAACCAAAGCCTTCATTCATCATTCTGCTCATTATACTTTACTTGGATCCACCCTTTACTGTCATAATTTTTATGGAACTCTAATTCATTATTTAACTTCGACAGAGTCTACATTAGCATTAAGAGAAGTTCATGAAGGAGTATGTGGAGCCCATTCTAGCAGGGCAGTCCTATCTAAAAAACTCTTACATACTAGTTATTATTGACCCATAATAGACGTAAATGCCACTACATATGTAAAAAAGTGTGACAAGTGTCAATGACATGCTAATCTAATTCATGCCCTAGTAAATACTCTAAAACCAATGTTGACACCATGGCCATTTTCTACATGGGGACTTCACCTCATTGGGAAAGTTAACCCCACTTCATCGGATGGCCATAAACATATCCTTATCACCACTGAATATTTCACTAAGTGGGTTGAATCTATACCCCTCACATGATTGGAAATAAAATTTCTAAATTCATCTTCAACCATCTCATCTTCCACTACGGTATTCCCTTTGAAACTATATTTGATAATAGAGGATCATTAAAGAACAAAGATATAGACTAGCTATGTACTAAATATAACATCACACAACATTTTTCTACAGCATATTACCTTCAAGGTAATGGCTAGGCTGAGGCATCTAACAAAACCATTGTCAATTCTCAAAAATATTATCAGTGATGTCAGTCATGATTAGCACCTCTAGATATTCCTCACCCTTTGGGCATACTGCACTAATCATCATACCCCCATAAGAGCCACTCCATACTCACTTGTTTATGGTATTGAAGTCATTCTTCTTATTGAGGTTGAATTACCTTCACTACACATCTCTTTCAAGTATGTCCTGGATGATGATGACTATTGAGTAGCTCACCTACAAGAGCTAGACCTACTAGATGAGAAACATATAGTCACACTTAATAATATTCAAACATATCAAAATTGACTCAAAGGCCAATATAATCGATGTGTTAAATATATAATACTTGAACTTGGTGATCTTGTTCTTAAAGAAAACCAAAATAACACCACAGCTAAGAAAAAGCATAAAGGTAAATTCAAACCAAACTGGATAGGGCCTTTCATCATTACTATAGATTGTTGATCAAGAGCATACAGGCTTACCACACTAGATGGAGATGAACTTTCAGAGTTGATGAATGTTATTCATCTCAAGCGATACTATGCTTGAGCACTAAGGGGTATTATCTATAAGGACCATTTTAGTTATACTATTTTATCCCTATTATTATTTGTACATATACCATCCTTATCCATCCTCTCTGTCATAACCACTTTTTACTTCTAACTTATCAGCCTGTGTGTTCTAATGCCTAGCCTGTTTGACCTTGGTGTTTTCCATTCATTATATATTTTTAGCATCAAGGTATCTAATCAGTTTCATCATTTGGTACAAGAAATTCAAATAAAGATCATATTTTAGGACATTATGATAGAAGTTTCAGCAGTTACAACTTTTTATTATTATTCTTTTCTTACCACTAATCTTGCTACTAATTATAACTACCTTTGGGAAAATTAGTACCATTGATCTATGTCATTGTGTCCTAGTTATAACCACCTATGGGTAAACTAGGGGAAACATCAATCCTTGACATACCAACTTGTCACTTCCTATGTCATCATATGTCTTTTTACCAATTGTGCCTATTTTGTTTGAATTTCCCACTACACTAGTCAAATTCCTCTACTATAAAGGCAAAACTATAGTAACTTGAGGTCCTACTCTAAGACTATATAGGTAGCACTCAATACTTGTTGAGTTCAACTCAGTCACCCTCACCTTAATCCATTCTCTCACCATTTTGTGAGCAACCTAAGCCATGCTCTCACCATCTTATGAGCAACCTAAGCCATGCTCTCACCATTTTGTGAGCAACCTAAGCCACACTTTCACCATTTTATGAACAAATCAAGCCACGCTCCCACCATTTTATGAGCAACCTTAGTTTAAATTCTCTCACCATTTTTTGATCTTGAACCATTTAGTGTCTCGTAATTCTTTATTGATTTGAGACACTCCAAAACAATTCCAAAAACATTTGAAAAATCATTAAAAAAGAACAAAAACATTAACCACTTCTTTGCCTTAAGGATTCTAGAAACCCTTACTAAGTTACAAGTAAATCACTTGCCATTTAGTTTCCCCATCCTTTTTGGCCTTTTTCTCTCATGCACTTGCCATTTTGCAAGACCATTCCTCTTGTTCTTTCACATCCATTTTGTTTATTTTCATTAGTTATCACAATCTTCCCATTTCCTAAGAGAACTACATTTGGCTTAAAGTTTTTTATTGGATATTACATCCATGAAACTATGTAGGCAATGTCCACTTACCTAGTGCATATAGAGATAGCTCGGCCACCCCTTCCTTTTCTTCTATTCCCCCATTTTTTTTGTTTGTTTAGTTGTATCCTATTTTCTAGGGGCAATATTCATAGGGTTTCTATTTGAGTGTTTCTTTGTTTGTTATTTTATTATTTTTTTTGCTTGTTTGTTTGCTTTCAGCACTATTGCCTTGATTCAATTTATGTGTGTTCATTGGGTGATTCCTTGCCCACACTTACACTTAAACCATCCATATTCATATGTTTACATTGTCATCATGGTTTCTATCATTGGTGCATTGTTTTCTATTGAGTATTGGATTATGAGAGTCAGTCCTCATGCATATTTCATCCAAGTCCTCATGATGTTATATCATGATGCCTACTAACATGTACTATAACAAACCTCAACTTCAAGAAGTTTATTTAGTAATGGCATTATCCCTTCAACACTAATATCTCGATTTCATCCCAATCATATCTCAAATAGAGTAATTAACCATGAAATAATTTCAGCCTTTATTAGTTTAGACATGCATCTCTCTACTAGTAGGTTATTCCAATTCATCATTACCCTCTATGTTAAGTTATCATCATCCTTGACTAAGTTTATCATGTTTGCCATAATCAGGGTCCAATGATTATAACCTCCTATGGGCAAATCATTTCACATCATCAAACCTACATTTCTCAATGATTATAACCGTCTTTGGGAAAATCATTGTGTTTTCACCACTTCCCTTTTTCTACCATATAGGGGCATGTTATTATATTGTTTGTATATATTAACTGGGGCAGCTCCATCTTCTTAATGATTATAACTACCTTTGGGCAAAATATTGTGTTATCATACCACATTACCACTATCAAGGTATAATGTTTATAACCGCCTTTGGGAAAACTATTGTACATTGTCCCATTTGCATTCTCAATGATTTTGACTACTTTTTCAATATCATTGTGTTTTCACCCCATCATTTTTCCTTTCTTGGTCCCATTGTTTCACTTCTTTCTTTTCGAGGGATAGTTTGTCAAACTCATTATGCCAACTGTTCCCTTGAGGGGGCATCATACAGTTAGTTTAGCATCATTGCATTTATAGGCATATAGGACCTTTTCATTCTTTGAGAAGATGTTACTATGCTTATAGCTTATAATGCCTTCCTAAATAGGGGGAAACTGTAGACACTTAAATCTGGCCAGTAATAACCTCCAATCAGGTTTTAGCCAGTTTCCACCTACAATGCACAATTTGGCCTAAAAACACTAAAACATGCTAAATAATGTGAAATTGGCATATTCAAGTGCCAATTTTGGCTAAGGTATCCCTAAATGAGGTAATGCAATTTATGGCCCTGCTAACTTTGATTAGTTCATTTTGAGTCAAAATGTCAAATTTGCACCTAGGTGCTCTGGATTGTTCTTTCCTATCAAATATTTTGCATAAGACATGTGCCTTTATTATTTTTTGTTGGAAATATCCTAAATGGGAATACACATCCAATTCATCTAACATTTCCTTCCAATTCCAATCCAATCTAATTTTGGACTAATAATAAGACATTTTGATCAATTTGAGTAATTTGTGCACAAAGTGCTTAATCATGTTTAAGAGCTAATTAATCTAAATCAAGGTCTAATTAATAATTCCATGGAAAATTTTTGAATACTTGTTTTTAGAAATGGATATTAAATATTTGCATCATCAAGTGACTTAATTTCTTGGGAAGACATCCCTAGACCATAAATACCACAAATATCAGGATTCATGCTCTCCATGCCTCATCAATGCCTTCCATGATGCCCTCCATGCCTCTTAATTGCCCCTTTTTCCAATGTCATGATGAGGATAATTATAAACTTAATTCTAAAAATTAAATTAATCCTCAACCACACATATCAATCTTGAGATGGATGGTTCAGGTTGATTCTAGACATTCTCAAAAATCTATAAATAGAGAGGTCATGAACATCATTTTTAAGCTATTTTGGTGCAAAGTTATAATGCACAAATATCTTTAAGAATCCATTGTAGCTAGTGTTACCATGCCAAATTGATTCCAATCTAATCCAAGCCATAAGCCAGGTGCCAAGGAGAGATGGAGGTAGCCAAGGTTTCATTGTCAAGGACTTCATGAGCACAAGCTGAACAAGCCACCATTACAAAGGCATTTTTGAACATCCAAGGAAGGTGAAATAATTCTTGTGTTTGATTCCTTGATTTTTAGTTGTGTTTGTCATTTTATTTTGTTAACTAAGGTCTCCCTAGTGTCTAGGCCTAGATATGTTATGCTATTAATGTGTTTATTTCATTTCGTTGTCATTTTGAAACTAACACCATACTAACCATCCTCTCTTGAGTCAAATTCCTAGATCACATTACTAACCAACTAGGATATGACCCCAATGTTAGAACTATTTTTCCCTTTGGACCTCCCTTCTATCAGACATGTTTAGTCTATGGGGGACTCAACAAACCCCTTGGCACTTTTACCACATCTATTTCACCCTAACCATTCACCACTGGTTTCTCTTACCTAGATAAACCAAGCTTCACCAATACATGCCTCCACTAGTGTGCTTAGAAAGGATTTGGTCTTGCATGGTATGAGTATATCCCACATGAGTTGGTCTCCATTGAAACTAAAAAACTCATGAAAAACATAGCCTCAGTTTCATCCTACCCAATAAGAAGCATCCCAAACCACCTACCACCACCATTGATGAGGAAGATACCCATTTCTCACCCACCTCTCCTGCATCTATGTGTGAAGATGATGATGACATCCCACCTAACTTTTTTTTCATCAATATGATCAGCCTTGGACCCCTAACTTATTAAAGGGATGGGGAAACCATAATCATCCAGTTGACCCATCTTGAGATGATAAGAGATGACTCCCTTACCATTAACAATATTCAGTACCAGGATGATGATTCTATTCTCACCTATCTTGGTGCCCAATATTTTTCAATCTAAAAATCCCTTCCTCCTGAGACCTCAACCATGTGAAACTAATCCACCATGGATATCAACTTGGGTAATCCAAAGAACCCCACATTGTCAAAATTGGCCAATCATTGAAAGTTGAGGAACTTTAAGATTTCCCCTCCTTCCTCTAAGACCATAGCATAACTTTCACTTGGGCTTATAGTGATATTCATGGAATTGACCCTGCTATTGCTACCCATAACATAGTCACCCACCATGATGCCAAGCCCATCAAGTAGAAACTTTGATGCATGCATCCTCTCATAGCCATTCTTGTCAAATAAGAGCTTTAACATCTTCTATCTATCAATTTTATTCAACCCATTGACTAACCCTAATGGGTCTTGAATGTTGTACCTATCACCAAATCCATAGAGGGACTACACATGTGTGTGGACTTTCATGACCTCAACCTCGCTTGTTCTAAAGATGACTTTTCTCTACTGAGCATCAACTAGCTAGTTGATCTTACAACTAGCCATGAGATGTTATCTAACATAGATGGATTCTTAGGTTACAATCAAATCCTAATTGTCCCCGAAGATCAACACAAAACTTCCTTTACCACCCCATGGGGAACCTTTTGCTATAGAGTCATACTTTTCAGGTTAAATAACCTTAGTGCAACCTACCAACATGCCATGACCTATATCTTCCATGACCTTATCCATAAGATTGTAGAGGACTATGTGGATGACCTTCTCAAAAAATCCAAACTTGAAAGGACCATTTAGATGTTCTAAAGATCATCTTTGAGTGACTTATCCATTACCATGTCCACCTAAACCCCAAGAAGTGTATTTTTGGGATCTTCTCAAGAAAGCTTCTTGGTTTCATTTTCTCCTTTCATGGAATCAAAATTTATCCTACCAAGATCAAAGCCATCCTCGACATGCTTCCTTTAGTCAACCTTAAGTAACTTCATAGCTTGTAGGGGAGGCTTCAATCCATTCATCACTTTATCCCCCAGCTTTTGGGTTGATGCCAACCTTTCCACCACCTTCTGAAAAAGGATGTCTCTTTTAATTGGAATAGTGACTACCAAAAGGCCTTTGATTCACTCAAAAGAAACCTTTTGTCTCCACCTGTCCTTACCCATCCTAAGGATGACCAACCTTTATATGTTTATATCTCTACCACTGACCATTCCCTAAGGGCAATGCTAGCTCACCAAGATGAACAACATAAAGAGTAAGCCATATATTATGTTAGTTACACGCTTGTAGAATATGAGACTCAATACACCCATACTAAAAATCTTTGATTGGCCTTAGTCTTTGTGGCTACCAACCTTTGCCACTACCTTCTTAATCATAAAAATTATGTCATAACCAACACTAACCCACTTAATTACATGCACTCCAAGACATACCAAAACTAGTGTATGGCCATGTGGCTCATGCTCTTAGTAGAGTTTGACTTTGAATTCCTCTAGTAAAAGTCAATTAAGGGATAAGTCAAATTGACCAATTAGCTGAATTACCTTTAAAAGACAACCAACCTCCTCCTCTTAAGTTCCCAAATGACTCCATCGTGACCCTCTCTCAGGTGGATTTTACTTATCAAGTCATCATGTTCTTTGACAGATCAAAATGTCAACATGGTGGTGGAACTGGTATTATCCTTATCCCCTTTGATAGTGAACCTCTCCCTTTGTCCCTCAAGCTTGATTTTAAATGTACCAACAATATGGTTGAGTATGAAACCCTGGTCATAGGCCTTCAAACTACCTTATCCCTAGGAGTCAAAATGATCAATATCTTTGGTGACTCCCAACTTATGTTCAATTAAATCAATGGCTCTTACCAGTGTAAAAATGATATTTTGAAATAGTACAAGCAACTAGTTAAACTCTTAACATCATTTAAACACTACCACATCTAATCAACCCTGTTATCTACTAACAAGTTCACTAACACCATGGCTTCCTTTGCCTCTTAGATACCATCTACACCTTTCGAGTCTATGCTATTTGTTTTTATCCATAGACTCACCTAGCCTTCTTATGTCAAACTAGATTCTCCCACCATTGTTAATGTGGAGGAGACCCAAACTGACCTTTGATATCAGCAAACCTTTGACTACCTTAATCTTTCCATCATTCCTTCTAGCCTTTCTAGGTATGTTTGAAGAACATTTATCGAGATCTCCTCTTGTTATACCATTATGGGTGGAATTCTTTATAAATGTGGCTTTGATGGTCTCCTCTTCTATTATATATGTAGTCATGAAGCCTCTCATGCTATCAAGTAAATGCATGATGGTATCAGTGGGAGACACTTTAGTGGCCTCAATGTAGCTAAATGTATCCTTTGCCTCAGCTATTACTGGCCTACCCTTAACCAAGACTATTGTGATTATGTGAAAAAGTGTGTTAAATACTAAAAACATGCTAATTTACATCATGCACCTAGCCATATTCTTCATAGTTTTACCAATTTTTATCCCTTTTCATAATGGGTTCTAGACCTCATTGGTGAAATTAACCCCCATTCCTCATAGTGACACTGCTCTATCATCACTGCAATGAAATATTTTACCAAGTGGGTAGAGGCTATTCCTCTAGTCTCAACCAAAGTAAAAAAGATTATCAACTTTATTTACCATCATATCATCTATTGTTTCAATGTTCCTCACAAGATTATCATTGACAATGGTAAGTCCTATAAGAAAAAGCAATTTTAGGTTCTATGTGATGCATTCAACATTAAGTTAAGATTCTCCTCGCCCTATCACCCTCAAGTGAATAGACAAGCCAAGGCCTCTTACAAAACTCTTAATAATATGATAACTAAAATGGTCAATACATCTGGTCAGGATTGGTATTTGCATATCCCCTTTGCCTTATGGGCATATCATACTAGCATTCAGACCCCTACAGGTTCTACCCTTTTTCTATTGTGTTTGGAGTGGAGGTCGTCTTGCCTCTTGAAGTCCAAATTCCCTCTTTTTTTATCTCTTTTCAAGAGCTTATTAATGAGTATGATTACCATCAGCACCGTTTATCCCAACTTGAGCTACTAAATGAGCATTATTTAAAATCCCTTACCCACCTCCATATCTATCAAGAGCATGTCAAGCATGCCTATAATAAACCTCTTAGAGTATAATAATTCAACATCATAGACCTCATCCTAAATTAAAATAAGCATGTTACTAATATGGAAAAAAACAAGTGGGGAAAGTTTGCTTTCAATTGGCTTAGACCTTATATTATAACCCACAAGTATGGATCAGGAGCTTACCAGTTATCTTCTCTTAAAGGCCACCCAAAACCTGAGCCCCTCAATGCTTTGCATCTATGTCTATTCTTTTGTTAAGAAGGACTAAGTTCACCTTTTGCTTAACTTAAGCTTATCCCTTACTATCCATCCACATTCCATCTCCTTATTTTAGGGGTAACTGATTAAAACTAAATCATGATACCATCCATGATCCCCATGGCATAATCAACCATTTTCCACCACATATCTAAATCTAAGTAGTGAAGCATATATTCATTTAGTATGTCATGAGCAACCAAGAAGCATAACCATATATCAAAACCATCTCATACTTAGACAAGCCTATATCAATTTCTAGCATCCATAATCATATGCATAATCCATAAACACATATAAGCATCACATCATAAGCATTAAACACAAACCATAAACCATGAGCATGAGCATAAATAAAGATCATATATATATATATATATATATATATATATATATATATATATATATACATGTATGTATATATATATATATATATATATACATGTATGTATATATATATATATATATATATACATGTATGTATATATATATATATATATATATACATGTATGTATATATATATATACATGTATGTATGTATATATATACATGTATGTATATATATATATACATGTATGTATATATATACATGTATGTATATATATATACATGTATGTATATATATATATACATGTATGTATATATATAATGTATATACATATATATATACATGTATATACATATGTATATATATGTGTGTGTATATATATATATGTATGTATATATATATATATATATGTATGTATGTATGTATTTATATATATACATACATACATACATATATATATACATATACATACACACACACACACACACACACACACACACACACACATACATGTATATACATATATATATATATGTATACATATGTATATATATATATATATATGTATATATATGTATGTATGTATGTGTGTGTGTGTGTGTGTGTGTGTGTGTGTGTGTATATCATGAATCAAATAGCATAATGTCTAGAAACAACAAATAGACATATCTCTCTCAAAATGTACATCTCACCACATCAGCTCACAAGCCAAAATCAAAATGATATACTATATATATATATATATAAATTATATGACCTATGTCATACCCCAGGGGTACCATTGTCTCTTGGAGCACTATCAGATCTTGGTGCCTACCCACCTACTATACTTGTCAATCCCCTAGTTGTCCTTGTCTATCTAGCTATAGACACTATCCACTGCCCTGGTGTCACCACACTGTGACCACCTACCAAGTTAGCCCTATACTCACCCCATCAGGGCTCCTATGGACACTATGTCAAAATTATGACCTCACAATACCATATCTACTCCACTATAGCTAGGTATTGTGCCATGGGGATAATGCCTAGTGGCCCTACCTATGTTGCAGTTACTCCTCCTCTCTGCTTCAAAGAGTCCCTCTTTTATGTAACCAAGGTGAGTGAAGAGCATTCCTAGTCCTTGTCACCTATGAGAGTAACAACTTGACTCTATAAGGTAGCAATATGACTTTGTAAGCTGGCCACCTACCCTTATAGTACCTATACTTATGCTTGTATAGTGGCTACCATTACACTTGCTTGTCCATTAGGGTCAGCCCTTTTTGCCTGTACTCTTTAGCCCCCTCTCCTAGCTGGATCCACATCCATAGGCCTTACACTTCCATCATCCCCATTGATATTTGTCACTACATATAATGGTTACCATACCATCTACCCATATATAAACCCAACATCATCTATATATGCCCTAGTTGGTAGCTCCTAATAATCTAGCAATGTTAGCACATGGTGTGGTTCTCATAATAATATCTTAGATTCCTCATGTATGTACTTAGGGAATGCACCCAAAATACCCTATACTAGTCCAAACTACCTCCTCACACTCTCAAATGGGATGAGTTCCACGTTTCCATCCTTCCTATCAAGTATCCATCTATAGTTACAAAGGGAGAGTATATGCCTCCTATAGCCAGGCCATACTAAAAATTAGACATAATGCCTCTAGGTGATGTCTCCTATCACAAGTTCACCTAGTACATACTTGAACCACTCCACATCATATACACCACCTCTTGTACTTGATTTAGCAAAGTCGCCCCTCCACCGCATAAAGCCAATGGGGAAGTCTATCTATATGAACCATACCCATGGTAATCTCATTGACCTTAGCACTCAAATGTGCTCATAGGCCCAACAATGTAAAATAAGGTTGATACTAATGCCATACCTCTTGTGGGCCCTAAACCCCCATAGCTACCTATATATCTATACAAGAAAAATAGGTACCTAACCAAATATAGTTTGACCTTCCAATAGCTCAACTAGCACCCTTAGTAGCAAGTATAGGAACCTCCTGCTACTCAAATTAAGAAGTGTAAAGCATGAAACAACAATCATAAGCATGGTCATGAGTCTCCTCTCACCTAGAGCCCTCTAATACAAAGCACTATACCTAAACCCCCCAACATGACATCTGACCTAATCACTATTATCTTCATACAAAAGGTCCATGAGCTCATCTTGCTCCTCATGCTCTATATGATAGATCAAATCACCCCAAAGTATAAGTCGAGTGATCTTATGAACATCCTCTAATAATATATTCACCTCACTAGTTGGTAACAAAAAGGTGTTCATAGTGGGATCCCATCTCTTGATGAGCATTAAAACCATGGATGCATCCTAAGGCATATGCCGATAATGCCTCATAGCTCCCAATCCAACCTCCTCCATGCGGGCCCAGTCAGCTAAGATCATCCCCTATTAGATTAATACAAAGATACATACCACTCAATCATGCATCTATATCTATTCCTTGGCCTGTACCAATTTATAAAAATGACTTAGTCACCTACACCATTATCATCTACGCTACCCTTTAAGCAGCTAACCTATTTCTTTATCCATCCTACCTATCTACCCAATACCTACTAAATTTTCCCTCTTAATCTATAGTTCTAGCCTATACCTAGCAATAATCATCTAAATTTTCCTTAGTATTTCAAATCCTTTTCATGCCTATCTTTTACCCTAGTCAACTATCGATGATCTTGGTGATCGTTGATGGTCAGGCATCTTTTTTATAAGGATGTCAACCATCGATAGTTGACCCTGACCATCGATGATCATTATGGGTATTCTAAAGCTAAAATACCTAGACCCTATTCTACCCTAAATAATACCTAAATATTAAAAATATAGTCTAATTTTTTAACCTAACCCCTACCCAACCCAAAATTACCTACCCACCCTAGCAATTTCTAATTTTACCCATAAATTTAGCCAAATTCTACCAAAACCTTACTTAGGGCACAGTAGTCAAAAATTAGGCATTTCAGAGTTCCCTAACCTCCCAACCCAATGCACATGCATAAAATCAAGCTACTATATCAAATTTAAGACACCCCCTACCTCATTTCATGACCTTTATAAAGGATTCAAATGAAGACCTACCCATCCTTGTTCGTGCCTGCATGCTCCCTACATCCTTGCTAGTCCATTATGTCAACTCTCTACTTTAGCTAGAAATTTCCCACCTTAATAGTCATCATTAGCTCATTTTTCACCCAAATTTATAGAGCTCTCAGGTTAATAGTAAGAACAAAATGATTTTCACTTTTACTTTTTACCCACTGGGTTTCTAAGGTTTTTACCTTGATCATCGATGGTCAAGGTGACCATCAACGATCACCTTTGGTTCCTTAACCATCAATGGTCAGGTGGTCCCACTTTATTGCTTTCACCTAAGCAGACCTCTTTTTGTCAAAACCAACCCATTTTTACCCACCCTTAGAGGCTACCTTCTCCAACCCACCTGACCACCTCATCACCTCATGATTGATCTATTTCAACCCATCTAGCACATGTTTTGTGACACTTTTTGCCTGGTCCTTTGACCATAAAGACAACATTGCCATGTTGACCCTTTTTAAACTTGCACCACCTCATCTTTACCTAACTTGCTTGTGTCTTTTTGGGAATACTTCCTACCTTAAATACCCATGACACTTGACCATTTTGTATTTTCATCAGGAGTACTTCCTACCTTGGATACCCATTGAAACACATACATCACTTCAGAGACTTGATAGTGTACCAAGTTGCCATGCCTAATGCAGTCACATGGTCCACTTATCTATGTCCTCCTAGCACCAACCTTTATTATTATCAAATATGGCAACCTTATCTATGTGTGATCTTAGCTATCATACCTTTTGTCACACTTTATGTGCCTATTTATACTTTAGTGCCCAACCTATCATCTACCTTCATCATCAACTTCACCTGCCTTATCAAACCTACACGTAATTTTATTTTACCTCATCAATTCCTAGATGAAGGGGGAACACCTCCTCCCATACTTGATATAACTGAACCTTTGACCAATATTAGTTTTTATTTTGTAGCTTTTTGATTCGCTACATAACAAAAAGGGTTAAAATATAGACACTAAAAATCCACACACTACGATCTGAGTGTCAAAATACCCTTAGACCATCTTAGGAACCCCTCAGGGCCAATCTAACCCTTTGACCCCTAACCAATCCTAACCCATAATTA
This sequence comes from Torreya grandis, assembly GCA_037957365.1. NCBI lineage: Eukaryota > Viridiplantae > Streptophyta > Pinopsida > Cupressales > Taxaceae > Torreya > Torreya grandis. The sequence goes on along the minus strand of JARHVA010000884.1, from coordinate 3,448,496 downwards.
GTTTGTTCAAACTAACTTAACCTACCTTTTACCTATTTTTACCCTTCACCCTCGACCACTGACAATTAGGTTGATTGACAACGGTCACCCTGACCACCAATGGTCAGGGTCCACCTCCTTAACCACCAACATGCAAACCCATCCACCTTGATTTTCTAAATATAACTCATGTAAATCCAATTATAAACCATTACATACATGAGTTATAATTAGGAAGCCTAGTTCACATCTTGTTGTAACTATCTTGCCTTGCTTATAAGGAGAGAGGAACAAGGAGGTGAAGCCCATCTACAATTGTTATCAAGAGACTATGCATTCAAAATTCTATTTTTTGTAAGTCAATCATCATCAACAATCTATTGATCTAATTACTACATTAGAGATTCAACTTGCCACTATAGCTCTATCAAAGTACCAAGTACCATTACTCTATCAAAATCACATCAAACTCCACTAATGAGTCAACCACCTCAATCAATCAGTCGATCAACTTTTTTCAAGATAAGTACTTAATTTCTAGAATTTAATTACTTTATTTTACTTTTACACAGCCTAATACCAACCCATCTCCTAGAATCTCACCTTGTGATCTTGTTAATCAGCCACTTATCAACCTAGATCCACACACAGTAATTATCAATGATTATCTCAATCATCGATGGTCTCTCTGATTATCGATGGTCACCCTGAACATCGATAGTCACCTTAATCATCGATGATCAGCCCAACTGTCGATGGTCATTATGGTAATAAATTTTAGAAAGCTATTTCCACTTATCTACCCCTAATCAAATCTGATTTTCTATGTCCTTGCTTGTTCAAACATCCCTACTTAATTTTCTGAAGCAGACCCCAATCACCTAGCACTAGTATTAATTGGCTTATTATTATTTTAATCATTTTTAGTCTATTTCTTTAACAAGTATCTCTTGTGTTTAATTTTAATATCTTTTGATTATTGATGCAAGTACTTTATATTCTATTTATAATCTTCATTATTTAAAACATGTGGATTGACAACCCTTGAGGAAGCTCTTGCTTCTGGGTTCTAGCTATCACTAGGCAATCCACTCAACTATCTATCTAAAAAAAATTGCTTTAGTGTTTTCTTATTTTCAAGTCATCCTCCCAAGCCAAAGAGGAGTTCTTCATATTCTTCCAATTCAACATGCACACAATCAAATAGGTTTGAAAAACCCAAAAGTAATAAATTTGGCCCTTGATATTGTAGTCATATTTGGCATGAAAATTGGAGTACTAATCTACCACTAGGAGCCAAAAACTTATTACAATCAGCAGATGCTATATGAATGAGGCTATTACATCTATAATTTTGATAATACCAACATGAATCTTAGATAATCTTGTTGAAATTTAGTCCCACTAGGCCTTCCTAACTAGATGATAGCATGAAATCACTCCTAGGTTGTGGGTGTCCTAATTAGTGAAATGAATCTCTAGTTTCAACCATACCCATACTTAGTTTCTTCTTTTCCCCTTTCTAAAATATAAGCTGAAATTCACTAAAACACTCCCCTTTAGATATAAGCATTTTATAAGTACCTTTTGCACCACATTTTGAGGTTATAAAATTTGAAAAATTTAAAGGGAAAGTACAACCCTAAGATCATGTCCAAGAATTCTATGTAGCATTCCATGAGGTTGCCTATGATGATGATTATCTCCTTAGGCTTTTCCCTAAAAGTCTCATGAGACTCGCATTAGAGTGGTTTATGCATTTACCAAAAGGGTCCATATCCAACTTTGGAGAGCTAACTAAAAAAATCATGAGGTACTTCTCATTCAATATTGAGCATGATATATCCATCATATATCTTTACAACACCAAACAAAGAAATGTGGAAAGTCTAGCCTCCTTCTTACTGCAATGGAGAAGTTTGGCAAGTTGATTCTGTTGTATAGTTTTAAAAAAATAATTAGCCAAAATATTCATTGATAACCTCAACACTGAATTAAAATATCAATTAAATCTACAATGTACCAAATATTTTTATGATATCATAGAAAAGGGGAACCAAATTGAGAAATCCCTCATTGAAAAAGGTACAATCAAATTATACACCCAAAATGAATAAAGCCATAATCAAGACAACACCTTTTCAAGTAAACCAAAAATATTTAATAAAAATAAAAATGGAATCATGGATTCTAAATAGCATGTCAAAATAGTATAGAAAAGGAATCCTACTAATCAATAGACTATCTCCACCATCAAAATACCATAGAGAAAACCAAAACCCCAAATAGAGAAAAGGCATCTTACTAGTCTTGTGATACTAGAAGAAATGGTCCTCCAATAGTTAATCTCTACTAATATGATCACTCTCCTTGAAATTTAACCTTGGGATGACATCAAACCTTGCCCTGGTTGGTATCATGAGGATGAGTTTTTCCAGTAACATAGATTTAAAGGTCGTGATACTAAAAAATGCATGCAATTGAAACATTATATTCAAGATCTAATTAAAAAGGAGGAAATTAAAGTAGAAGGGGAGAGCTCAATCGACAAATCTAAGAATCAACAGCTTGGCATTTATCAACACCCATTGCCCAAACATGATAAGAGGCAAAGAAGACCACCTAAAGACTAGGACAAAGCATCCACCTCTAATTGCACTAATTACCATGCCATCCCATATCATTATGTCAACACCATAAAATTCCATGGCCCTCAAGATCCCACATCACCACCATCCACCATTCTTAAGATCAATCAGGCCATAACTAATTGTGTAGTCACTACATGATGCATCAAAATCATAGTTATTAGAGAACCACTAAAAGACCCATCCACATCAACATCCCAAAGGATCAATGTCTCTAAAAAGGTATCTACATATTTTGATAAACCATATGACATAATCCAATAGCTCAAGAAAACCCTAGTTGAAATCTCTCTTATGGATCTTCTCAAAACATCCTCTATGCATCAGGAGATTCTTAATCAAGTCTTAAATGACCTCAAAATCCCTCAAGATATTGACACTGGCCAATTTTAAGCATTAGTGGGTCACTTGTCACCTTCACAAAAAATAAAATTCAATGCCTATGACATGCCTCCTATTAGTCCACTCACAATTATCCACTATTCATATAAATTTCCATTTCCAACCACAAAATCCCTCAGGTGCTCATATACAAAGGCTCTACTTTAAATTTGTGTAATTGGGATTTTCTAAAGAAGTTGGGTACTCTAAATCATCATTAAGTCCTAATTTAATCATGATCAAGGCATATGATGATAATTAAAGGCCATCAGCAAGAACCATTTATCTTCTTTTTGATGTGGGACCCATGGTACATCAGACCTTGATTCATGTTGTGGATGTCAATTTTTCATATAATCTACTTTTGGGTCATCCATGGATCCATGAAATGAAATAATTCCCTTATACCCTCCATCAGTGTTTAAAATTCCTTCATTCTAGCATGGAAGTTATCATCCTTAAGGAAATAGAACATTTTTTTAGCTGTCAGATGGATCATTCTCATCCTGCATGCTATTTCCCTAGCACACATAGTTCCATTCCTAATCCAATAGCTAGAAAATATGTCCACCCAGATGAGTTACTACCTACTCTAAATCCATCCCCATATGTCACCCATCTGAAGATCACATCCACAAGTTGTGGGGAATATGAATACAAGACCTTTTGTATAAGAGACTTACCACTCTCTCCATGTAGTTACGGGTCCCTAGCCATGAGCAAGGATAACCCTATCATCTATCAATTTAGACCAATGCCCTTTACTAGCACATAGTTTCTATCAAAGGAGTACTTTGATGAGCCCTATAATTTGTGTCTTATTTTAGATGATAAGGCCATTACATTCTATAGATAGAAGTACCCTTAACTTTAGAAAATGTTTCAAAATATGAATTATCAGGGAAAAGGACTAGGGAGACATGAGCAAGGTAGGCTTGAACCTATCGGGGTTCAAGAACACACATAACATCTTGGTCTAGCATACAAACCTCTTGACACTAACCTAAATAATATCATTTTGGATACTTATTCAGTTCTTGAGGGGTCTTCTTCTAAAGAGGAAGTTAAAATAGGATCCTTTTCTAGTCTTTATGAATACCTTGATGCCATTAACCGCTTACATGATACCACCATCTCCACCATTAATACACCCCTTCATTCCCCTACCTTAATAAACTAAGATCAAAAACTTAAGCCTTATTTTGACATGTTCTAGAGTGATGAGGCCATCATAGAATATTTGGGAGCATGAGACTTTATGCCATTAGGAGATCACAAGAAAGGATTCTCTATTAATCTAAACAATTTATCCTATTTTGGGGAATAACAAATATCCCTTAATCAAATTAAATAAAATTAATACAAATATTAAGGTCCCTCTCAAAACTTGAAAGACATTTAACTCACTCTTAATGAATCAGAATTCTATTTAGAATTGGATACTGAGCTCTTGGATGATTTTGCTTCAAAAATATAAGATCTACCATCACCCCCAACATACTTCAGGACCAGTCACCCTCCCTCATAAAGGAGGTTTTTAAACTAAATATTAGAATAGAATAAAGTCCTAAAATTGTCAAACTGGGGGCAATTCTTAGACCTAAGGAGCAATAGATTCTTATTGAGCTACTCAAAGAATTTATAGATGTCCTTGCATAGTATTATTTAGACATGACATGGCTTGATCCCTCCTTGGTAGTGCATCATTTAGTAGTCCATCCTAATGAAAAACCAATCAATTATAAATTTCATAAGATGTACCCCAAGGTGGCTTTATTAGTTAAAGAAGAATTATAGAAATTCTTGGAAGCCAGATTTATACAACCTATTGATTATTTTGACTGGATATCTAACATTGTTCCTATAGTCAAACCACAAGGTGGAATTTAGATTTTTTCTAACTTCTGATATATCAATAAAGCATGTCTTAAATATGAATTTCCCCTACCTAATATAGACATGATCATGGATTCTACTATAGGTCATGAGATGTTGTCCCTTATGGATGGATTTTTAGGCTATAATCAAATAAAAATTACACCTAAGGATCAGCACAAGATAGTATTTATTACTCCATGGGGAAAATTTTGTTATCAAGTGATGCCCTTTGGTATCAAAAATGTAAATGATACCTACTAAAGGGTAATGATTGACATCTTCCATGACATGATGCATGACATAATTGAATATTACATAGATGAAATTTTGGGAAAGTCAAAACTCCAATTAGAGCATCATGTGGTCCTAAGAAAAATATTTGAGTGACTCCACAAATATAAGGTCAAATTAAACCCAAATAAATGTGTGTTTGGAGTCAACTCAATAAAATTATTAGGGTTCATATTGTCCAAGAGAGGCATTGAGGTTGACCTAGTAAAAGTCAAAGCAATTGTAGAAATGCCTCCTCAAAATTTGAAGCAGCTTAGGAGCCTTCAAGGCAAATTATAGGCCATTCATCAGTTCATTTCCCAATTAGCAGACAAATTTTACCCCTTCACTCATATTTTGAATAAGGGGACTCACTTCAATTATAACTTTGAATGTCACCAGGCCTTTGATAATCTTAAGCAATATCTGGTCAAACCTATGGTATTATCACCACCTATCATCAGAAGGCCTTTAATTTTATATATATATGCAATCCCTTGTGTAATAGGGGCCCTTATAATACAATACAATGATGAAGGGAAAGAGTGGGAAATCAATTATCTTAGTCAAATATTGATTTCATATGAGCTTAGTTATACCCCTTTCAAATAAGCTTGTTTGGCCATTGTCTTTGCATCCCAAAGACTTCAACATTATATGCTCAATATCCAAGTTCATCTCATATCCAAATTTGATCTCCTTAAGTACATGTTATCAAAATTTGCTCTCATTGATGGGATAGCAAAGTGGATAATGTTGTTAAGTGAATTTGATATATAATATGTTAATCAAAAGGTCATCAAATGATATGCAATAACGGATCAACTTACATAAGCACCCCTTATAGATACCAAGCCTCTTATCACAACATTTCTAGATGAATCCATTTTGACTACCATAAAATGTAAAAGCTAGAAATTATATGTTGATGACTCTTTCACCACACATGGTCAGGAGTGAGTATCCTCTTGGTGACCCCACAAGTTGACCTCATCCCTAAAGCTTTATGTTTTGATTTCCTATGGACCAACAATATTTTTGAATATGAGGTCTTAATTATTTGTCTCTAACTAGCCATCCAATGGAACATCCAGCACCTTCAGTTATTTGGTGATTCATAATTGAATATCAAACAAGTGAATGAGGAGTTCCAAGCCAAGGATGAGAAATTACTTCCCTATAAATAATTGGTTGATCAATTAAATCAAAATTTTCAATCCATCACATTTGAACAAGTACCAAGGGGAAGTAATAAGGTAGTTGACTTTAACACCTTTATCAGGTCTTTGATCAACCTTCTAGAAGATGTCCATGAAGTTAATTTCTATATGAGCATTTGATATTACCAGATCATTAATCCATGGCTCATTTTTAAATTTGTGATATCCTTGATCCCAATCTACCATGGTATCATGACATATATACCTATCTCCACAATAATATCCTTCCATTGAACCTAAATCATCACTAACATAAGGCCTTTATCCATCATACATCTCATTACACCATTGTTGGCAGCACACTTTATCAACGAGGCTTTGATGGGATCCTATTGAGATGCCTAACTTTAGAAGAGGCTACTATTACAATCAAGGAGGTCCATGATGGTATTTGTGGTGGCCATGTCATTGTAATGGCCCTAGCCAATAAGTTACTCAAGATTGGATATTATTGGCTTATAATAGATTAGGATGCCTAAAAATATATACGTAAATGTGTTGCCTTTCAAAAACATGAAATATTATTCATGCATGCATAAGAGCTACAACCTATAATTAGCCCTTGGGCCATTTTATATATGGGGATTAGATTTAATCATAAGATAAATCTAATTTCATCTGATGGGCATTGTTTTATAATCATACTTATGGAATACTTTACAAAATGGTTTGAATCCATGCTACTTATTTACACTATAGGTCTTCAAATATCAAAGTTCATCCTAAATCATATTATTTGTCACTTCAGCATTCTAGCCAAATTCTTATCAGACAATGGCAAGTCTTTTAAAAATTAAGAGGTTCAAGATCTATGCAAGCACTATCACATTGAGCATCACTTTTCCACCCCTACTCTCCCTAAGGGAATGGATAAGCAAAATCTATTAATAAGACACTTCTTGAGAATCTAAATAAAATAGTCAATGATGTAGGTAGGAATTGGAATTTGTAATTATGCCCTACACTTTGGTCTTATATAAATAGTGTCCGAACACCTACTAGCATAACTTCATAACCTTTGGTCTATGGTACAGAAGTAATCTTGCCCATAGAAGTGAAACTCCCCTCCTTATGCATCTCCTTGTGGGGAATCATTACCGACCATAATATTAGATAGGAAAGGATAAAAGAGCTATAAATTTTGGATGAAAAATGTCAAAATTCTTTAAATCACCTTTGGCATATCAAAATAAGCTAAAAGGCCAATATCATAAAAAGATCTAGTCTCAATAATTTGAAGTCAGTGATCTAGTCCTTAAGGAGATCAAAGGAATACCAATGTAGATTGGGACAAAAATGGTAAATTTGAATCAAATTAGCTTGGGCCCTATATCATTATTACAAAACTTAGATCGAGAGCCTACAGATTAGCCACACTTGAAGGTGATGAGCTTGAGGAGCCTATGAATATCATGAATTTGAAACATTTTTATACTTGAAAGGCTCTATATATACCTTTATCTATGAGTCCCCACTCTTGGTGGAATATTCATTCCCATTCCACTTCTCCCTTTCATTCCATCCCATTTTATCATTCTCCAACTAACCATGGTCTTAATAATGGGTGTATATTACATGCTTAGGTAGAATCAAGTGACATGTATTTCAAATTAGGGTAAGTCATTACTAGTCATGCAAGAGGAACATATGTTGAGGAGTTTTATGGAATATCTCCATCCACTTTTGATATATCATCCATCCTATTTTTGACACCTTAATACATATCCCAATCACATCCTCCTTGACAATTGTTTCTCCTAATAGCCTCAACTTGCATCCATCCTTGTTTGTCCATATCCATTTCTAAGCAATGATATATAAGAGCCCACTAATATCATCATTATTGAAGGGTCGCATAATATTAATACTCTATGATCCATCATGCACTCTACAAATTAATTGTGATTGTTCATTCTAGGCCCTACAAATGGTTGTTTATAACAATATTGGATCCTTGTCTTGGTCATGATAAAAACACTTTGGGCACAATTCACCAAATATGCATATTTTCACTTTGTTATTAGGTCCATTATAAATAATCATTTCCTTAGGTTTTTTATTAAAATCACATGTATTAATTAAGCATCATTACCCTAGTCTATTTTTTCTTCCATTATGTGTATTGTTATTTATTTTTTATATGGGTGAATGTGTGTTATTGTTTGTTAAGTCATTAAGTCTTGCAAATATTTGTCATAATTAGTAAAATGGTCTTATTATGTTATCTTTTTATATTTTTTTCTTTTTTATCAAAATGGAAACAAGGATGGTCTAAGTGACTACCCAAGCTCAACAAATTGGGTAAGTCACCCAAAATGGAATTCCCATGCACTATGACTTCCATGTGCCCTTGACCATTACCATATCAGTGGCACACTTTTATTCACATGTGTAATAGCAAATTGGATTAACTACATCTCTAATGGTTTCAAATTCCCCTCATCTCATCCCCTTAATCAAACCACTATCCAAACCTAACCATCCTAACCTACTATGCCATGCCCACCCGTCTCCTTGATGTAGGAGGAGTTTATCCCTACCATAATGTGTGAAACAGAAAATCAAAACAATGGATTATTTTATTGGCACATTGATCAAACCTATTTCATGATATTTTTTCATCACATAATCATAATCATTTCACTTTAACATATAATATAAAACATTTCATTATTATCAAATAACATCACAACAATCCATAATTAATCAGCACACATACCATCTATCAATATTCCCATCACATCATTATATAATTAAATTTCTAAACATCTAACATTAATCTCTAATCAATCACTCATATAAAATCATAACCATACTCATAAAATCACATTAACCAATCATAATCATCAAATCACATATATCTAATAATCGCATCATCTATCTCAATATAACAAAATCACAATGTATCACATCATATATTACAAAAAAAACATAATCATATATAATAGTCCATAATGTCCACATGAAGTCCATGTCAAAATACATAAGTACAAATATGAGCCACATGGGCATAAATGTGTTATAATATACAAATATCCATCATCTATCATAAGACCCTAGCTATAGTCTAGGTGGTCCCCTGGGAGGCCGATGCACTGACAATGAAGAGCTAGCTCTGAGTGTAGTTGCATGTGATTTAGGTGACACTGTTACCTCATATAAGTCTCTATATTACTAATTCTTCCATTTCAATTGCATGATCTACCTCATAACCCCTACCATCCCCCTCTCTATCATAGCTACATTCCCCTCCACCTAAACCTCTCCCATCAAATCCCTCACCCTAATCTATAACTTCATAATCTGACCTTGTAAAGTCATAATCTATGTATCTTAGCTCAAGATCTGACTCTATAAATCAACTATCTAGGCCTCTCTACTCAGGATCTATGCATCTCTACTCTATATGTGTCCCTATAAAGTAGTCACCTACCTTTGTAACCTTTTGATTTATCCCTGTGTACTGGCCAGTTGCCCATCCCTCTGAATTAGCTGCCCCTATAAGTGAGATCTAATCATGTCTATCTCTATAGTGATCCTTAAAATCCCCATAACATGGGCCTACACCTCTTTCTTGATATTCTCTAATAATTCTCACTCATCCTCTATCAAGGGTGGTCAGGATTGCTTTGCCTCATCTCCACCTTTGTTCCCTCCTACCTACAACCCACTCCCTCCATCTTGTCTCAAAACCATTATCTGGCCCTCATTTAGGCCTCCTTGATCTCCCCCATCCACATCCATGGCATTAAGACCCCCTATCCATCTTATATATCCTATATTAGGGATTGCACTCTCCTTAGTCATCTCCTCCCAAGTCTAACTTATGCCTATATAAGTCTACACACAGCCCCCCTCCTCACTCTAGCCCATCATCTCAGTATCCTAAGTGGCTACCTTTGTGTCTAACATGTAGCGTATGATATTGTAACACCAAAATTTGGGATTGGCATATGGTAATCCCATTTTACTAGGGTAATGCTCTCATAGTCCACAAGTACTAATTCCCTATCTACTAGTATCCCCCATTGAGCCCTTTCCCTATCACTATGGGAAAATAGGTGTTCCTCACCCAACACATCCCATGGTCTCCCAAATTGCCATTGCACCTAATCAAGTCTATAACACTCAATAATATAATCCCTACATCCTATGATGTAACACTTTATCAACATAAATTGGGTAACATCCACCTCCTCAGCCTATCCAAATTACACCTATTTATGTGGCATTTATATGATGTGTTCTAGTTGTAAGCTATCCAATACATGCTCATAGTATTATATCTCCCTTGCATGAGATTTTATACCCCTAAAATGATGTACCAACCAAATACTTGGTCTCATGGGGATATTTGTATGCATGTGTACCTAGGGGATGATCTATAGCTATATGTTCCCAGATCCATATCTACAATACTAGAAAAGCACCTAAGATTGCATCTCCCCTATATGCTCCCATATGTAACTCTTGATATAAGTGTGTCAATATTACTTGACCCTAGGAAAATACTTTATAGTCATGTACCATGTTTGAAACCATGTCTCCCAAGCCTAAATATAACCACTATCTACTCTTGTTTAGCAAGAGTATGTCGATCATAAAGAGACATCACCATTAGCATCAACCTTTTGATAGTGCCATCCTTTATGGACCTATTAATGAAAGACCCATGTATTTTTTACCCCAATCTGTAACCACCTATCTAGACTCTACACTATCACATTAAGGGTATGAGAACATTGATATATCTTGTGCCCTCTCATAAGAAGCCAAAAAATCCAAAATACATCTTCTAAGGTGATGGTCATCTCCCCCATCTTGAAGTGAAAAGTACTCATATTTGAGTGCCACTTATCTACCAAGGTTGTGATCAGAGATCTATCAATTTGTACTACGAGCATGGCCATAATATAATATAAACTAATCAACTCCATCATGTTGTAATCCTTTAGTGTTAGTAAGTACATCTCATAAAAAATGTGGGTATGTCATAGTTAAGATGCCATCTTTATTAACTTCTCCTACACAAATCATGTATCTTATTACATTATGTTTATCCCATCACATATATCCTAGCCTATCTTTTTTCATCATCCTAACACATTATCCAACCCATTTATTTATCCCCTTTTAACTTACCCATCTACCCTATCATTTAAACCCCCCATCATGTTACCCTAATCCCTAACCCACCTTTACTTAATCCCATCTATCCCCCTATACCTTGTCCCTATAACCTTCATCCCTGTAACTTATCCTACCCTACCCTAATTTCATTTATCCTGCCCTAATCCACCCTAAATCCCATTCACCCACCTACCCTAAGCCCTTTAACATGTTCACCCTCCATTTCCTAACCTATTTCCCATAATCCTATCCATCCTGACCCCCATCCCAAGTCCTTATCACTCTCATTCATGTAACAAACCTAACCTCCAACCTAATATCTCCTAACTTACCCCAACTCTAACTCCCCCTTCCTACTTCCCCCAACCAAATCCTATCTTAGCTAATTTACTTACCCTAAGTCCTTAGCATACCTAACTCACTCATATCCATCATTGATTCCCCCCAAATCCTTACCCTAATTTCTCTATCATTATCCTACCTACTCACTAACTATCCCTTCACTCACCCTAAGTCCCTAGCCTAACCAATGTAATCATATCCAACCACCCCCTAACCCTTTAACCTACCCACCACGATATTGCTAATCATGAATTAACCCTTACTAATGAAACTAAAAATATCATGACTTGAGTTCTGTGGTTTTTCATAATCATGATAGTAACCTCATATTTTTTCAAAATCTTGATTCACCCATTGTGATATTCTGATATCACTAATTTCTCCTTGCAGAATTGCAATATTTTGAGTCACTTATCATAGTATTGTACTATTGTAGTTCCTAACCAAAATATCACAATTCATGGGAACAATATCACCATTGAGGGCATTGCCCTTAGTTATAGTATTGTACCTATAGGATGTATAAGCCAAAAATGACAAAATAAATTCCAAAACACAAAAATCATAGGGTTAAGGATTGACTACATACTGGTGGTCCCATGTCAACCAGATTTTGGTACTCTCTGACTCACTCTTTGCAATGTGATGCATGTGGGATGCAGTCCATGGTTTGATCTCCGTATCACTAAACTCAATAAGATTAAAATTAAAAATGACCCTTTTCACCCACTTTTTCTTATTTTACCCCCCTCTTTTATCCATATTTTACCCTATATCACCCATTTGACCTCCGTTAAACCATTTATCCTAATCCATCAACTAATTTTAGTCCCCAAATCCTATTTATTAATCTCTTATCCCATTTAATTATCGATTATCATCCCTAATTATTTTAGGGCATGGCCTTCCATATCCCCATTATCTATCTCAATCCTGAGTTAGAACTACATCAGCCTGAGGTCGCATAAGACTATGTAGGTAGTACTTGACTATGTTCATGTTCCCAAGGATAGCTCAGCCACTATTAACATCCCCTCCTATCATGTCCCATATGGGTCAATCATCATTATTATTGAGATATGAATCTAACATAAAGTGGCTTATTATCACTAGTCATTCATCAAATACCTTATATAGGCTTATAGCCTATCCATGGCTTATATCTCTGCTATGGGAATTGTCTTTAACTTGTGACCTATCCTATCATTTTTATCCTTGGATAATGTTAATGCCTCAATAAATTTAATTCTTCTCATTTAATCAACCTTCCTCCCTTTTAGGCATTGGTCATTCATCTAGAACTCATATTTTGAGGCCAATCCACTTTATCCCCTAACACTTATGCTTGGGGCATCTCAATCATATCTAGATCAATACTATGGGCATCCTAACCCCTTATCATCATCTTGATCTTATCCCACCCCAAAACTTTTCATTTGAGTAACCATCCATCTCTTCCTCTCCACATGCTCCCTCAAGAGGGAAACATACCTACTAACAACATTCTCATCTATGAAATGGTTTTTATTTGAAATGATATTACTCCTTCCACCTTCATCCACTCACAATACCCTTTCAAAGAGGGGAAAAATATTGCACCTAAATTTTCTTGCTCTAATAATCCTATTAAACTCGTTAATTTAACCCATAATCATAGCCCTATCCAATTAACTAATATCCTAATATGCAAAATCCCTTACATCCCATGAACCTTTCTATACCCTTGTAATCAATTAATTACCCCATTAACCCACTAACTAGCCTACTTAGATACTAATCTACCCACAAGCTCACTTGACAGTTTAAAATTCTTTTTTATTCACTTATCCTCTAGCTACCCTACCACCCTATCCTTTCTTACACCCCTATGAACCCTAAACCTCATTAACTCCCACCTAAACCTCTATTATCTCTAAACTAATCAAGAAACCTCTAGAACTTGGGAAGCTCCTCCAAAGTTCTATAAGTATCTAAATTAGAGGCTTCTATAATAATTTATAATTCCCTAAATTATCCTCCACCATCATTTATAAACAATGTTTGGGCCATGTCCAAGCTCACTTAGAAAGTCATAAGCCTCCTTTATACCCTCATAACCAGCCACTATCAAGCATTCTCACACCCTTGTCAAGCCATCAAACAAGCTAAAGAATCCATTGGATCCACTTGAAATCTCAAGTCAAGTAATCCATAATCCAACCATTTTGTATTCAAATCAGCTTGGAGATCTTAGAGAGGATTTTTAAGGGATAAAAATATGGTAAGAATATCATTTTAATTACCTAATTATTCTTTTATCCCCTCCTTTGATGTTGTTTGTATTATTAAGTTTTTATTTATAAATATGATAATTTTATGAATAATCTAAAATAAAATCACACATAAGGAATGGATATCCATGCCTAATAAATAGGATCTCTATCCCAAATATTACATTCATGTCCCCTCTTTAACTTAAATAAAGGTTAGTTTAAAATTAACTAAAGATTAGTTCACACTCAACCATAATTAACTCTAACTTAACTACACTTGGGTAAGAGTTGGTATTGGAAGATGTAAATACAAGGCCTCACCCATAGATAAAAAATATTTTTAGTTTAATCTTATTATGCAAGATTTCCCTCAAAACTCTCTTAAAGTAAAGTTACCATGCCCATTTCCCAAGCCAAGCCAAGCCAAGCCAAACCCAAGCCAACATTACCAAGGTGATAAAGAGAGGTGGTTCAAGGAGTTCCATTGAAAAATATTTCTCATTAAAAAAATTGAGCACATTAATTTATTATTAATATGCAACACTTACTCTCATGAAAGGTAAAAGTCTTTGTTTTGCTTTCATTTGTTAGTTACTTGTGTAGTTCACTAGCTCCTTGAGTGTCTAGACTAGAGGTGTAAGCTTTCTAGCGTGTTTTATTTGATTTTCATTCATACTAACACAATACTAATCTCCTCTATATGTAATCCTTGATCACATAATGACACACCCGATGAGACACACAACCTACTCTTTCTCTTAATTATTTCTTGTTATTATTTACTTATAGAAAAATTTAAAAATAAATGGATGATATAGACCTCACCAAAAAAAAAATTCATTTTTTTAATATGAAATTTTTTATATATGTGTTAATTTAACCTATTAACTACTTTCTAAAATTTTGTGAATAACTAATAAATATTTTAGAAGATATGGTCAAAACATTGACTCTTGGTTTTTATCTTTTTTATGTTCAATTTTATTTTTAACTTTGATTTTACAGTCATCATATCTTTTTACAAATTATTTTTTTTAATATAATTTTTTTTTAAATGTTTTTTTAATGTTATATCAACATCCTCTCCAAATTTCATTAAAAACTAAAATATATCTTAGGATTTATAGGCAACTACTAATTATTATTTTTTATTATTTCTGATTTTTTTTTTTGGTAAAAAATGGATGATATAGAACTCATAATTTTTTTTGTATCCACTTTTTTAATATAAAATTTTTATAATAGTTTTACCTTATATCTATTAAAAACCTCCAAAAATATTTTGTATAAATTATAAATATTTTATAAGTTATGGTCAAAACAATGAGTGTCAATTTTTATTTTTTTTATGTTTGGTTTTGTTTTTAACTTTGATTTTGCAGGTTGCCTTTGCTTTCTTGAGCCAATCAAAATTATAAAAATATTTTTGAGGATTTTAAAGTGATTAAAAATCAATATCACATTTTTTTTTTTTGGTTTAAAACCTTTCAAATAACTTTTAAGTTTTTACAAAGGTCAAAATTCCATTCACACTTATGTTTTAGTACATAAATTTTATCTAACAACTTTGCTTTTGTCTTTCAAATTTTAAAAATGAAAACAAATATAAGGGGATAAATTTTAATTCAAACTTCACTTAGTGATTTAAAATTAACACAAATAATAGATTAAGTTCTCTTAAGGTATTTTTATTTATTATTTATTGTTTGTTGTTTGTTTTATTTTTGTAAACCAGACTTTGCGCATATGCTCTCCCTCGTCCCCTTTAGGGAACTCAGGTGATCAAAAGTACTTCATGAATTTCCTTTGTCATTTAGTAAAAATATTATAAGGAAATTAATTTATTCTCTCCCCAATTTCATATAATTTGGGTAATCTAAAAAATGACCTTTAAAGTCCTACTTTTATTTCTTTTATGCACTTAGCTTATGGGCGGGATTTCATCACCTCCCCATAACTTCTTTAGGAAACTCAAAATTTCATCTCCTAGAATTGTTTAAACCCCACTCCATGGTTGGGTATACAATTGAGCTGGTGAATCACTAGGATATTAGTTTTATAGGCTAAACTAACTTCATTAGTGATTGTTTCCCTTAGAACAATGATCTATTCTGGACATTGCACTACACTAAGCAATTGACAGATGTAGTGTTTGTAAAAATGACAAGACAATTTTATAACAAGCAAATTATCTTAGATATAAATGATGTGTTGCACCTTATTTTTAACCACACATATGGGACCATCTAAAAATATCCAAAATTTATAGTTTTTAGATATACCCCATTTGTCATGAAAATATGTTTAATGTAGGGTGATTAGCCTGAAGTTCCATGTCACCATAGAAAGTTTTGAGAGAGGAGGGGGATTAGAAATCTTAATTTTCATCCACATCTAAATTTATTGGATTCTCAAAATATTTCCTATCATGAAGGAGTATATCGATCAAATTTGACAATACAAAGCAACCTTGTCATTTTTTAGGGATAAGATGATACACTTAGGTGTTTTTGTATCCATTTCTTTTACTTACATTGTTTTGAGTATAAAATAAATACATTTTCAAAAATATTGCCAAAACACGTCTATGTCACATGTTTATACACCCCTTTTAGCCTAAAGAGATGTTATTGTTACTTCATCCATTTGATACCACACTTTGCCTTAGACATTTTCAAATCTTTTTTTTGTGTGTGTGTCACTTATTTGAAAAGGGCATTGTCATGATTCTCATTTCACCCCAAGTTTTTACCTTATCATATTGAAACAAAAACATTGTTATACCTTTTGATCCAAATAGCATCATTACGTTACTTGAATTATTTCAAAAACTTTACCTTGTGTCAAATCAAGTTTGAAACCATGTATGCCTTTTTATATATGATTGGTGTCATTATGCCATCCATTTTGGTCTAAAAATTTGTTCCATTTGAGAAACCAAGTCTTCTCAACCAAGTTTGAAATTTATCTTGAGAAGTTCAGATTCAAATGTTGAGTGGTTTATGCCTTTGCCTTACTTAATTTTAGCTTGGTTATTTACCTCCTACTTTTGAATTGTGCAACTTGGACTAATTTTGTGCTTGATTTGAAGATATTTTTTCTTATATTATTTGGAGTTATATTTTTCATGTGCCTTGTGTCTCTTTTGTTACTTATAACTAATGTCAAAACTCTCTCTCCAAGTATAACCTTAAGCATGGATAGTTTACAGTTGAGTCTTGGTCATCACTTGGGCTTGAATGTTTTACTCATTCTTATTTTTAATTACTTGGAATTTAATTTCCCAATTAGTTTTAGCCATATTCCTAAGTTCCATTGTCTTTTACCAATGGTTAAAGTTTGTGTTTGAATCTATGTGTCTAGTTTGAATCCAAGTGTTTCAAATTGTTAGATTAATTACCTTGCAGTCTTTACCTCAACCTAGTTGTTTTCAATTATATATTTTTATTGTGTTTAGAAAGACCTATCATTTTATTTTTAGACCTAATTTGTTTCAATCCTATATTTGTGATGTGTTTCCAAAGACCTAGCATTTGCCTTTTAGACCTAGTTTGTTTCAATCCTAGCTTTGTGATATGTTTCCAAAGACCTAGCATTTGCCTTTTAGACCTAATTATATTCAAGTTTAACATTAAGACCCATCATCTTAGAGAATAATTAAAACTTATGAAATAAAATAAGTACAAAATAGTGACCTTAATATTTTTAGGAGTACCTTCCTATTAATGTATGAATGATGAGTTGAAGTGGTGTATATGAGGTTTACTGTCATATGTTGGCCTTTGATAAAAAGAGAAAATTATTTTCAAAAAATGAAATGTATGATGGAGTGATAAAAATTTATCTAATAGTGATAAATGCTTCTTGTGGCAACAAGAAGTGTCTTGTAACAACAATAATTATCCTGTAGTAGCAAGAATTTCATCTTATAGCAAAAGGAAGAGATTTTTTGTTCTCAAAGAATGAATCTGTAAGCAAAAACATATGAAAATTTTTATTGTTTTAGTTTTGTTTTTTTTATGAATTTTGATCAGCCAATGACATGGTTTTTTGATGCAATAGCTGCTAGCAACACCTAAAGGTTTTCATTGCTGAATTTTTTTTTTCTTTTTTTTTTTAGATTTTTTGGTCCCAACGCAAGTCAAAGTGTAGAAGCCCAAGAGTTAGGATTTTATTTAGTTTAAACCAAGCCATTATGAATGGCTTATTATTGGATATAGGAAGCTTTATTTTTCTTAGAAAATATTGGAAAAGGGTTAATATAAATACCTTTCGATTGTAGGAATAGGTTGATTTGCTTCATAAAGAAGAGATGGATGTTGTTCTTAAAGAAGTTGGTGAGTGAGAGTCTCCTTGTGAAATAGTTTATTTTATAGCTTAATCATGTGGCCATTAACAAGCAGTCAGAATCGAACAGAGTCAATGGTCATGAGCTTTACAACTCCATTGTCAAAAATTTACTCAATCTCATAAGGCCCAAGCCATCTACACTAAAGTTTTCTATTATGATCCTTAGTTTTAGAGTCAAAAAGGAGTGCCCAGTCACTAGGTTGTAAATTTTTAGTCTGGGTGTTCTTTTCATGCCAATGCACTCATTGTCTTTGCACTACTTCAATGTGATGAAGTGCTTCTTTTTTAAGTTCATCAAGTGCATTCAGTTACATGATCCTATCTTGTTGAGCTTGAGAAAGGTCTAAGCCCAAATCAAGTGTTATCCTTAATGTTTTATGCTCAAAATCATGGGTAGAACTGGCTTTTTACCATAAACTAGTTCATACAGAGTGAAACCAATTATGGTTTTTAAGGTGATTCTATAAGCCCAGACTATTTCTAAAAGATGAGTTGACCAATATTTTCTATGCAAGCTAATAGTCTTAATGAGTATATTTTCCAATTATATGTTTGTAATTTCCACCTAACCATTTAACTAAGGATGCTAATGGGTGGAATTTTTATGTTTAATTTCATATTTTTTTACCAAGGTAGCTGTGAGATCTAATGTGAACTGTGTTCCTTGGTCTGTGACTAGTTCTCTTAGCACTCCATAGCAGGTAAATATTTTGTCATATAAGAACTCAACTAATTTCTCATCTTAGGCATAGGTTAATGCCTTGATCTCAGCCCATTTTATGACCTTATCAGTGTACACCAAAATATATTCCTTGTTATTGGATTTATGATTTATGAGACCTACAAATTCAAGTCCCTATTTGTCAAAAGGTTCCAGACCCAGTTGTGGCTATAATGGCATTTCATCAGAGTCAGTGGGTTTCCCCATACACTAACATTGATCACATATATGGGTATAAATCATGGCATCCTTATGCAAAAAGGGCATATAATATCCAATAGTAGGTATTTTCATAGCAGTTTGTTTAGCAACAAAATGACCCCCACAAGGTTCATCATGGCAGGCTCTGAGAATGTCTTAGGCTTCATCTTCTTAGATACATCTTCTCATAACTAAATATAGTCTAGTAACAAATAAATATCCTTTAATACAAGAATAATGTCTACTCTTTTGGATTAGATGTTATCTTTATCTAACTAAAAAATGTTATGGTAGTGATCTTGTAGCAAGATAGTTACCAATGTTTGCGAACCAAGGAGATTGAATAGTTACTACAAATAAATGCTCATCAAAAAATAAATCATCAACAATAAGACTTTGCTCATCATTTTGAAATCAAGATAGAAAATATTATACCACATTATCTTTACCTAGTTTATCCATAATGGTAATATCAAATTCTTGTAGTAAAAGTAACCATATAATTATCCTACCTGTTATAGTAAGTTTATTCATCAAATACCTAATTATTACATGATCTATGTGGATGAATACTCGATAACCTATAATTTAGAATCAAAATTTGTTGATGGCATTGACAACTACAATAAATTTCTTCTCTATTATAGTGTAGTTCAGTTTAGATCCTTGAAGATTCTTGTTGATAAAATAGATTGCATAACTCAAAGATTCATCTTTTTGGCCAAGAATAGCTCCTAAAGTGGTTTCAGATGCATCTATATGGATGTTAAAAGGCTTCTTCCAATCAGGCCCTCTCAGAATATAAGTTGTTATGAGAATATCCTTGAGTTGTTGAAAGGTAGTTTGACAATCATTAGTCTAAGTTAATTCAGCATCCTTAGTAAACACTCCAAACAATGGGGTGGAAATTTTACTAAAGTCCTTTGTAAAACATCTATAATAACCAGCATGTCTTAAAAATATTGTAATAACTTTTTGCTTCTTTGATGTGGGTAGATCCTTAATGATACTTATGTTTGTTTGATCAACTTGAATTCTAGTAAGGGATATGTGATGCCCCAACATAATCCTTTTATTCATAAGCATATAACACTTTTCATTTCTCAAAGATAATTGGTGGTCCCAATAGCATTGAAAAACTTTTTATAGGTTGGTAAGAGTTTTTTTAAATGTCTACCCATAGACAGTGAAATCATCCATGTAGATTTCAACATAATCATGGGAGAGATCAAAATATGCTCAAAATAGCCCTTTGAAAAGTAGTTGGGGAATTACAAACACCAAACAGTAAGACAACATAGGCATAGGTTCTCCAAGGGAAAGTAAAAGTGGTTTTATCTTGGTCTTGTAGAGCTATTTGTATCTGATTATAACCACTATAGATGTCTAGGAAGTAAAAATACTTTTTTCCTGCTAATGTTTCTAGTACTTGATCAATAAATGGAAGGGGAAGGTGATCCTTCCTAGAAGCAACATTCAACTCTCTATAGTCAACACAAATACACCATTTTCTCTCTTTCTTAGGTACAATAACCAAGGGAGATACCCAATGGCTATCCAAAATGGGGTAAATAAATCTTGCATCCAATAGATTTTGTAACTTAGTTTTGATAATGTCTTTAACTATAGGATTCATTCATATTTGTGGTTGGTGAATAGGTTTGCATTCTTCTTTAATATCAATGTGATGCATGCATAAATCTGGGGGTATCCCTCTCATGTCATGGTAATCCCAAGCAAATGTTTTTGTGTACTTTCTCAACATTGTAAGTCACTGGTTTTCTTGATAGGGTGTTAAAGAAGTGTTGATGTTGAGAGGTTTATTTGGTAGAATGTCCACTTGCTTTGTTAAAGATAACATGGTTTCCACATTGGCAATTAAATGAGCAAATCTACATTAATGAGGAAGCAACTGATGGAATGTCAAAATGTCTCTTATAATTTTAGTAAGGTAATTTTTAGGAAAAGTATTTTGAAGTGGGTATGATTTACATTCCAACATGTTTGTGGGTACAGGATCTTGTTGATTAGTGGTTTTCAAGATACCAAAAAGGATAGTGTCTTCTTTTTATGCCTATAAAGTTAGACTCTAGTCAATTATGGACAAAGTTTACAAGGAGATAACTTCCTCAAAGTCATCAATCTAAGGAGTTGGTCCATCATTCTAGGAAGGCTTGGTTGGCAGATAAAGAACCAATTTTTTAGTGTCATTTCCATTATAAATTAACATTTTTCCTGACCTATAACTAATAAAAGCATAAGCAGTGGCCAACCATGGGCAGCCAAGGATGAGAGGATAACTCCCAAGTTACTTTTTGGCTACAAGGTAATAAATTTTATTGGATATTGCCATGAATCCATAGTGATAACTAGGTCTTCAACAATCCCTTCAAGATTAATAGTTGACCTATCGGCCATCTATAGGATGGTAGGTGTTGGACAGAAAGTTGTAAGTTTTATTTGCTGCATGGTCTCCATGGTCATCACATTGATGGCTACACCCAATTAAATTAAAGTATTAGAAATGGGTTAGATATGGATACTAACATTGACTATAGTACTTCTAAGATTAGAGTATTTTGGGAGAACTATGTTTCCCAACATAATATCTACTAGTTACCCATTAACCTGGACTATTTTAAGATCCTTCTTTCTTCCAGATATCTTTAAACATAGTTATCGAATAGCCTTATTATAGATAAGAACATCTTTTATTGCTTGAAAGAGTGGAATTTTTATGCAAACATTCTTGAGTTGTCCTAAGATATTGAATTTGGGTTCTAGTTCAGGGTGTGAGATGCTCAATATCTCCAACAAAAGAGGATTACCAGGCTCTTTTTGATTTTATGGTGGACTTGGTTCAAAAGTGGCCATGGGTGGTTATGGATTAGTATGAATTGGATCAAGTTTTTTAAAATGTTTTATGATTCTAGGTGAGGTGGGTTGTGGAAGAACACATCCGGAGTGAAGATGGACTTGATTGATATCCAAGGTGTATATTAGATATTGCATTATTTTGATGGATTGTGTTGGTTGAACTGACATATTGGTAGGGTTGGGGATAATTTGGGTAGGTAATTGAGTAGTTCTAGCAAGTTTTTGGGTGTTTGGAATTAAGGCATTTTGTTATGGTTGTTGGCTTTGTTGAAAAAAGCCATGATTACCTCTCTATAGTTGTTTTCATGGATTAGAGGGAAAGATCCATTATTGGTTTTGAAATCTCCCGGGTTGAGGTTGTTGTCCATTCTATTGCATCCATAATTTATTTTAGGGTAGCTTCCAATTTTTTTGGGGCCAATTTTGATTGTGCATATTTGTTTAAGAGCCATATTGAGGATTATTTGATAATTGAGAATTTGTAAACATAGAGTTTGACGGCATACCTGACCTTTACACCCATGGTTTCCATTGAGCCACATAAAATACTTGATTTTCATCTCCTTTTATGGCATGTAGCTCCACTATTTTATGATTCTCCTTAGTTATGTTGGCTACTCAAGATTTCATGTACATTTGTTCCTTCTTTTTATACATTTTGGGTAATAGGAAACTAAGGCTTTTTCAATTTCTTCTTACTTCTTCCATGTATGCACTGTATCAAGCTGAGTGGCTAGGTGGCTGATAATGTCCTACTTTATGTATTATAGTAGGTTGTTGACTTCACCTTTAGATATTCCTACTATATATGATGTATTAAGGGTTATGCCCCTAGTTTTGTTCATGGTTGATCTAAAGTAGTTTATACATATAACTATTAATTCATTAAAGAATAGTGTAGAAACATCACCAACAGACATTAAGTCTAGTGCCTCTAGACAATCATCTATAGTTCCTTTCAAGAATATCAGCTTGATAGATTATTTCTCCATTGTAGTATATTTGGAATTTTTTAGGTTGAACAAAAATCTTTCCATATATTCCTCTAATGACTCATCATCAACTTGTGTCATTCTCAATATGTCATCTCTCTTATAGTTTTTGCCTCTACAATAGTCCTAATATTTCAGTAGAAACTTTTCCTTCATTTCTTCCCAAGTAGAAATGGCATCATTTCCAAGTCCCATGAACCATCTAAGTATTACATCTTTGAGTGTTGCTAGAAATGACTTGAGTTTCTGAGCATCTTGATTATAATCATAGCTATGGCATAAGATGTCAAACTCAAAAATAAATGTGTCTGGATCCTCATATGTTTTTCCCCTAAAAGTAGGGAGGGTGGAGTGAGGAATATTATTTATAGGTGCATTTACCTTAGGATTAAGGATAGGAAATTCAAAGGTAACAAACTCATTAGCAGTGTTTTCTTCTTGGAGATCCTCCATGAATACTCTTTGTGTTAATAGACCAGAAGTTCTTACCACCCACTTCTCAAAATTTCTATCAATTCTTCTATATCTTGGGGTTTAGAATATGGAGACTTTATCTTATTTCTTAGGAATATATGTCTTCTTATACAATGGAGATGGTGTATAGGTTTTAAAATATTTAGCTTATGTCTCAGTAAAGAGTCTTTCTAAATTGGAAGATTCTGTTGGCCTGGTATTTCTTCTAAGAGCAAGACTAGCCTTGAATGCTTCTTTAGCAAGAAATTTAGGTGACAGTGGGAAGTGAACTTCATATTCTTGATTATGATATGATAATGTTGGGATACTTAAGGGTGGTACATGTGGTTCTCTTTTATGGGTATGAACCTCTTCAAAATCTCCAGCTTGTGTTACCAATCCAACCAAAAATTCCTCCTTTTGTACCTCTTCTATTGACAATTGTGAGTGATCTTCAGGGGTTCTTTGTGTTCCTTGATTACTACAGGATGAATTTTAGTTCTTGTAGCAATATTTGATGATTCAATCATAAATATTCCTATATGATATCCTTCTCTTTGCATGTACATCAACCACTTTTTCTCTTTTTTTTTGTTTTTTAAATTTTTTGCCACCCTACCTACACAGGGTTAGTAATATGGGGGTTTTTGAAAATTTCCAAAATTATACTTTGAAAAAGGTAAATTTATACTATAAAAATAGGAAATATTTAATCTATAAAATAGCAATCTCTAAAAATTAGAAAATCAATAAGCATCTAGAAACAATTGCTATCAAGATTGAAGATTTTTAGTGTGTGACACCCTTCCTCAAAAATAGTGCCAAAAATGACTAGCAGTAGATTCACAATCTAATATAATTCTCTTGATCTAAATGAATAAGGAGAGTTACCAAATATCTATATCTTCTACTTCATTTAAATATCAACTGAAAGACGTAAACTTGATAGGATGATGTCACTATATGTGCATACTTGATCTTCTAATTTGATATTTTGTTGATTATAATCTAGGATTTTGGGAATCATGCAAGAAATTAAATGATAAAATTGAACACTCATACAAAAACTATGAATTAAATATTACACTATTTTATATTTGGAATCTTCCCTAAAATAATTATATGCAAAGCTGAAATTCACATAATACAAAAATAAAACACATAACACATAAATGAAATAGATAATATGCTTAGTTAATTAATGGGTTGGATTGTTGTTTTAAGACTTCCAAAGGGGGCCCTTCCTCCTTCCTACTCTAGATTCAATCCTTCCTCTTACAATAATAAAATTGACTCAGAAATAATTGTTCATATTTAATCAAATATAGCAAAGAATTACTGCAAGGAAATTATAATAACAGCTATCTTACAAAATGTGCTTCTACTATATTTCTCTAATTTATATCTACTACTCCCTCAACCATGTTACTACATGTATATATACAATAGGGGAGATTGTCTTATACAAAACAAAATACATTCCAAACTAAGAAACATTCAACTATAAGATAATAGAAATTAGTTCCTTCTACTAAGGTTGTCATTCATATGGATCTTGCAACACTGCTTTAGGACAAACCAAGTTATTTTATTCTTCAACCAAATATTTATTATAGTCCATGTAATGTTTTATAATTTATGTGAGTCAATTAAATTAAGAATCAAATTCTATTTGTTCATAGGTTTAGTTATTGAGTGGTTATAGGATGCATTCTCGTGATGAAATCCCTTTGTTGTCGAATGGTTTGTGAGATATACATATTTCTTCAAAACATATTTAAAACACATTATATAGAAAAGCATCCTATAGTAAAAGATAAATATTATACACTCAATTCCAAGACAAAATTTTAACTATTCAAAGATATATGAAATCATAGTGCTATTTTCAAAACATGGTTGTCTGAAGATAAAAAATTATGGTAAAATAGTTCATAAACATGATAAACAAGAAGGGTGAGTATGGAAAATGAGGATAAAAACATGAAAATTCTAGGGTTCATCATACAACACCCAAGGATTACCATTTTAGGCCCTCCTCTTTTATCTTGAATTAGCAACCAAGCTTCGTAATGCCCTTTAATTACCATTCTAGGCCCTTCCAAATTTGGTACCACATTATCCCAACAAGGTTTTGTAGTTGTGACTAGATAGATCATAGTTACTATCCTAGACCCACAGCCAGTATTTGTTGAGCCCATCTTTGATAAGCCTATCTACGAAGATTTCATTATCTATCCATAGGTCATTCTTCATCCATTGTTAACCTTTCCTCACTTTATAAAATCCAAGCTGATCTTCTAGCCATAACAGAGCCAATCATTACCTTCCCAAGAGCCATCTTTTAAAAACCAATATATATTCAAAATTGATATTTTTAAACCAATTGTAAACCAAGGCCAAGAGAACTAACCAATATATTTTTTTATTGAAACACCTATTTGTGATGAGTTAACCTATGTTGAATCACATTTTGACCCTTTTACTTTGGTCGAGGAGTCTCACTTTGACAAGTCAATCTTCATTTAGTTACCCCTAATGATTATAACCACCTTTGAGAAAATCATTATCTCAACCATTGTCCTATTTTTAAGGAGCTTCACTTTGACGAGCTAGTATCTATGGAATTTCATGTTGACCATTTTCCTTTTATTGAGAGCTTCACTTTGATGATACAATCTATGTGGAGTCCTTCTTAGTTGAGCCTATTTTTGAAGAGCCCATTATTCAACCCCAGATCATTAATTTTCCAATACCAAACATTCAATATAACATAATTTTTGCAACACCAGATGAAGAATTAGCATTAAAGTTAGCTTCTATTTTTTAACTAATATAAGATTTAGCATTAGAAGCAAAATCAATGTTAGTCTCAACATCAGATTCAAATTCCTTTGACTTAGACTCAACTTCAAAATCAAAATACATTTATATTTATTATGACATTGGTTGCATAAGCCTTACTTATAGATCAATTTAAATACATGTCATCCTTACACAATTTTTTAGGATGATTACTTCAGCATCAACACAAGTTCTCCTAGTATATTCTATGAGGATTGTGATACCTCTTCCCATTCCACATATCATTAACACCACCCAACATAGCCATTATATTGACATTCCACCTCCCATTCATGTTGATTGAGACCAATAGAATTACACTTTATTGAATTACATCCATGGTGACATATCAATTGAAAAATATCAAGGGAATTAAGACCACATTTATGTATAAGAAGAATAATCTCTTAGTGAAATATTTTCAAAGGTGCTAGGGGAAATCAAAGTCCAAACTCGGCATCTTCTAGTGAAACCTTATTTAAGGCACTAGAAGACAATCAAAGTTAAAGTCAATGTTCTTTAGTGAAACCAAGGTGCTATGGGAAAATCAAGACAAATTTAGTTGTGGAAACCTCTTTAAGGTGCAAATCATTGAGTAAAAAAGGATTTCAATGCTTGATGAATACATTATTAAAGATAACATCAGTACAACATCCATTCTACAACATAATCAGATGGTAGCATCTCTTAGGTCCAAATAACATAAAAACTTGGTGGTTCTATAGAGCACATATTTAGAAGTATTTGGCCCCATCAAAACCAAAATAATTTTGAATCCAAAATCAACAACATTGTGTGTGCTTATAAATCATGATCTTCATTTGTTTCCCAACCATTATTCATTCCATTATGATCCATATCTACATTATCAAATTAGACCATTTATCCACTATTTATCCATATTTACCATCCTTAATCATACTTTCCTTTACAGAGGCTATGAAGATATCTTATCTCAAAGTTTGGAGGAAATATAATCAATGACCAATGAAAATCACAACAAAGCTATTGTAGTTCAAATCAGTAGCAGGTTCTTGATAGAGCAACTATTTAGAAGGGGTGTGGACTAGCAATTTACATAATTGACTATTATGATTGTATCATACGTTGATCATGACGTGTATCTCCACATCAATAGGAATAATAGATCCATTTACCATGCCTTTCCATTTACCTTTCCTTTTACATTTTCTATTCACCTTGTTATTATTTCATACCCTACCATTTACCTTACCTTGTCACTTGGGGGCAACCCTATTACCATTATATCCAATTATCATAATGTTACCTTCCTTATACCATATTATATACCATTCCTACCATACTTTCACTATTTAAAGAGGTTGTTTTTACCCTCCCTCCTCACCCTTTTTTACCTTGGTTCCAATCCATTGGTTCTTTATGCACCTTCAATGAGAAGATTTAGATAAAGTTTCAGTAGTTGATTTAGTATTCTACACAAAGGTCATATCTTGGACTAGTATAACAATGGTTTGCTAATTATATTATTCATTATTATCATGTTCTATTTTATTCCCAATACTACTAATTATAACCACCTTTGGGCAAATTAGAGTCATTAACCTGTCATTGTTTTCTAATTATAACTATCTATGGGTAAATTAGGGGCAACACCTTCATCCTGCATTGTTGCATCACCTTGCCATTGCTATTATTATACTATGCCATTTTCCTAATTCATGAACTTACTACTACCTAATAGGATTCCTCCACTATAAGGTGGAATTACAGTGACTTGAGGTCTCATTCTAGACTATATAGGCAATGTTTGATTTACTCTAAGGTTAGCTCAGTCACCCTTTGCCATACTCTCATCATTTTATGAGAAACCTAAGCCATGTTCTTGTCATTTTGTGAGCATGTTTATGCCACTCTCTCTATTTTTCAAGTTGGACCATTTAGTATCTCATAATTCTTAACTAAGTGGATATGCTTATAAAATTCTAAAAACATTTTTAAAAGATCTAATGAAATGCTAAAAACTAATTAATCATGAAAATTAGCTTAGACTTTCCATGTGAGATGCAAAGCTATCAAAATTTTATAAGATGGGTTATCTTATTTGTTCGTTTTATTTCTAAGACCACCTTGGTCTTTTTCCTCCCATTTCTAAGAGAACTACATTGACCTAAGGTTTACACAGACTATGTAGGCAATAATTGGATACATGGGGTATCTCAAGTTATCTCGATCACACTTTCCATTATTTTTTGACCACTTCTTTTCCTTAAGGATCTTGGGACCCCTAATTATTTCATGAGTAACCACTTGTTATTTAGTTTTCCTATCTTATTGGCCTTAAGCCTTATGCTCTCACCATTTACGAGTTCATGTTGCGTGCATTATGTATTAGACTTTGATACATTCATGACCACTTGGATTCATTTTACACACTCATAATTTTATGAATATTCTATGTTTCAACACACTCACTATTTTAAGAGATCATTCCTATCTTCTCCATAAAATAATCATGTTTCCTTATCATCAATTTTCTTTTATCCCATATCTTAGGAAATGGCCTAAATTTTATATTGGATCTTGCATCCATGGAACTTGTAGGTAGCATCCACTTGCCTTGTACATCTAGAATCAGCTTAACTACCCCTTCCTTTTCTTTTATTTCCCATTTTTTATTTTTTTTGTTTCATTGTCTCATATAGCCTAGGGGCAATGTTTATCATTTCTTTTGTGACATTGTTCCCTATAGCCTAAGGGAAACCTTGTTAGTCTTTTTTTTTTGGCATTATTATACCTACATCATTGTCATTTAGCTTAGGGGTCACCCTATCTCCAACAGTAACACCTCTATTACACACGCACTAATAATTTATTTTCTACTTAAACTAACATTGTGATTAACTATTGTTTGTGTTTGATTTTGTTTTGATTATTTTGTTCAATTTTTATTTATTGGTGTGTTATTATGTTTCTATTTATTGGTGTTTTATTTTGTTTTGTTTTTTTATTTGTTTGCCTATTTATTTACTTTCATTTTTGTGCATTGACTTAGTCTATATGCATTTATTGGGTGATTCCTTGTGCATTATATTTAAGCTCATCCATATTCATATGTTAACATTATCATCATGTTTTTTATCATTGGTGCATTATTTTTAATTATTTATTGTATCAGGAGTAAATCCTTATGCACATCATGGTAAGGTCATCATGGTGTTTTATATCATGGTGCATATTGTCACGCACTACAACAAAAATTAGTTTGGTAGATCTTAAAAGTAATGGTATCATGGTACTTCTCCTTGTTCTCAACATATCCAAATATTGTTCACATGCAAACTAATTAAATAATAAATGAATTTTAATCCTTGCTAGTTAGGATGTGCATCTCCATACTAACAGGTAGCATGAATTCATGCCTATCCTTTATACTGGCTTACTCTTACTCCATGAGTATGAATTTAGTATATAATCCCCATTTTTGATTCATCATATTATGCTAAAATCTTAGTGCCAATGATTATAACTACCTTTAGGAAAATCATTATGATTCAATCTATCTGGATGTTAATTATTATAACTGACTTTGGGAAAATTATTATCATTTTTTTTCCCTACTAGGTAATTTTTCCTTATACTAATGATTATAATCACCTTTGGGTAAATCATTCTTTTTAACCTTTGGGAAAATCATCCTTTTTATCTTCCCTATCAAGGCATCTCACTCTACTACTGATTATAATCACCTTTGGGCAAATCAGTCTTTTTCCACCCCCTTTACCTTTAGGTCCCATTATTTCTTTATTTTTGAGGGACCATTCATTGACCTTATTTATCATCTACTCCCTTAAGGGGACATATAAGGCTCATCCATCACCTTTTGGGGCTTTAGGCATTAATATTTTTTTTATTATTTGAGAAGATGTTACTATGCCTATATCTTACAACACCTTCCCAAATAGGGGCAAATTATAGACACCTTATTTTGGTCACAATTAGCTTCCAACTGAATTTCAAATTGATTTCTACAAAATAGTGAAAATTAAGCCTAAGAATCACTAAATGTCTCAAATTTATATGTACATCAAACATTAGTGCTCATAATTATGTTGAAGCATCCCTGTTTAGGGTATTACCCTGTACACAATAATAACCTCTCATAGATTCATCTCCAATCAACTTGTAACCTAGTAATGTGATAGTTTAGCCTTTAGACCCATTAAGTGGGGCACTTAAACAATTCCTAAAATACAAAAATTATAAGCATAATGAATTAATTTATTAAATCAAACAACATGCTTAAGTGAAATTTTTATGTGCAATTAGTAAGAATAAATTTTAAAAATAGAAAAATTCAATAAAAATGATGTCATCATCCTCAAAGTTAATAAATTAGAAATATCTCCCTTAATGCCATAAATTAATGAATGAAGAGCCATGCCTAATAAATAGGATCTCTATCCCAAATATTAAATGCATATCCCCTCCTTATCTTAAGTAAAGGTTAGTTATTTTGGGTGAATATTTTGTCTTCAACTAATTGAAGACAAAATAGCTATATCAACCACAATGTAATGAGATAAATCTCTCCTCTCAGCAAGGGGAGGCTCCCTATAAAATATCACAAACTTAACCTATACTAAATACTAACTCAGGGGTGAGATCATATCATCAATTTCTCTTTTTTTAGAAAGGATGTTCACAAAATAAAAGAAAAACCTCCCAGATAATAAATGAATCCACAAGAAATCCATGAAAGCACAAAGTCTTTCATTGCTTCTCTTATTGATTTATGACTTATATCACAGTAGAATGAGGTGCAGCCCAAAGTCTTCACCAAAAACTACAACAAAGCATATGATTACAAAATCTAAAGGTAGTTCAAAGCCTTTCCAATATCCTTCATTCTAAGACACTAAAACACAAACTAAAGACTATTATGGTAGCACAAAGTCTCCATAATCAGCTTCAAAACATCTCCTAGATTATTTTCACTTGTTCTACTTATTTGATCAAATGGATAAGATTATATTTAGGAAAAGGACATAAGAACAATTTCCTACATAACACAAGTTATTTCAACACGAAGTTTGAAAGGTCACTTGCTTTCTCATTCACCTGATAAAATTTGATTAACAATCTGAGCTCAAAGTCTCAAAAATGCCTTTCAATTTAGGCAGAGTTTTGCTTCCAATAACTGAGAGATCCCCCCCACCTTTTTTCTCTCTAAAATGAGATATTACAATATATATCATCCAAAAGAAAGACTTTGGCATTTCTTTCCACAAATGGCCCATGCTATGTTGAATGCATTGGAAAGAGGAAGTCTTGTGAAGGGGCCATACTAAAGAAAATTACTAGCCTTGACTTTGGTGTTTAAATCATATCAAATGTCTCTTAAAAAGCATGGGTTGCCTATTCCTCTGAAAGGCAAGGCTGCTCCTTTTTATGATACACAATTGTCCACTTGTCTTTACTCAAATGAAGAAAAATGGGTTGTGTCATTGAATGCTTACACTCTTTGATAACCACTTGGTGGACTATTCTACCCACTGGAATAACTCTTTTACCAATGCTTTTGGATTCTCTATTTTGTTCCCTCTTTCCTTGTTATATTTTGTCTCTTCCTGGTGATCTAAGCTCTCGGGGCTATCTTCTCACCTTTTGTTGGCTTCTCTGGCTCCTTTCTCAGTGGGTCCCTGAGTTTGTCATCAGGTCTGTATCATTTCAAAAACCAATGGTTATTCCATTGTCCTAAATTTAACATCTATGGGGATGTCACTGATCACCTAAACCTTTTGAACCTCAAACTATCTTTTAGAGTTCATCAGTTCAATGGTTCAATGGTTCAGCAGATCAATACCTTATGTTTTACAAAGAGTCATGTTCACTCAGTCTTCTTGTGAATTCAATGTATCATTAAACCAATGATTTGAACCTTCTGCTTGAACCTTCCACCTAAACCATTTTAGTGGAGTTCAATGGTTCAAAGTTCAATGCGACTATGGTCAATTTATATAGTTCATTTCATATCATTGAACCTAGATGTTGAACCATCCTTATCAATTTATTAGGAAATGTCTTCAAGTGTTTTGAAATTTTTTCTTGTGAAAACCCACCTTTTAAACCTTGCTCATTTTCTCGACTGTAAACCCTTTAAAAATAAGTGATTTCCTTTGCCAAAAAGGCTTGTGCAATTGAATAACTTAACTGCTCAGAACATATTTGACAAATAAGGAGACCATTTTTGGCTTGTAGGGCTAAAATGGTCAACAGGACATCCACAAAAATGAGTGACTAGTTTTGGGAACAACAGCTGGCTCTAATTGGTAAACTTTCATCGACTGTATTTTTGAAATGATCGAAAGGAGTAGAATCTAGACTCTAGGTACCTTCATCCATGCCATTGGCCATGGAGTCAAGCCACCCAAAAAGAGAAAGATGCCAAAAACTAAATTAATAAAACAAAACAAACAAAGACTATACAAATATATAAATAAACTTATCTGATACTTCAAGGATTGAAGTGCTTCAGATGCTGCCCACTGTGAGGTAGTGAGAATGGCATTCCATCTTGATATTTCAACAAGAAACTATTTTCACCACTAAATCAATGAATGGAGAATGGACCTCTCCACAAGAAATCAAATTTTCCATGCATTCTTTTTAGTTCTCTCCTCTTGTCCCATAACAAGACTTGATCTCCAATCTAAAACTCATGAATCCTTACTTTCTTGTCGAAGAGTTTCTTTACCTAATTTTGATGTTCAGCAATACGGTCCACTATCATAGTTTATTTCTATTCTAACTTAGTTAAGTACATGATTCTTTTATCAATAGAATTTTCAAAAGTTGAATCTTCTACCGCCTTTTCCAACTTCAGTGCTGGTAGTTCCAAGGTAATGGGTATTTCCACATTTAAACCATATAGAATTTGAAATGGTGACATACCTATTACCCTTTTAGGCATAATCCTATCTACCCATTAAGCATCAAACAATGCTTTATGCCAAGTTCTCTGATTGTCATCTACCAATTTTTAGATAATAGTAACCAGATTCTTGTTGCTCGATTTCGCTTGACCATTTTTTTGTGGATAATAGTCTAAGGAGTGGGAAAGAATAATCTCTTGATTGTAGCAAAAGTCAGTAATCTCATGAGAAGAGAAACAAGTGGTATTATCTACTATAATCTTGTTTGGAACCCCAAATTGAGAAACAATATTTTCCTTAAGGAAATTGCATACCACTTCCAAAGTAGCATGCTTAACTAGAATGGCTTCCACCCACTCAATAAAATAGTCTGTTACGGTAGTTTTGTCTGGAAATTAAGGATGGGTTTATAGTGTTGATGAAATCAATACCCTATTGCTAAAAATGTTCTTCAATCACCACCAGCTTGAGAGGTGATGTGGCCAACTTGGGTTTCTCAATGAACTGTTGACATAACTCACACCTACGTACCCAATTATATGCATCTTGAAATAGTGCAGGCCAATAGTATCTATCTTGTAAAATCTTATGAGTAGTTATGGGTGCAAAAAAATGTCCTCTACAAGCCAAAATTATAGAAAGACTTCAAAAGTTTACTCTGTTACACTTTATCCACTCATTGAAGAAATAATGGAAAGACTTCAAAAGTTAACACTTTTGGCCCCCTAAATCTAACCCCACCTTTACATGAACTACCTCATAATTCAAGAAAGAATTTTCCCAAGTTCTATGGTGATGGAAAAGTTCATCTTGATGAGCATATTGTATCTTTTTGCATAGCCTATGGTGTGATAGGCATTGAATATGAAGATATAGCGGTAAGACTATTTATAGAAATATTGCAAGGCACTGCCATAGATTGGTTTTATCATCTTCAAGCTCAAAGTATAACTAATTGGAACACTCTCAAGGCCAAGTTTGAGGCTAGGTTCAAACTCGTAGAATATGCACATGCTTTGTTGGCTCAGCTTACATAAATGAATAAGGAGCCTCATGAGCCTATGCGAGACTTCATTACTAAATTTAATAAGTTGAGGAATAGGGTTCCTACAATTGCTCAGCCAACACCAGAAAATCTTAAGTGCTTCTTCATCAATTCTCAATTTCCCAAAGTGAGTTTTCTGTTAAGGCAGGCTGGTTATATAGATCTTTTTATAGCTCAAATTTTGGCTACTGAGGTTGAAGATGATCTTATCCTTGCAGGTAAGATAAGAAGAGATCCTACTAGAAATAAATTTTCTTCATCTGGTAAAAATTCTTCCACAAGCACCACTGATCCTATGGTAAAAAAGTTAGCGAATGAATTACTAGATCTAAAAAGGTAAATGTCTCAAGGTATGTCTACTCCTCCTTATCGGGATATACCAAGGAGGACATTTCCCAACCATTCATATCAAGGCAATGCTACCAAAAATCAAGGGCAACCCAATCATCTTTCTCCCACATAGGGGAAGTTTGCCATTGAAGCAACACCGATCAACTCATTAGTCGATTATTATGAAGCTGAACATGATTTCTCTTTCCAACCTGAGTTAGACCAAGAAGAGGATGCTAATCTCTTTGCAGAAGGAGAAGAAGAATTAGCTAGTGATTCCAATATTGGTTTTTTGAATTACCAAGATAAATCTAGAAAAAAGGGAGAAGTGTTTGATGGAGAATATATTGTTTTTACTAGGTCCCAAAACTAGTCAACTCAACAAGCTGATAGGGGAAAAGTAGTAAAAGAACTTCAGCTAGTGATCTTGATTTCTAAATAGGAAACTTCACTGCCTTTCCAATCAAAGAACCTGATGACCAATAAGAATTTAAATACCTCAAACAATCATGTACCTTATGCTTTTATTCCTCAGACCAGTGCCACATCAAATAAAAATTAGAATGATGGACTTCCTTTCTCTATTTCTAGTTCATTCCAATTATTTAACAAACCAACCTTAAGTAGTTATATAGGTTGTTTAAATGCATTAAAAACAAAACCATCCCTATAGTACAAGATTTTTCAAAAGTGACTCATGATCCCCCAAAGAATAAATCCACCCAAAATAATCTTGCCACTACTCCTCTTGCTACCCCTAGAAAAATAGAACCTTTCTATATTTCTCTATTGATAAATGGTCATAAATTGAGCAATTTTATATTAGGCGCTAGAGCCTGTGACAATGTTATGCCCGCTAAGGTAGCAGATTCCTTTGGTCTTACCTTAACTAAGACTTTTGGGAGATGTTTTTCCATGGAAAACTAGCACAGAGTCACCAAAAGCTATTACTCCAAGGGCCTTGGGCTGCCATAATATGACAATTAAAATGAGGGATAATAAACCTTTGTGGAGTATGTATAGACAAAGCTTTGCTAGCAGAAGAAGGAGAAGTTTCGCCTAGTATTGGAGACCTAACATTGGTAAGAGGAAAACTCCTGGTTCACTGAAGGCGAGATCATGGAGGAGAAAGATTAAAATTATTTTGCTACACAAACATGAATATAGGATCAACAATACCCTAAGCTTTATGGCTTCGCGTATACCGTAGATCTACCATAATGTAGAATAGAAAAGAACTAGAAATGCTTCAATTTGAAGTGTGAAGCTTCAAATTGTGTGTTCTTCTCTATCAGAGTCACCAAAATCTATTGGGTGAATATTTTGTTGTCAATTAACTAAAGACAAAATGGTTATATCAACCACAGTGTAATGAGATAAATGTCTCCTCTCAATAAGGGGAGGCTCCCTATAAACTATCATAAACTTAACCTATACTAAATACTAACTTAGGGGTGAGATCATATCATTCATTTCTCTTTTTTTAGAAATGATGTTCACAAAACAAAAGGAAAACTTCCCAGGTAATAACTAAATCCACAAGAAACCTATGAAAGCACAAAGTCTTTCATTACTTCTCTTATTGATTTATGACTTATATCATAGTAGAATGAGGTGCAACCCAAAGTCTTCACTGAAAACTACAA
This sequence comes from Torreya grandis, assembly GCA_037957365.1. NCBI lineage: Eukaryota > Viridiplantae > Streptophyta > Pinopsida > Cupressales > Taxaceae > Torreya > Torreya grandis. Next base: position 3,412,023 of record JARHVA010000884.1, on the reverse strand, counting down.
TAGAGCATATGATTAAAAAAGATAAAGGTAGTTCAAATCATTTCCAATATCCTTCATTCTAAGACACTAAAACACAAACTAAAGACTATTATGGTAGCACAAAGTCTCCATAATCAGCTTCGAAACATCTCCTAGATTATTTTCACTCGATTTGTTTATTTGATCAAATGGAAAAGATTATATTTAGGAAAAGGATATAAGAACAATTTCCTACATAACACAAGTTATTTCAACATGAAGTTTGAAAGGTCACTTGCTTTCTCATTCACCTGATAAAATTTGATTAACAAACTGAGCTCAAAGTCTCAAAAATGCCTTTCAATTTGGGCATAGTTTTGCTTCCAATAACTAAGAGATCCACCCCCCTTTTTTCTATCCAAAATGAGAGATTACAATATATAGCATCCAAAATAAAGACTTTGGCACTTCTTTCCACAAAAGGCCCATGTTGCATTGAATGCATTGGAAAGAGGAAGTCCTATGAAGGGGCCATGTTGGAGCAGATTACTATCCTTAACTTTGGCATTTAAATCATATCAAATGTCTCTTCAAAAGTATGGGTTGCTTGGTGCTCTAAAAAGCAAGGCCACTGCTCTTTATGATACTTACACGATTGTCCACTCATCTTTACTCAAACAAAGAAAAATGGGTCACACCATTGAATGCTTATGCTCTTTGATAACCACTTGGTGGACTGTTCCACCCACTAGAATAACTCCTCTACCAATGCTTCTATATTCTCTATTTTATTCCCTCTTTCCTTGCTATATTTTTTCTCTTCCTGGTGATCCAAGCTCTCGGGGCTATCTTCTCGCCTTTTGCTGGCTTCTTTGGCTCCTTTTTTAGCAGGTCACTGAGTTTTTCCTCAAGTCTACATCATTTGAAAACCAATGGTTATTCCATTGTCCTAAATTTGACATTTTCAGGGATGTCACTGGTCACTTAAACCTTTTAAACCTTGAATCATCTTTTAGAGTTCATCGGTTCAATGGTTCAATGGTTCAACGGTTCAATGGATCAATACTTTATGTTTTGAAAAGAGTCGTGTTCACTCAGTCTTCTTATGAATTCAATGTATCATTGAACCAATTGTTTGAACCTTCTACTTGAACCTTTTTCTTAAACCTTTTTAGTAGAGTTCAATGGTTCAAAGTTCAATGCGACTATGGTCAGTTTATATAGTTCATTTCATATCATTGAACCCTAACCTTGAACCATCCTTATCAATTTATTAGGAAATGCTTTCAAGTGTTTTGAATTTTTTTCTTACAAAAACCCGCCTTTTGAACCTTGTTTATTTTCCTGATTGTAAACCCTTTGAAAATGAGCAATTCCTTTTGCCAAAAAGGCTTGTGTAATTGAATAACTTGACTGCTCAGAACATTTTTGAGAAAGGAGACCATGTTTGGCCTACAAGGCCAAAATGGTCAACAGGTCATCCACAAAAATGAGTGACTGATTTTGGGAACAACAAGTTCAAACTCAACTAAAGGTTAGTTAAAATTCAACCATAATTAACTCTAACCTAGCTACACTTGGGTTAGAGTTAGTTTTTTAAGCTATAAATATAAGGCCTCACCCATTGATAAAAAAGCTTTGTTGTTTCATGTTATTATGCAGGATTTCCCTCAAATCTCTCTTGAATTAAAGTTACCATGTCCATTTTCTAATCCAAGACAAGCCAAAGCCAAGCCAACATTACCAAGGTGACAAGGAGAGGTGGTCCAAGGAACTCCATTAACAAATATTTCTTGTTCACACAACTAAGAACGTCAATTCATTACCAACACACAACAACTACTCTCATAGAAGGTAAAAGTCTTTGTTTTTATTTCATTTATTAGTTACTTGTCTATTTCACTAGTTCTTTGAGTGTCTAAGCTAGAAGTGTAAGCTTTTTAGTGTGTTTTGTTTGATTTTATTTCATACTAACACAATACTAATCTCCCCTCTATGTATTCCTTAATCACAACTGTAATTATAGGTCTTTGTACCCTTTTGGAAACATATTTATTTGTTCTTAGTAACTGGTTGCATCATGTAGGTGTAGATGAGAATTTTGTGGAGTCCATTATATATCACCAATGTAACTTCCTCTCAATTATCGATCTCCTAAGAAAGTAGATTCCCTTTTGCTTACCTTTTTTCTCATGATTGACCTTAATATATTATACAATTATTTGTCTTAGAGTAAACTTCTCTTGTCATATTGGATGTTCATATTAAACCCATGAAACTATGACTAACCTATTGGCATGAATATATTTAAGATATATATGCACTATGGAGTCTACTGTGTAGAGCTTGTGAATCCAAGGTCATCCCAATAACATATCAAATACTCTCATATTAGGTAAAATTAAAAATATTTTGGTCACATGTGCTAGAACAACCTATAAAGGAAAATTAATCTCGCCAAAAACTTATCATGCTTTCCCATTGAATGCTTTGACCATCTTGGTCAAAGGGTATAAATCATCATGTGTATATTCCAAATGTGTGAATAATGTCATGGTACATACCTTCTCACTAGAACCATTATCAACCATAACATTTTATATAGGTTGATGATCAATATATGCTCTAATAAATAATGAGTGAATATCTGAGTCATCATCCACAATTTCACTACAATCAAATGTAATAGAAGGCCTTTAAACCATAGAAAGTATCTTGCATGTAAGTGTGGAAATAATCTCATCTAATGGGTACCTATAATTTGGTGGAGGAATATGTGAATTATATTTAATTTGTACTTCTATTACTTCTTTAGAATGATTCTGTAAAGGATTGTTGAATATCTTATGATTTTGGTGGTCATCATATTGTGATCCACAATCCTTTGGTAAATCATCAAATGTGATATTTTCACTATCAATGAGGTATTGCATCTCTTGTTTCAACTTGTAACATCTATTTTTAGAGTGCTTGACACATTGGTGATAGTCACAATAAGCATTTATTTGGTAGATTTTGAATCATATCAACCTCTAAGAGAGGATGGAGAGATATGAGGTGACACTCCACTAGCTCCTTAAGGAATGAAATTGGAGACTCGAGTAATCGTGTAAATTATCTCTTAGGTTCATTGGATAATATGAGCCAATTAGGTTGTGACATTGTATTCACCATTGTTTTTACGTCACTTTTATCTTTTTTAAGTTTAACTTTATATATCAGTTTGATATGAAACTTTGTAGAAGATATAGTTAGTGTGTTTTATACATACTTAAGCTTGTTCAATGCAATATGTTTCATTTCTTAGTAATTTTTTTAGACAAATGTGCTATAAAATCATCTATTATAGGTTTGAATTTTTTCATTGATCATGTTATTAGATCATAAAACCATCTTTAAAGCATAGTCCTTTAGGCTTCTTGGAAATAATTTTGTCAAAAGTTTATCATTAGAAGCACAATCAAGACATGAAAAATAGAGGAAATATTTTTGTCAAAAGTTTATCATTAGAAGCATAATAAATATGTGGAATAAAAATATCATAAATGTTTCTCAAACTCACCCTTGCCATCATAAAGTGTAAATTTGGTGATACAAAACCAATTGGTAAAGGGTGAAAAGGTATCTTGGGTGCAAGAGGATTATAAAATACATCTTCTAAATCAATAGCATGAGTAGACTTTAGAGCATTTTACTCTATATTGGTGACCTTAGCTTCCAAATTTTGAATAACTTGGAGAATACTTTGCATAGTAGACCCATTGAAATTAAGATTTGATATTTGAGAAGTTATCAAAGGGGATGTAAACACCACTTATGTTGATGTAGGCATTAAAACTAGTAATTGAGTTGAAACATTGACTGTTCACATGGAGGATGTATCAATATTTTTTTGGTCTTCAGGGAAGAATGGCTTGAAAACATATCTCATCCCACCACTAGATGTAGGAATCAATGGTGTACTCGAGGGGAGAGATAATGGGATTGATGGTCAATAGGTATATCCAGTAGACCCAATATTTTTTTGGCTTTTTTAATTTCCAATATAGTATTGAGGATCTTTTGGAGATCTTCAGCATTTTCAATAATATGCTCTCAAAACATTGAAATATCTTAAACTTGATCATGTTAATTATTATCATGTGCTTCTGTTAAGCACAAAATATACTAAGAGGGGGGGTAAATCAATATACTATATTTTTTATTAATCTGATTTCTTTTCTTTAATTACTTAATCACACATTCAAGATATGCCATAAAACTAAAATAATAACATGCACCACACAAGAGAGAGAGAGACATACACTAAATTTTTATGTGAAAACCCAAAGTAGGAAAAACTATGGAGAACAATCTCAAGTATATAAATGAGCACTAACTCAAATTAAAAATTTCATAATCACCAACTTGTAGGAGTACCAACCCCTTTGCCGAGCACCAAAACAACAACTATTTTTTAGCACCAACCCACAGGAGCACAACCCCTTGCAAATATTTATGAGTACCAACCCATAGGAGTACCAACCCCTCTTGTGTATAAAACACAACTATCTTTCAATGTTGCTTACTCAACAAATGATAGAACTCTATAATATCTTTTATTTTTATCTCCTCTAAAACAAATACAAACCATGCACTCTCTTGCATATTACAAATGGCTTCTCAAGCCTTTATTTATAGCTTTTCAAATGACCTTTGGCATTCACCCTTTGTGACCCTTCAATCCTCATGGAAAATGGTGCCAAACTTGCATGACCCTTCGTATCCTTGCATTTTAAAAGTCACATGGTGACCCTTCATAATAAAATGCATCATTTCCTCTTTTATCTTTATCTTGATGACTTTTCGTACTCCTCAAAATGTCTCTTTATATAAAAATGTGACATACCCTTTTTGGCTTCACATGGTGACTCTTAAAATTCCTCAAGATGACTCTTCATGAGAAAATACATCTCATTTCTCTTTTGTCTTTACCCTATGACTCTTTGACTTCTCCATGGGATCTCTTTTGACTTATATGCAACCAAAAATATATTCATTAATATTAAATAAATATTAACACATATTAGCTAAGATATGAATATTAAAAACACCATTAAATACAATGGGGCCTTTATCATCAATGCTAGACCTTTGACATCAATGATAATATTTCAAACAATCTCCCCCTATCATTGATGGCAACTTCAAACTAAAACTGCCACATCCTGAAACCTGCACATACTACCATCAAAAAAACATACAGTAACTCCCCCTTATTGTTGCAACTTGTACCTATTTTACACCTATTTTTTCACTTATACCTATACCTATACCTATTCTTCTCCCCCTTTTACATCAATGGCAAAGGGAATATCCTAGAGCTAACACTTAGCTCCCCCTCAATAAATGTTGATCCTCAATGGTAGGAAGTAAAAAAAATTACTCCTAACTTCTCTCGTAGATACTCAAATGTGTCTTTTGGTAGTGCCTTTATGAAAATATCTACAATATACTTTGTAGTACTAATATATTTTATCTTAACCTATTGATCTACAACCTAATCTCTCAAGAAGTGATATCATCCTTTCTCACCTTATTTTCTATACTTATTGGTGTGCCAACTGGTGCACAATCCTCAAAACCAAATTTTTTTAACATTTATTTGGCATATTTATTTTGAGATATGAAAATTCTTTTATCTGACTAAAATATTTACAATTCTAGAAAAATGATAATTCTCCAATCATAGACATCTCAATTTTTTTTGCATATTATCATAAAATTCTTTTATCATTTTTTCAATGTTTCCTCCAAAAATATTGTCATTAACATATACCACAACAATCAATTGATGCTCACCTTTTATTTTGATGTAGAGATTATTGTCATTAAATCCTCTCTTGAAACCTTGATCTTGTAGGTACTTATCAAGTCTTGCATACCAAGATGTGGGAGCTTATTTTAATCCATATAGTGCTTTCTTCAATTTTCATACATCGCTACTAATATTTGAGAGAATAAATCACTCAAATTGCTTAATGTACACTTCTTCTAGATTCTTGTTTAAAAAGTTAGATTTGACATTTATCTGAAACATTTTGAAATTTTTAAACACTACATATGCAAGAAACATTATAATAGACTTTAGCCTTACCATTGGTGCAAAATTTTCATCAAAATCTATTCCCTTAATCTGAGCATATCCTTTACATACTAATCTTGCTTTATTCCTAGTCACTTCTCCATTTTCATTCAACTTATTTTTTTCCTATCACATTGTGATCTTTTGTTCTATGCACTAATTCCCTAGTATCATTATTTTCTATCTGATTTAATTCTTCATCCATTGCCTTAACCTAATGCTTATCATGTCTAGCTTCTGAAAAAGTTATAAGTTGAATTTTGGATAACAAAGAGAAATTAACTTGCTCAGATTCACTTACCATCATTCTTTTGGTGCGAATTCCTTCATTTATGTCCTTGATGATGTCACTTTTATTATGATTTCTCTAGACATATTTGGATGGGGTTTTGGTGTCCTTTTTCTCTTTTTTTCATCTTCATCTGATTCTTCAAAATCTTCCTTTTTAATGATTTCAAGAATGTCTACTGGATCACAAATTTTTTGTGTTACATCTTCTTCTATCCTAACACTTTCACTTTCAACTATTTTCTTGGTTATTTTTTTATAACATTTATAATATTTACTTTTGCAAGAATAATCTATAAATATACTTTCATCTACTTTGGATTCAAACTTACCAAGTTTTTCATCAGTTTGTTTTATGAAGCATCTGCTGCCAAAAACTCTGAAATAATTAATTGTTGCTAGTTTGTCTTTCCATAACTCATAAGAAGTATTGTCATTGTTGACTCTCAATAACTCTCTATTCTAAATATGTACTACTATAGCAACTACCTCTCTCCAATATTTATCTAGTATCTTGGATTCATTTATCATTGTCCTTACCATCTTTTGAACTATTTTGTTTCTCTATTTAACTACTTCATTTTGTTGTGGAGTTCTGGCTACTGAATAATGTCTCTTTATTCCATGGTCTTCACAATACTCAATAAATTTATTTGACATGAGTTATCCTCCTTGATCTGATCTTAGGTATTTAATATTCAAACTGATTTAATTCTCAATCAATGTTTTGAATGCTTTGAAATGTCTGAAAGCTTTCGATTTTTTCTTTAAAAACATTACCCAAGTCATATGTGAAAAATCATCAATAATCAACATGAAATATTTCTCACCTTGAGTAATTTAAGTTCTCATAGATCCACATAAATCAATGTGAACAAGATCTAACATCTGAGTGGTTAAGTACTCTTTTGTTTTGAACTACCTTCTAGCCTGCTTCTCATGCTGACAAGGTTCACAAAGCGTGTTGGATGGCTTTGTAATCTTTAGAAGATTTTTGATTGCTTTTTTCTTACTAATGTTGACAACATTATCAAAATTTATGTGTCCCATTTTCTTGTGCCATAACCAGCTTTCTTCAATTTGACTCAAACAAGTTCTCCTTCCAAATTCACTTTGACTTCATCCTATTCTTCTTTTTGATCATCTGTACTTTTGCTTGTAGAGGCATCTTCATGTATAGCCATAAATAGAATCTCTTCTTCTTCTGAATCATTGACTCCACTATCTTCGGCTGAGCTAGGATCTTTAGAATACAAATCTTTTTCTCAAATTCCTTCTTAAATTTTCCTTTGAAATTCTTCTTGTATGTAGACTTTCTTTCTTCATTGTCACCATTACCCTTATATGGGCACTTAGATGTAAAGTGTCCAATCTTTCCATAATTAAAACATTTAAAAAGTAATTTTTCTTGATATTTACCTATGCCCTTTTTTGGCTTACGAATGAATAGAGCTCCATTATCATCTTCATCATTGCTAAAACTGTCACTTGATTCTTGAATCTTGGCCTTCTCTTTATTTGATGTCTTAAAAGCAGCTTCTCTCTTTGAGGGTTTCTCTTGTTTAGTCCACATCTCATATGCCATAAGAATACCATGTAGCTCATCCATCTTTAACTTGGCTAAATTCTTCATCTCTTTAATTGTTGAAACTTTTTCATCATATCTCAATGGTAGAGATCTCAAAACTTTTTGTACCATAATTAATTCTTCTGACTTTTCTCCAAGACTTTGAATCTGATTAACTATTTGATCAACCCATAAAATGTAACTTTCTATATTTTCTTCTTTTTCCATTTTCAAACTCTTAATCTATCTTCTGAAAGTCTGAAGCTTAGCTTGTTGAACCTTTCCATAACCTTTGTAAATATTCTCAATTTTTACTCAAGTTTCATGAGCAGATTTATATTGCATAACTTTAACAAATTTTGATTCACATAAGCCACATAAAATATCATTTAAAGCTTTAGCATTATTTTCACTTGCTTTCTTTTCTATTGGAGTAGTTACAAGTGTCTGTGGCTCTTCATATTCCTCCACTACTACTTGCCAAATGTTGAATCCAAGGGCCATCAAATAAGTCCTCATCTTTATGCTCCAAAAAGCATAATTTGTCTCATCAAACAAAGGTGCTTTATTTATATAAAAACCTTCATGTGATCTAGCCATCATGCTTTCCCTAATCTACCTTCAAGCTGTAAAATTTTTTCAAAAAGGAACCTGCTCTGATACCAATTGTTAAGCATGAAATTTATTGAGAAGTGGGGGTGAATCAATATATTATATATCTTTTAATTAATCTAATATCTTTTCTTTAATCACTTAATCACACATTCAATATATCCAATAAAACTCAAACAATAACATGCACCACATAAGAGAGAGAGACCATATTTTTACATGGAAACCCAAAGTGGGAAAAACCACAAAGAATAATCTCAAGTATATGAATGAGCACCAACTCAAATTATAAATTTTTAAAGCACCAACTTACAGGAGTACCAACCCCTTTTTTGAGCACTAACACAGTGACTATTTATGAGTAACAACCCATAGGAGCACTAACCCATCTTGTGTATAAAACATAACTATCTTTCAATGTTGCTTACTCAATAAATGATAGAACTCTACAATATCTCCTACTTTTCTCTCCTCTAAAACAAATAAAAACCATGCACTCTCTTGCATATTATAAATGGCTTCTTAAGCCTTTATTTATAGATTTTCAAATGACCTTTGGCATTCACCCTTTGTGACCCTTCAATCCTCATGGAAAATGGTGCCAAACTTGCATGACCCTTCATATCCTTGCATTTGAAAAGTCACATGGTGACCCCTCATAATCAAATGCATCCTTTCCTCTTTAGTCTTTATCTTGGTGACTTTTCATATTCCTCAAAGTGTCCCTTCATGGAAAAATATGCCATACCCTCTTTTGTCTTCACATGGTGACTTTTGAAATTCCTCAAGATGACTCTTCATGAGAAAATACATCTCATTCCTCTTTTGTCTTTACCCTATGACTCTTTGACTTCTCCATGGGCTCTCTTTTGACTTATATGCAACCAAAAATGTATTCGTTAATATTAAATAAATATTAACACACATTAGCCAAGATATGAATATTAAAAACACCATTAAATGCAATGGGGCCTTTATCACTAATGTTAGACCTTTGACATCAATGACATTATTTTCAATGGCTTCATTCTTTTCATGATCAGATTCATCCTCTATGATAATTTTTTTAGTATTTTTCTCATTATCATTATTGGCAATATAATTATTGGTAGAATTTGACAAGGCATTATTTTGAAACATTTTAGGTGGTATAAGAGGAAGCTCAAGATGCTCAAAAATTACACCTCATATTCTAGCACTAAACCTAGGTTACATACAAATTAATAAAATTAAGATATGAATAATTATAGTAATCTAAAACTTTAGAAGGTTGAAAACCCTAGAGCAAGCTATGATTGTGTTGGAAGACTCAAAGGTTAGGTTCAACAAATGTTTAACCCTTTTTAGAAAGAATTAGTGGTAGAATAGCCTAATTAAATAAATGGATAAGTTATTCTAAAAGCAATCCAATTAAATAATTTAGATTCACCATATTATGATATAGTGTTGAATTATGAATGTATGCTAAATTTAGAAAGTACGATGCTAACTGTAATTTAAATGTATTAACATAAAGGAGAAACAAAACTTATTTTTTGATGTGTAGGTAGATCTTGAAAATATAGGTGTAGAAGGAGATAGTTTGATACTCTATTATGATTTGTTAGATTCTACAAATTAACTCTTTAGTAGCCTAGACATTACCTTCAAGATCTAGACACTATAATCAATGCTTATGTCCTAGTTTTGACACTTTTGTCCTATATAGAATACAATTCCTTTTTTGGAAAGACCAATTATGCATGTTATGGTTCACTATTATCTTGAATATTTTCAACTCGGATCACATTTATAATTTCTAGATATCATTATGTAGTTCAAAACCTTGGGTCTTTTATTTAGGGCATGTCACCTTTTAAAAATGGGGGTTAGTGGGATCAAGTGAAGTAAATATGACCTCAAAGACCCCTCTGTCAATGAGAACTACCTACATATCCATATACTCTGAAAAGGGCCTTATATTGATGTAGTTCTCCCCCTTATGTGGGCTTGTGTGTCAAAAATTATGAAATATGGTTTATTCAAGTGTATGTAGTGATTAGCTTGTAACTTGATACATATTGCTCATGGGTTATTCTTTGAATCCTTCAGACATGTAAGAAGACTAATTTTATGAATGATTTGAAAATAGCGAAGAATAGGGTACTTTTTCAAACTTGAGAGGTGATTTTTCTTCGTATAAGATAAATGTGTGCTTGATTTGTACTTGATGATAATGAATGGTTTTTTAGTTGTATTTATACAACACCTTTTGAAATTATCTCATAAGAGGGTTAATTTAAGACAAATAAGTCAACCCATACATGTCGAAAGATTTGTAAATTTGACCATTTATAAGGCTCAGACACTAGTGTCAAACCTAGGACACTAGCATTGATGTTAGTGTCCTATTATAGACAATAATTTCTAGGAGGATATAAATTTGTTGAAGATATTTAACTATCAGATTAGTATATTCATTAGGTTTTATGTAGAATGTGGGTTATAGGTGATCTAGTAATCATAATATTAGGGTTAGATTATATGATAAGTAGTTAGGCATAATGGGATGGAGAACATGAGCCTCTCAATAGTGTAAGGGTCATGAATTGAAGGGTTAAGCCATGAGTGATATTATTCAAGTGTATGAGACTAGTTTATCATGCAAAATTAGATTTAAATATCTAAATTTTGATCGACTAATGTTTTAAGATATTGAAGCATTTTCATCCAAAGGGTGAGTAGTCAACATACCCCTTAACCTCTTAGGGGTAATTAAAGTTGCACACCACCACACATGGAAAGTTAATAGGATTAATTCCCCACTCAAAGCCTTTGGCAACATCACAATATCAAAGGAGAGGCTATGTATTGAGCCCTTCGTAATAAAAGTAAACTTTGCTTATTTAGATTTTCTTTTTTTAACCATCAACTTCCTTATCATAAGTAGACATGATTCATTCATCATTTATTAGATTCTTTTTCATTGGTCTCATCAAGGGATTTTGGGGTTTTGTGCCACACCATCAAATGGGAATATTCCTTATAACTTTAAATTAGAGAAAGCCTTGAAATTTGATGTTTAACATTGTAAGTTAGAAATTTAAGTGGAAGTGTCAAATAAAGCATCCCTATCACTTTGACATTCAATTTTTAAATTCAATTTAAGGGAATGTTGGATTATGTAAAGCAAAATCTTGAGGGAATAACCTAGAAAATTTTAAAGTTCAAAATATGAATTTCAAAAAAAATTGCATGGATGGTGTTTTATCTTATTTTTAAGTTCTAGGTCTGTACTTACATAACAAATTGGAATCCTTATGCTCCTTACAATACAAAGTGAATAAAATCTAGAGGTAAATTTGATATATTAGAATTTATACAAGTTTGAATAAATATGTAATTTAATATATAACCATGCAAATTTGAGTTGAAAGAGAAAGGTGGAGTTTTAGTTAGTTTTTTCATTTTATTATTTTGTTTTATGTCATTATATTTTTATTTGAATATTACATTTAATTTATCAATTTCAAATATATATATATATATATATATATAAAGAGCCAATAGAGTAGCTAATCAATTTATACCTATGTGGAAATTTCTCCAAAGATTAGCCAATGAAATTATGCCTAAACTCTAGGATTTGCTAAGATATTATTAAAATTTTTAGGGATTCATTCTTAAAATTATTACTAAATGTGTATGGTTTTATATCTTCTAATTTAATAGATAATTAAATCTAATAATATGTATACATATTTTACAAAGTCACGAAGGCATAAATAATTACTAAAAGAGTCTAAATGGTTGAGCTTATATGTGACTCTTTGCTTCCTGATTACTAATTTGATCAAAATCAAAAGTAACACTCAAAATTTCAGCATGGTCCAATCCCCATGGAAGGGACTATTTCCCCTCAATCCCACACCAATTAAGCCTCTGAATAACACATGATTTTCACCTTTCAGATGGAAGCACCAAGTTGTTAGCATATGGTGGTATCATGCAATGTGATTTGGCCTTTTATGGTGTGGCATGGAGGTTTTTTGAACACTATGGAAGCCACCAGTGGATACCACATAAGGTTTGGTGTATGCATAGATAGATCCATGTTTGATCTATATATATCAAACTTCACAATTATAGAAGTGTGTGGGGCATCTAGTAGAGAAGGATTTATGATCTTGGAGGTACCACAAACCTCTATAATTTTTTTGGGCTACCATAAACCATTGAAGAGGAACCATAATAACTACAAGCTATTAGAGTGGACTTGATGGTATCATTGGAACCATTCTTAATATATCCTCTTATATCAATAAACCTCAAAATAAAAAGCATCATATTGTTATTCTAGGTAAAATTAAAGGTACACAACTTAATATTTCACATAAACATGTAAAATATGAAATCCTTTTGAACTCAAAGTATCACATGTATATTAGTTAGGTCAATAAATTTGACCTGTTAAAGATTGAATTAAATCTCCTTGACAAGGAACACATGAGTAATATCTATTATTTAAAATCAAAACTCCACTCTCTCATTTCACATAAATTAAATGTTTTTATTGGGCCAAGCTATAAAAAATAAATGTTTGATCTACTTGTTGTATGTTCCTCTTTTATGCTTTTGAAGGTGGGGGCTAAGGTGGTTTTTGATCTGGAAGTGGGTGTAATGTTGGCCATAATTCTCCCTAGTTTGTATGATTTAAAACTTTACCTCTCCAATTTAATGTGCAATGATGATCTCTTTGAAACAACACCTCTTTATTTCTCAAACAATGGTCAAAAATTGTAATTGTTCCCTTAAACCCATTACTAGGGTGATCAATTCCCCAATTATGTCTTTAACCCATGCCATCATCTTGATTATCACCACAAACTTTTCCACCTTGACCTATAATGAGACTTAGTCTTTGAAATTGGTTTTCTTATATTAGATTAATAAAATATCTCAAGCTGGAATATAGTTGGCTTGGTAGACAAGGTCCAAGGTTTCTTTGGTTGTATCCTAATCTTTGACTTTTTAGTCTTTAGTATATTTAATTTTTATTTCAAAGTTCCAAGTCATTCTAATGGAATCAAATAACAAGAGGAAAATACAACTTGTGTGACTCCATCACTAGTGCCCCTCATCAAGAAACCTAATAAATTATTTAAGTGTCAAGGAACCCTTTTAGATCAATTGTGGCCCTTCTTTCCTCCAAATGTCAAGTGTCATTTGGTAATAACTAGACACCAAATTGACATAGTGAAATATTATGCCACCTTGTTAAGTTATAATAATTCACAAATAAGATTAATCGATACTATCTTTGTCATGGGAACTCATGTGGGATTTTATTTGATCTCTTCTAGGTGGATCGATCATGCTCCCTAGTGATCAAATATTAGTCCTTCACATTGAGGTATTTTTGTTTTAGGGCACATTTGGCGTATTTTAGCTTGATATTGAACTCTTTAGTCCTCTTTTTGGGTTCCACTACTTTTAAACAAAATATTTAAAATAACTATCCATTGATCTATGGTATTCTTCCCAAGTCAAAGCATTTTCTATGGCTCTACTTGATCCTCAAGGAAGGTCAATGAGAATATAAAAATATCCGCATTCCCCTCATCTTTGTGATCCTTTTTGACATATTCAGTGATGTTGAAATTATTCATAGATGGATTGACATTGGGGTTAAAATTAAATTTAACCTTCTTTTCATTAGCAAATTCATCTTCCCTAGACTATTAAAAATTACGCTCAAGTCTCTCTAATATGCTTGGTTCATTGGTATTTTAATACAAGGTCATGAAAAATTGCATGGAGGTAAGTTGGATTTTTTTTCTATGACCCACTCAATGCTAGATTGTGTGCCATCAATATGGATGGAATGATCACTTATTTTGTGTCCTTGGACCCTTTTATTATTTCTTCTTTCATGGAATTCGAGTCTAATGTAGTCTTAAAACTTCTTATTTCTTTCATACATAAACGTTACTTCCTTTTCATTATAGTTATATGATTCCTCCTCTTTTCATTTGGCATCATCTTCTCCACTACCAATATAAATTCCTCACCTCATTGACATTTGATAGATTGCCCAAATTAAGTCAAGATATTTTGCGAAGGAGGAATGAAGCATATTTACAAACTTATCTTGTTCGATCATGTTTTCTTCCTTGGCAAGACAAATTTTATTGTGAGAGATGAAAAAAATGATTCTCAAGTGTAGCATCACCAAATACTAAATTTATCCCCATTTTATGAATTATGCTCATCATTGGCTAGTTAGGGAGAAGGAAAGAGAAGCTAGTTTCCCACTCATTCTATCTTTCGAACATAGTTGATGAGATTAGATTATGTTTCCTAGTTTAATTGCATGATGCAATAAATATATTGAGTAACATGAACTTGGTTATAGGTGTTTTTGTAATCAAGTCATTTTTTTATGAGAAAGATCTTTGTGGCACAACGACCTCAATTTATTAGAGGTCATCATGCCTTGATGATATCTTTTTAAAATTGGTCATCATAAAGGATATTTTGATAATATTTTCACTCATGATGAGGTATTTTATGTTTTTACTTTCATTCTTTCCCTTCTTATTTGGAGGGATTTTTAACGATGACCTATCGATTCTAAACCAATTTTTCCCATAAATGATAATTTTCCATATTTCCTTAGCTAGATTAGATTGGTTCAAAATATCTTTTATCTTGATAATTCTAACACCTAACCTTATAAATTCCATCAAGAAAATATTCTCATGTTTTGATTTCTAGCAAGGAGAAATCTATAAGTCATCTCCCATTCTAGGTTGATCTTGAGGCCTCCATCATTCAGGTATAAACCTTGTCAAAAGCAAAGGATGGTAATACCATCGTCGATGATAATTGACATAATTTATTTATGAAATATGAAAACTCACTAATCAACTTACTTAGGAATGCATTAGTGCAAGTAAAATGCCACCATTACTAATGAAAATCTATTAGTATTTCCCATACACATAACTACCACTTGGGGAAATCATGGGGTCTCTAATTTTACACCAAACATCAATATACATTTGAATATACTTTAAATTTTTGAGTAACTTGGAAATTTTTTGCCTTGAATCTTCTTATTCTTCTTACATTTGATAGGTTAAGAAATTTTTGGTAAAGAAAAATTGTTAAGGCATAGATCTGTTTAATAGGTGATGAATGTGGACATACATTGAATGTATGATGGGTTATTGCTTCCTAGGTTGTTTCCCATGTTTGTGATTTTTTTTACTCAAAATGATTACTTTTAGAAATCAAATTGATTTGGGAAGATTTAATGATGGCTAACCTTTCATATCCCATTAATGCAAATTGATCAGTTTCACATCACTTCAGTCCATAAAGTTTTTATTTTATTGCCTTTGATATTCAAGAACACAAAAGGCTTGAACAAGAAGTAACCTTAATCAAAAATGGATTTCTTAATCTAAAGTCAAATAAATATGTGTTCGAGTGGGAAGGTAACACCAATAAAGGGAGAAAAGGGATAGGATACATGAGGAAATGGAGTGGGTGTCATGGGGGTTATAAGTCTTGGGGGATGTGGGGTGGGATCATTTAACCATGGTAGATTAGAATTGTCAAGGTTACTCTTAGAAGAGAGGTTTTAGGTTGGGGGCCATAGCAAAGGAAAAAACATCATCATTTTTGCTAAAACTCAGGTATATGGTGGTCTCAAAGTCCCAACTTTTGAAGGGTATAGGAAAATATTAGTTGGGAATGAAATGACTAAAATTGAAAAATGACATAGGGGAGTAAAAATACTAATAAGAGAAATTTGGCACAAAATAATAAAAGTGAAAAAAGAAGACCCAAACAATCAATACATATGGCAAAATATAACTAAAAATGAATTAACAATTAATCTTATTCCTTGTTGATTTTCGCCATGAGATTTGAAAACATATAATAAAAGGAAATTAAAATGTGTATATCCATATATGTCACTAAAATAATACTTCTTGGTATATAGCACCTTAGGGGAGGTTATGACAATAAGGGACTTTACTACAAGAAAAACTAACGACTAGATCCGTAATTTTAGAAGTGAAGGCAGTGTGAAAAATAATTTGTTATGGCTAGAGTAACAAGAGAATTGAAAATTTGAAAGGGTCTTATAAGATAGAGTTGGAGGTCTTATGAATTATGGATTTGAATTATTAGGGTTATGTAATCTTTATGACTTGGTCATTTCCAATGGCATGAGAAAATGTCCAAATTTAGATAGTATCACATATAAAACATATAATGGTTAAAGTGTGGTAGATTATGTTATTTATTTGCAAAGTTTTTTATTGAAATTGATGGAGATGGAAGTTTAGAACTGGCATGTAGAGTTGAAATCCAATCAGAATTCAATATATGTAAAGATTGAGATTCAAAGTAATAATCAATAGGAGATCACAACCACCACAATCAAATGAAAACACCTCTATAGGGTAATATCCAAATGACACATGAGAATTGAGAACTCTTTAATGCAGTGCTTGAAAACACATACAAGAAGTAGAGAATAATATATATCATGTACGTATAATTTTTGAATTAACAATAACATATTGATACCCATATTTCATAAACCCCTAAGTTTATGTAAAATATCTAGACCTAAGAGGGGAAATAAAATTGATTTATGAAATGACAAATGCAAGGTAAAAAAGAGAACTTTGAGGGAACTTGGGATGGATAAGGCAAATAAAAATGATATGATTTAAAAAGGAAAGTTGTTTAACCACAAGGAGGAAAGAACTACCCTGTCAGGTTAGCTCATGTGGTTGAGTGTTGAATGTTATATGTGGGAGTTCTCAGGGTCCATTCCCCTGGGCTGGCTACCTCTATCGTGTTGGGCCTCACATGATGTCCTTGATGGGTTAGGTGGATGAGAAATGTAAATGTTGATGGGTTTACCTCTAGTACCATTTATGGATGTGGGGAAGTATCACTTGGTTTTCACTGTGGAATTAGTTATAATGGATTAAAGGAGGAAATCATTGATTTCTCTCAGGAAACTCAATCTTAAATGATTTTGGAGACAATTACAACAATATAGAAAATAAATATAGAATAATACAATAGATAACCCATGGTTAGAATATGCAAAAGTAGTTTATGAATGAGATTAGGATAAACATATCCCCCATATAATTAACACAAGATTTGAACTCGTCGTTATGTGGGGACATTAAAGAAGGGTATAAATAAGCTGGTAAGGGGTAAGGAAAAAGACAAAGATGCATTGTAAATTAAATATCTAAAATGGGGTTTATAATTTCTCATACCACACATCAAGATCATATGCAATGGTGTCATTCAAAAAGGCCTCCTGGTATATTGTATGACTAGCTTCATTATTATTATTTATAAGAGTGGAGATATAATTAATCCATAAAACTAATGTACCATCAAGATTAAACCTATCATTGGAAAATTATTTGGGAGAATTGTAGAGAGTTGAAATATAATTTGTGTAGAAAAAAGGGTAAAAGAGAGAAAGGATAGGCAAGTTTCATATCTAAATGCCCTATAAATGACCATTATGTCACCCTTAGGCTTTTGATTGGAAAATCTTGGAATAAACAACGGGAAGAAGTTCTTTGCTACTTTTTTGACTTCAAGGAATGATTTGAAACAATTCTTAGAAGAAAACTCTAGATAAATATGAAGGAACTTGGAGTCCTAGATGATAATGGAGTAGTAGTACATAGGGATTATGCACAAGTTGTAGCCAAAATAAAAACAAGTAAACAAATGTCAAAATACTTTGGAAATTAAATTAGATTCAAGCAAGGTTTTTTTATATCCTTGTAATTAAATTATTTCATAAATAAATTAGAATCACAACAATAGATCATAATGTGATTGAAATAAATCAAAAAAATATGAATAAAAGATGAGCCACTTTGAGGGGAAAACCTCTACAATCATACAATAAGAACAATATTCACAATATGATGATAAAATAAAAACCTCTACCTCATATATATACCCTAATTATGTTATGAAAACAACCTATGTTAACCCTACTACTAATATGAAGCCATAAAAGTGACCATATGAATTAGTTAAAGGTTATGATAGCCACAAGTTGGCTATACATATCCCAATAGACATTATAGGGTAAGGGCATAACATGATCCTTCTCTTCAAACTAAAATTTTATTTAATGTTGATGCTTTTTAGATGGTTATACAAGAATGCTTCATCCTCCCATGTTGTATAACCACTAGCCAAATTATTTCACTTGATTAGATGCTCTATAATCACCCTTGTTTGGAACCTCTTAGTGTGTGTCTGAGTTATTAACTTAGGATCCAAAATGATTCATATATCCTCATTAAGCTCTGATATCTCTATTTGGGATAAAAATATTTATCCAATGACCTTCACCAAGCAAAAAACATGGAATACCATATGTAGTTTTATTGAGTGAGGCAACTCTAGTTTATATGCTACACTGCCAATCTTTTGCAAGACTTGATAAGGGCCATAATACTTAGGTGAATATTATTATCCTTATTATATTATTTTAGGGACATTTGATTATATGGCTATAAATGCACATAAACCCAAACTCCAACATTTAAATGTCTTTCACTATAGTTTTGGTCAGCTTGCTACTTCATGTTATTTTATGCCATTATCAAGTTCTCTCTAAGACTAGAGAGTACCTCATGTTGGTGTTGAATGTGTTATTTAAATACTCAAACCATTGGTTTAAATATTACATATGAGGTGATAGATGGTGGATGGTACCCATACAATACCAAAAATGGAGACATTTTGGATGAAGTATGGAAATAAGTGTTATGCCACCATTTTATTAGTGTCAACCTTTGAACCCATCTCTCACGTTTATCTAAAAAAAACAACGAATATAATTTTACAATCACTTATTGATCACCTTATTTTTCCCATCAGATTAGGGATGATAAGATGAGCTAAGAGTGAGTTGGGTACCAAAACATGAGAATAACTCAGTCTAAAAATTACTAGTAAACATAGGATCACAATCATTTACTATGATCTTTGGGATTCCATAGGGTTTCTAAAAAGTATCCATAAATGTTGTTACTACTATACTTGATACAAATGGATGTGATAATGTGAAAAAATGGACATATTTGGTGAGTTTGTCCACAAAAACCATGATGACATTTTTCCCTTTAGATTTTGGTATCCCCATGATGAAACCCATAGAAACCTCCTCCCACCTTTGGCTAGGAATAGATAAAGGTTATTATCTGAAAAAAACAATGAATATAATCATACAATCACTTATTGATCACCTTAGTTTTCCCATCAGATTAGGGATGATAAGATGAGCTAAGAGTGAGTTGGGTACCAAAACATGAGAATAACTCAGTCCAAAAATTACTAGTAAACATAGGATCACAATCATTTACTATGATCTTTGGGATTCCATGGGGTTTCTAAAAAGTATCCATAAATATTGTTATTACTATACTGGATACAAATGGGTGTGATAATGTGAAAAAATGGGCATATTTGGTGAGTTTGTCCACAAAAACCATGATGACATTTTTCCCTTTAGATTTTGGTATCCCCATGATGAAACCCATAGAAACCTCCTCCCACCTTTGGCTAGGAATAGATAAAGGTTACAATAGATATAGGGTCTTGATTGTTTCCCCTTTATTTTGATGACACACCATCCATCCTGCAATAAAATTTTGGAGTTCCCCTTTTTGCCCTTCTCAAAATAAATCTTATTTGACTAAATTTTGAAGAAGCCTATGTTCCCATCTTCTGGAGAAGCATGAAGTTTCATAACCACTTTATGATTGAGGGTTTAATTTTTATAGAGGTATAACCTATAATTGTACTATAGAGCATCCCCTTTTCCCACAAATTTATCTAACATGCTCAGATCTTGTTGTATCTTTTGAATAATAATGACATCATTCTCCCACTTTGATTTTGCTTCATCCACACAATCAACTTGTAATATGGGCATGGCGTATAACATTGCCTTTGTGGACTCATCCTTCTTGGATAGTGCATCAACCATGACATTCTCCTTTATTTTTTGTTATAATCTAAAAGTCATATCCTAACATCTTAGTGACCCATTTTTTTTGTTTTTTTTATGACAACCTCTATTCTAAGAAGTATTTTAGACTATTATGATCTATCTTCACTTTAAAATTTCTTCCCATTAGTTATGGTTGTCATTGTTTTATTACATGAAGGATGACAATCATTTCCTTCTCATAAATAGGCTTTAGAAAATTATCATTATTATTGAGTTGATGACTCTCAAATGCAATGTGTCATCCTTATTGAATGCATATCACTCCCACGCCATACCTTAAAGCATCAAATTCCATAATGAATGTTTTGGAGAATTCATAGTAGCTTGAACTGGGGTGGTGCACATGGACTCCTTGAGATTATCAAAAGTTTGGTTGGTTTCCTCACTCTAATAGGAGTCCTTTTTTAACATGCCTATGAGTGGCATTATTATGCTACCATATTTTTTTACAAAACAATGATAGTAACCTGTGAACCCCAAGACTCCTTGGATATTTTTAATAATTTTAGGCACTTTCCATTCTACCATACCCTTGATCTTATGTTGTTCCACCTTGACACTGTGTTGGAAAGATTTTATGTCATTGTGATTTCTCAAATTATTTATGTGACTCACCCAAATGGATGTGACATGAAACTTGCAACATTGGAGAAATCACAAGTTTAAACATGATTTTCCTCTAAGTTTGAGAGGGGCATATTCCTTGTATGATGGGGGTTTGGGGTTTTTTTAGTAATTTTAACTAGAAAGTACAAAAGGAAAAAAAATGGGATAAAGGAGAAAGTTAGGAATGGAGAGAGAATATAGAAAAATGTAAAGGAGAATGAGATATTGTCAGAAAGATAAACACTTAAAACCACATAGATGACCCAAATTTAACAGAATAGGTTGGACAGTTTAACAATGGAAACATGAATTTTTAAAAAGGAAAGAAAGACATAATTCAAATAAATGAATGAAATGAATCACTAGAAGGGTTTCATGACATAAATTTATACGTAAATCCTTTATATTTCTGGTTGGAAAGGAATACAAAGTCTTTGTGTCCTCCTTTCAGATAGGTTTCATTTAGCATTACACAGTCTGAGTTGGAATCTTCCTTTCAACATGCAAACGTAAATGTAAAACAATCAAAAAGTGAATAAATATTACCTAAAGCTCCAATTCTTCATTCAAACTAGGTTATGCATGCACAACACAAAGACTATTCTATAGTGTTTCTAGCACAAAGTTTACAAAGCCCAAAGAGTTTACGTGTAATAAAGGAAATATAAATTTTAACCAATCTCTTTATTAATAAACTATGATCCATATTTTACAAACAATAAATAATTAAAATTCACAAGATAATCCACTCACTTTACAAGTTTGTTTACATTAAATTTATAAAACTCTCTTATTACAAACAACTATCCAAAGTCATGGGAGTTCTTTCTCCATGAGCTTTGAGTAGATGAAGTTTTGAACCCAGTTACAATGGCAATCCACCTTTTTATAGAATTATATCCTTAGGTAGTTATATAACTACCTTTTAACTCTAACTCAACCTAAGACTCAACTTGAATTGACACTTAATTTGAGTTTGCCCATACTATGACTTAACTAAACTCTAAGACTGCTTCTTGACTTAAGTTGAATTTTCATGCTTTTATTTTATATTTTAGTTTCTTGAATTCTCTTTCCTTGAACTTTATATTGTTTATGATTATATCTTTGAGTTCCATTGACTTAATTTTGATTATCCATGAACATGAATATA
The DNA here is from genome assembly GCA_037957365.1 of Torreya grandis. Taxonomy (NCBI): domain Eukaryota; kingdom Viridiplantae; phylum Streptophyta; class Pinopsida; order Cupressales; family Taxaceae; genus Torreya; species Torreya grandis. The sequence goes on along the minus strand of JARHVA010000884.1, from coordinate 3,389,642 downwards.
ATTTATGTATTTCCTTCAATATTATTAGAATACAACAAATGGCTTATAGTTAGTTGTTTGGATTCTTAGTCAAGCATGAAAGAATTGCCCTTGTAGCTACAAAATAGCTAGGCATCTGCTTCAATGTACCATTAATATCCATTGTAATATTGTAATATTATTTATCTTATTTGATATCATTGTGCTCTTGTAATATTATTTAGCCTATTTGATATCACTATGCTCTCTTTCTTGGGATCAAGAATCAAATCTACAGCAATCTAAAATACTTGAGGAAACGATTATTTCCTAATATTTTTGTTGCCCTTATATTATCATGACTCTCATATAATTTCTTGTTCAGTGCAACTAATATTGAAACTTTCTACCTAAAAATGGTAATCCTTGGTGTTGTAACCATCCTCTTACATTTTATACCAACAAATCCAGATGAATTAGCCTGCACTCCAAATATCTTTTTCATTAGATCATGTATCTTGTAAATGATCCAAGAAATTGTATTAAAATTAATGAAGCATTTTTTCTTGATGGTGTGGCTTTTGATAAGAGGCAAGTATGATACTTATCGCTATCTTTTTCCTTAACATGAGATTTTCATCTCCATCATCTCTTATGAAAAGAAAAGTTATGATATGATGCAAGGTCAATTAGAATGTACTAGCCATATGAGTTGCAGCTTTATCAAGATTACCATAAACCCATGAAGACATGTACACTTCAATCATATTCTCATTCTCCTTAGGAGGAGAGAGATATCCTTTGGGATGACCAAGACATTCCTCCAATGAAGGTAAGAGCTCTAAAATATGATTACTAGCTAACACATTCCATGTTGTCAACCTAATTTGAGTTTCAACATCCCTACGTAAGTAAATGGCCACTTAACACCCATAGACCACATCACCATGGGATGTTACCACAATATGCTCAATGAATGCTTCCATAATTTTTTTGTAGCTATCATCAATGTCCCTAAGAAATTTAAGAGAAGAATATTGTCACGTTTTGTATATCTTCCTAAATCCTTTCTATCTACCATAGGATGTTTGTACTTCTTAACAATTAGTATCCTTTAATTTGTGCTTCGTTGAGATTTTGGCATGTGATATGCCTTACCATCCTCATCAAGATCTTCTCAATACAATCCTTGCAATGTGTATACACAATATTTTTATTAACCTTACCACTTACTAACACTTTCTCTCTTGCAGGAATTTGTCGAGTTTTAATCTCTCTAAGTTACGCCTTAAAGGGTGCACCAAGAAAGGAGTGGGCAGACCATTGGTGACTCACAAGATTGTTGTGGTTGTGTATCATTCCTACTTTTAGTCCAAATTATTTAGAATGTCTATCCATTTACCTCCTATGATTCCTCCTTGAAATCCTAGAATCCTAAAATATATCTAAATCTAAAATCCTAAAACCTTGAAATATGGCTAAGTCTAAAATCCAATAGCACCCTCCATAATCTAGAATTTTCATTATAGCTCCTAGAGGTACAAAAACACTCTCAAACATCCTGAAATTATAAATATAAAATATAACTTAAAGTCTAAGAAACTATATGTCCCTATCTAAATGTCAACTTATATGTTAATGTTTATTTTATATTTATAATGCCTATTTTTAGCCCTTGCCTAAGCTAAAACCTTATTTTACCATCCACAAATATAGTCGATTGGACCAACTCTACTCTTAGAGTTGAGCACATTATGGGACTAAGTTTGTATCAGCCAATTTAGTTTAGACCTAACTACGTTTCTTTCTTATAGAGTTGATCAGGTCAGCTGTGTCAACTAAAACTTCAAAAAGGTTTAGGGTTAGATCCAACTATATAAACACATCCTTTACACCATTTTCATTATAAAGAGATAGGAATTAAATCATTATTTACATATATGTTTATCCACCATTCTACTTGAGGATCACTGCTTAGGGTTTCAATATTACACTTGGAGATACGAATCTTGTCTTGTGGAGAAGTATTTTGGATGTATAGGAAAAGTCATGTAGCCTAGACTGACCTATCTTTGTTATCCTTACAAACCAAAATAACCTCTTGTGAATCACCTTGGTCAAGGGAGAGATTGAGGCTTGATGGATTCATCTTCAAAGGTAAGTATTCCTAACTCTTGTTCATCCTTGTTAAAGTAGATATATTTGTATTTGTTAGCTTATATGCTTCTCTCTCCATGTATTAGGATTTCCTATACATTTACTTGAGTATATATCTTCTATGCATGTTTAGTTTTATGTTTATTACCCCCATTTTGTGCCACATGCTTTAGTGAACACTAGGTTAGATTTTACTTTACTTTTGTCATTTACTTTGTGAATATGAAAACATAGGACCTAGTTAGGGTTATCACATGGTGTTGCTTAACTAGAGGCTTTATAATCCTCTCTAGTGATATCATTGTGGTAAGGGACCCATTGGTTACGTCTAGCATATCCATATTGGTCGTGATTCTGATTGTCTAAATCTACCAGTAAGCAGAAGGGCTAGTGTGATTTATCTTCTCCAAGCTAGGATTCAATTGTAGATCAGCTTCACTTTCCCTTATATACATAATATTCCAAGTAAATAATTAATTTAAGGTTCCAAGAACACATCATCATCAATAATGAACACCATTGATAATGCATGTATTTTCCTAAATAGCGGTATGCATGATACTAAAGAGAAGTAGAAACTATTACAAGAGAACATAGCTTCTAAGCTAATAAAAAATAAAAGTAAGCTTCTAAATTTTGATTTTGATATAATTCCATCAAGGGGTACATCTTTAGGCTCATAAGTAGATGTTGATAATGGACTTAATAACCACTGCACTAGAACTGGCAATATTTGGTGTGCCCATTCTATTCAAAGATCTATAGTTTCATTCACAAAGGTGCTTTCAAGTTCTGTACTTTCTTCACATAATACCATGTGGATATCTTTTATGGGAATTTCTACTACTAATAGAATTTTTGTTTTTAATTTTTGCCCCACCATGCTTATTTTACCAAGAAAACAACAATGAATTTTTCTCTCAGGATCTCATCATTAATTAAAATTGCATTAAATTATTTCATGGACATAATCAGGCTCTTCTTTCAGATGCTTGTCTTTCCTTATAATGGATTTTTCAGTAGATAAGTAGCACGGCTTTCCAAGTGAATTGTGTATAACACCATATTCAACTCGAGTAAGTATAGGATCATGTAAAATACCTACATGATCCAAATACTAAACAGAATCATTACAAATGGCCAATCAATTGCATGTAGAACCACTCATGTTGGAAATTTTTAAGGATGTCTATTTAAATTGAAAAATACATGTTAAAAACCCATAATTACACAAGGAGCTTGAGAAATTCAAATTAAACTATATTCAATAGTTCCTTGAAATTTGAAATCAACCTAGGGGATTTAGAATGGCATTTCACATTATACAATGAATGTTGAAAACTTGCACTTGTATAAGGAGCTTGATAAATTTGCATTAAACTATATTTGATAGTTTCTTTGAGTTGGTGTAGTGTCTTACAAACTTTTAGAGTTGATTTTAAAAAGTAAAATGTATCCTTGGAACTCGAGTTTGTAAAATGGGCTTAAGAAAGTCACTTAACAGTTGAAAGATGAATATTTGAAAATGATAATAAATTTGGCAAAATTGACTTTTCAAACTCACCTATGACCATCACAAATTGTATAAAGACATTTTTCATCATGAAAACTGTTTGAAGAGTTGGAAATGAGATATTTACTTGTGGTGAGTTGTATAAACCACCTCAGGATTGGAAAAAGTGTTACAAAGCATTTTGAAGGATCTCAGGCTTTTAGAAAGCTGTTATACTTGCTTTGAGAATCCATTTTGAAGCATTTGGGTAAACCACATAGATCCCAATGGCTTTGACTGAGTCTTAAATACATTTTAACTTTACAAAATAAACTTAGGATTTGAGATATTGATTACATTAAAGAGTGAACCATTTGAAACTCATTAATGCATAAGCATTGTAAACTAATGATTTGAAAAATGTTCTTTGGGGAACACACTTTAGAAAATTTAAGACAAGTTTTGGAGAGCTATTTCACATTAATAATGATCCATTCAAACCAACTAATGGAAAACCAATCCTATCATCACTTTATGGATGCATTTTAACATGTATTTGATTTGAGGGCTTTGAAAGCTATTTACAATGCGAAATGGATTCATGAAACCTACCAATGCGTTAATAGTGAAAACTAATAACTTGAAAGTTGTATATATTAACGTGCTCTTTGAAAATTGAAGATGGGTTGTGAAAATCCATTTCTCATTGTAAAATGAATGTTTAAAACCATTGAATTTTTCCATTTAAAACCTAATCCAATTGTTAGAAATACATTACAACTTTGTAAAATGCACCATTGAGACTTGCCAATGAATCCAATTATAAATTACTTGAGAATGTTTTGAGTCTTAAATATTTATTGAAGTATTTTATTTATTCCATAACTTAATCACATTCTTATGGCCATTTCGCATTGTTTAATAAGTCACTAAATCTCATTGTGTTGATAGGTCTTAAGAAAGCTACTTTCAACTTGGCTTGAAAATGCTTAAATGATGATTATATTAAAGTCCAAAGATAATAATTCATACACAGATCAACATATTCCTTGTGATTCTCCTTCTTTACCATTTCACATAATAACAACTCATACCTTGCAAACATATCATTGAATGATCATCAAAAAAATTCCATTAGGCAGCAAAATCAATTTATTTATTCTCAAAATTTTCATGTCTTTTTCTTTGAAACACCTCCAATCCCATATAGGAATGAAATTGGGGGTGTTTTCATGAAATTTGAGTAGGCATTGATGGGTAAATTTTTACTACAAGGTATGAAGGATAACTCTAAAATCTTTAGTGACTAGTGTCTTATTGTTGTGGATTCCCAAAAATAGTGTGTAGCACATATTTGCAAGTCTCAATCTGACCAACTGACATCCGGTTCACCTATTTAAAACTTATGATAAATTATCATCCACATTCATGTTAGATCACTATATTCAAAATTTATATATATATATATATATATATATATATATATATATATATATCAATCCAACTAACTTTCATCTAGTTTGCCACTCTCAATCGTATGAAAAATGAACACACATTATCAAGTCAGATTGCCTATTTAGAATACTTTGCATGTTTTTTTATTCACTTAAAAATACTCATGAAAATATTTATTGTCCAAGGAAAAAAAAATTATATCACCATATTCATCTTTATGATTTCAAGTTATGTATTTTGAATACACTATCAAATAACCCAAATTGGAACTCCACTTGGCTGAAATGCTTCAAGGCTCTTTTTTGCATGTCATTCCAAAAATTGAAGAACACTTGCACTATAGTACTAACATAGGGTTGGATATGTCCAACTCATTTGGATTCAAAGCAAGTATTTAGATAAATATGAATGTAAACATTAAACCATCAAACAATGATCATACATCCCCTGAAATTGTGATCCTTTCATCCACTTTGAAGCAATGGTTGTTTTTAAATCTTTGTGAAAATCATGTGATTGTCTATTGAGAGTTTATAAGTATATAAAAAAATACAAACATGTACATGTACAAAATATCAACACATAGAGAGGGAATAATAATGAATAGGTTACAACATCTATTGAAAAATAACACATGCACACCAAAAAAAAGATGGGATAAGAAAGCAAGCCAAAATAGGGAAAGCAAAAATTATTTATAAGGAGGAAAAAACAACATGACTATACAAAACCATTAATTGGTTGGGAGATGTACTTGTGTATTTGGAATAATGGGTTTGACTAATGAGGCCCATGTAGGTGGAAGGAGGATGAACTTACAATTTCCATCCATATTGACATGATCATGAATGCATAGATCAGTAGTGTCTTCAAGTTTTGAAATGGAATCATTGCAAGTTCTCCAATCTTTTGTGAAAATTTTTGAGTATTACTGGACTTCTTAAATATCTTATTAAATGTCTTTGATTTCATTTGTGTTAGATTCAGGATCTAAATCAGAGAGAAGTTTGTTACGTATGTTTTCCTAAGCCAAAATAATAATAGGAGTATCTTATGGAATGGATTGAGTCTAGGCATCCTTGGCTAAGTTATATTCCACAAAAAAGCAAAATCATTATTGAATTCAACTTCATCAATTTCTTCTACTTTGATGGTTTCCATTTCACTTAAAATAAAAAATGGGCACCATCCTTTTTGTTTTGTCTTCACGTCTTTTTTTATTTTAATTTTGGCATAACTATGATCTTCAATTTGTGTAGGTTTAATTTCTTTGAATTCAAATCCTTTAGATAAATATTCTACATTAGAACATGAGATGGAATCACCAATAAAATTTTCAATTTTAACCACTAGATTCTCTATTATGAAATATGAGGGATCTTTTTTCTTTACAGAAAATTAGTTCAATTAGTTGTCCCTCAGTTAACTCATTTTTTCTTAGGACTATGAGATTTGAATAATCTTGTGAAATAGGCAGAATCATCTCTTCTTTGTGAAGGGGTAAGTTGAATTCTTAGTTTTTTTGTTGATCAATCACTTTTTCTTCCAACTATTCACTTTTTTCTATGATTGTGAAACTAAAACAATCTTATGGGGCATGAAGCACTTTTTCTTTTTATTTATTGAAGTTTCAACAAGCTTGATCAGGTATTTACTTACTGAAACTCTATTATGAATGTTGATATCTCTTGGTTATATAAGGTTCCACTAATTCTTCATCAATTAAAGTGTTTTTAGCACATTTTGAAACTTTATTCTTCAACATTCTAGAAAAAATCATGTCATCTTCAATGTCAATAGCTTCTTGTTAGATAGCTTCTATATCATTCACTTGTTTCCTCATCAAGATGAATCTGATATCTGAATGGAGAGAGCCAATGAAGACACAAAGATGGTTATCAAGACTTGGTTGATCAACTTGAGGAATTAGTCTCAATAATTTTTTGAAGTGTGCTACAAACTCTCTCATTTACTCTTCTTCTTTCTTTTAAATTTAGAAGAAATCTAACAATAATAAACACATGTCTATAGTTGGTTTCAATCTATTTAGGAACATGCTCTTCAAGGAGTCCCAACTCACAATACGTCGATCTTTTACATGCCATAACCATTTAGTAGCATGTCTAACGAAAGTTTCAACAAAAATATTCACAGAAATATCTTCATGCATAACTCCCAAGACATGAGAGGACACTATGAAATCAAGGATGTGATTATTTTCATCTTGGTAATTTTCTATGGAAAACTTTGGAAATTTCTTCCTTGAGCCTGAAGATAAGTCATTTATAAGGCCAAGGCCAATAACCCAAATATTTTCCTTTTGGGACACAAAAAAATTGGGGTTGGGAAGAACCAACGCCATTTATTCAATCATAAAGATGTAGGCATTTGGTACTTCATCTCAACAGAGTCTCCAACCTCCATTAAATAAAAATTCTTTGAATTGTGTGAAAATTGAGTGTGTAAGGCACCATGATCCCCACTAGAGTTCCTAAAAAAAATTGGAAACATTTTATGTCATAGTGCATTCTCGTATTATTTTTGTGACTCACCAAACTAGATGCAACATGAAACTTACAACATTAGATAAATCGTGAGTTTAAGCATGTTTTTGCTTTGCATTTGGGAGGGGAAACTCCCTAGTATGATGGGGGTTTTGGGGTTTTTGGTTACTTTTAAACAAAAAGTATAAAAGGGCATCAAAAATGGAAGAAAATAGAAAGTTAGGAATGGAGAGAGAATAGATAAAATGTAAAAGATAATGGGGGATTGTCAGTGGGATAAACACAAAAAACTACATAGATGACCCAAATTTAACAGAATAGGTTGGATAGTTCAAAAAAGGAAACATACATTTTAGAAAAGACAAGAAAGAAAGACTCCAAACAAATAAATTAAATACATCACTAGAGGGGTTTTAAGACATAAATTTCTAAAAAAACATTTATATTTCTTATTGGAAACGAACACAAAGTCTTTTTTTCTTCTTGCAGATAAGGTTTCATTTAGCATTAAATAGTTTGGGTTGGAATCTTACTTTCAACATGTAAATAGAAATGCAAAACGACTAATAAATGAATAAAGATTACCTAAAGCTCCAAGTCTTCATTTAAGCTAGGTTACACATATACAACACAAATTTTGTTCTATAGGGTTTCCAACACAAAATTTACAAATCCCAAAGATTTTACACATAATCAAATAAATACAGATTTTAACTGATCTCTTTATTAATAAACTATAATTTAGATTTTAAAAATAATAAATAATTAAAATTCACAAGGTAATCCACTCACTTTACAACTTTGTTTGATAGGACCGAAACTCCCCAAAGCTCTGATACCACTTGTCAGGGGATCTACAGCTCTACCAATTAGAGCACAATTGATTACTTTCTTATATGCAATAAAACACGGAATTATACCAGAATGATAAAGTACCTAGAAACTTGAGACAACAAAGAATTTGAGAGACAATACACACTCTTGTATTAAATACTACTAGAAGAAAATACAATAAGGAAGATGCCACTTCTTCCTCCACCTCAAAGGCTTGCCACACCTCAAGACCTTCTTCCCTCTCTCTCTTGCTCAACACAACAACTCTAAAGCCTGAGTTATTATCCCTCCTTGAATGCTTCAGCTGATCTCCTTGACCTTACACCTGTAGATCTCCTTGACCTTGCTAGCTTCAATGCTTTTACTTGCCTTAGAATAATTACAATACATGCCTTATGGGTCTATAAATAAGATCCCATGCTTACAAATATAGAACTCTAGTTACAATAATTAGACATGCAGCTCGTGACTATAATTAGTTGCTTGACATGCAAACACTCGCTTCACTTAACTGACTGTTCGTCAACAGTAGTTTTGAATATACACAGGCGACCGATGTCGATCCCTGCTTGTTTGGTGTGGCCTGCCGACGCCAGCGACTGCATACACAAGAAACCCACCTGTTTGCCTTAAGGTGTAGCTTTTAGCTCCACACCCTAACAATCTCCCACTTGGAGATAAAGAGCTGCACCTGTACCCAAAACCAGTACTCTATCCAATCTGCATCCTGGCTTGTATTCCTCTTCAAGCTCCCACTTGAAGACAACCCACCACACTCCTTGTGGTGTTAACCATGTGCCTGATTTTCTTCATTCTCATTGTACCATCTTCTACCTTGCTATATTCCCACTCAAACAGCAACCCCTGTGAGTAACTTGTAATCAACAAACACTTAATAGATCTAGGACATCTGTTAGTCAAACTCGCTCTGAGGACGTCCAACCTCGCTCTGATACCAATTGATAGGACCGAAACTCCCCAAAGCTCTGACACAACTTGTCAGATTTAAGAGAACACATGATTACCATTGTATAAGCAATTAAACATGCAGAATAACCAGAAGAACAAATAACTATCAATGAGAAAACACACAGAATATGATAGGCAACACACAATTGTATTCAACTCATTACAAAGGAAATTACAATAAAGAGATCACACTCTTCTTCCACCTCTGTGAGGCTTCCTCCTCAAGGGCTCCAAGTAATCTTCCCACCTGAGTAATCTTCTCTCATAGGTCACAACACACAGCTAACACAAGTTGTTGTTCACCTCATTGCACATCTGTACAATTGAGTACACAACCGTAATCCAAGTAGATCTCTCCATGATCCTGTTGATGTATTGTTGTCACCTTGGACCCTGGCTAACCGCCGATCTCTGTCTGACCCTCGCATACACACATCCCTGCATGTCAAACCTGATCTTACTTAAACATACATGGGGAATCCTACTTGATTCCACCATGGGAAGAACTCTCCAAGCTTCACATAGCTCTCCTGCAAATTCTCCACATAACAATACAGCCCATGAGTCTATTATATAGATCTCATGCATACACAAATTAGACTTGCCGCTCAAGGCTTCGAACAAGCTTTTAACATGCAAACACCGCGTTCACTTAACTAACTATTCATCAATAGCAGTTCAAACCACCACAGGTGACCGACATCGGTCCCTGCCTTCCTAGAGGTGACCGACACCGACCAATCTTTTGCCGATGCCGATTTCCCTTCTGCGTCCCCTGATCGTCGTCGGTGTGGCCTGTTGATGCTGGCGACTGCATACGCAAGAAACCCACCTGTTTGCCTTAAGGTGTAGCTTTTAGCTCCACACCCTAACATTGTTTACATTGCATTCATAAAAATCTTTGATGACAAACAGTTGTACAAAGTTGCAATAGTTATTTCTCCATGAACTTTGAGCAGAAGAAGTTATGAACCCAATTACAATGAAAATCCACCTTTTTTTAAAATTTTATCCTTAGGTAGTTAGATAACTAGCTTATAACTCTATCTCAACCTAAGACTCAACTTGAATTGACACTTAACTTGAGTTTGCACATACCATGACTTAACTCTAAGACTACTTCTTAACTTAAGCTAAATTTTCCTGCTTTTATTTTTATATATTTTGTTTCTTGAATTCTATTTCATTGAAAATCTTATCACTGGTGGTTGTATATTTGAGTTCCATTGACCTACTTTTGATCATCCATGAAAATTAATATAATTTATTTCTTTCCTTCAATATTAATACAACAAATGGCTTATAGATAGTTGTTTAGATTCTTCTTCAAGCATGAAATAATTGCCCTTTTAGATATAAAATAGTGAGGAATCCACTTCAATGTACCATCAATATCCATTTTTCTCTTGTAATATTCTTTAGCCTTTTGGATATCAACATGATGTCCTTCTCTGGGATCAAAATTCAAATCTACTGCAGTCCAAAATACTTGAGGAAACCATTCTTTCCTAATCTTTGTGTTACCTCCTTTATAATATCATGATTCCCATATAAATTCATGTTCAATGCAACTAATCTTGAAACTTTCTTACTGAAAATGGTAATCCTTTGTGTTTTAACCTTCACTTATATTTTATGCTAACAAATCGAGAAGAACTACCTCGCACTCCAAACATCTTTTGCTTTCAACCATGTATCTTATAAATGATCTAAGAAATTATATTAAATAAAATGAAGCATTATTTCCTGATGATGTAGCTTTCAAGAAGAATCAATTATGAGACTTCTATCTAGATTTTTCCTTCACATGATATTTTCAACTCCATCATCTCCTATGAAAAGAAAAGTTGTGATATGATGCAAGGTCAATGAGAATGTAACAACCATATCAGCTACAAATTTATCAATATTACTAGAAACCCATGAATACACATACACTTCAATCATATTCTCATTCCCCTTAGGAGGAGAGAGATATACTTTGTGATGACCACAACATTCCTCCAATGAAGGTAAGAGCTCCAAAATATGAGCACTAGCTAGCGTATTCCATATTGTCAGCCTAATTGGAGTTTAAACATCCTTGTGTCAATAAAAGGCCACTTGATGGCCATAGAATACATCACCATAAGATGTTACCCCAATATTCTCAATGAATGCTTGCATAATTTTTTTGTATATATCATTAATGTCTCTTCAAAATTTGAGAGAAGAATATTGTCACTTTGTGTAGATCTTCCTGAATCCTTTCTAACCACCATAGGATGTTTGTACTCCTTAGTAATTATTAGCCTTGCATTTGTGTTTCATTGAGATTTTGGCATGTGATATGCCTTGACATCCTCATCAATATCTTATTAATATAATCCTTGCAATGTTCCAAGTAAATCACTAATCGAGGGTTCCAAGAACACATCACCATCAAGAATGAACACCATAGATAATGCATGTATTTTTTTTAAATAGTGGTATGCACAATACCAAAGAGAACCAGAAACTATTTTAAGATAACATAGCTTCCAAGCCAATAAGAAATCAAAGTCTACTTCTAAATTTTTATTTTGATATAATGCCATCTAGGGATACATATTTAGGCTCATAAATAGATGTTGATAATGGACTCAATAACCATTGCACTGGAACTGTAGATATTTGTTGTGCCCATTCTATTCCCGGAGCCATGTTTTCATTCGCAAAGGTGCTTCCAAGTTCTGCACTTTCTTCACTTATTGTACCAAGTGGATATTGTTTATGAGAATTTCTACTACCAATAGAATTTTTTTTCTAGTTTTTCCCTGCCACATTTAATTTACATGATAAAATTAAAGTAATATATGTATATGAAATGTACACACACAAGAGATATAGAGAGCATTGAATAAGAAAAGACAAAAATATAAATGGGAAAACCTTCAATAGAGATTAAAAAAACCCACAAATTGATATCCATTAATCTGAGAAACTAGAATCGAATACAATTCTTTCACTTCCTCGCTGTCAAATCTTCATATAACTCTTTGAATAATATTTTCCACATGAAAATATTAACACAATCTCACTAATTTTTATCACACAATGTAATGTGAGTGAGTAAATGATAATTAACAAAGATAAAATGTATTTATAAAATGGGGAGTCAAGGTGGACCATTGTAATCAATAGATGTAATCTCTCCTTGAGGAACTCAATGATAAAATATATTTAATTTAATTATACGAGATTAGCTCATGTTAATAAATTAAATATATTTATTTTATTTATTAACCATTGTTATAGTGTTAAGAGTAAATATCACTACTTAAGCATTATTATTTCTAATGCTCCCTCTTAATGTTAAGTGGGGATATATATCATAGTCCCCTTAATAAATGGATTATACTATGTAAAATTTGAAGGATTTAAAAACCTTCATCATATATTTATCACATTTTGAGACAAAAAGAATTATAATTCATAAACTACTAAAAGTAAGTTTAAGCCATCATGATCGTGAAATTACATCTCATAGTCTCTCATGAATAATCAACCAAGCATATTTTGAACCTTTTATAATATAAATACCTCCATTAAAATATACACTTCTAAGTATTGGGTGCAAAAGTAAAACATCCACACAAAGTTTACTAAAATCACATACTATGATATATTAAAATATTTTAAAATGAGAATAAGTATAGATAAGAAGAAAAAAATTAATGGCCATTATAAAGTGACATTTTCATGCACACCCCCTCAATGAAAAATTCAATAAGCTTAGCATTGCATGAAACTAAAAAAATTAATAACACCAAGTGGTTTTATGAAAATATTTGTCATTTATTCATCCGTAAGATAAAATTGCATATCAATATCACCATTGAGAACTTTCTCTTGGATATAATGTGCATGAACTTCAATATGCTTAGTTCTTTAGTACTACACTAGATTTAGTAATAAAATTTTAGTTATCACATAAAATGGTGGTACTATGAGAAACATCCAAATGAAGTTCTAACAATCTTCACAATCACATGGCTTATTTAGTATCTTCCATATTAATTTTTTACTTTACTTCAATATAATAGATAGAGACTATGGGTTGCTTTTTATTGCTCCAAGTAATAGCACTTACACCAAACTTAAACACATATTCATAATTAAATTTATGATCTATAGTATCACCAACATGGTCAATATCACAATAACCATATAATTTAATATTATCAAGGGAAGAATAAAATAAATCAAAATTTATAGTTCCTTTGATATAATGAAATATATGTTTAACTAATTTTTAATGATCTAAATATAGATATTGCATGAATCTAGAAGCAACATCTACAAAAAAATAAAATATTTAGTCTAGTAATGGTTAAATAAATCAAACTACCAACAAGTTGTCTATAAAGAGTGAAATTAGCTTTATCACATGCAAGTTTTAGATCAAGCTCAACATCAACTTCAATAGGAGTAGATGTAGGCTTACAGTTAAACATATTTAATAAAAAGATTATGTGCATATTGACATTGTGATATAATAATTAAATTTTTATCTTGAAATATAATCATTCTTAAAAAATGATAAAGAATTCTTAAATTAGTCATTTTAAATATTTGACTTAGTTTATATTTATATTTATGAATTAAACTAATTAAATCATCAATAATAATAAGATCATCAACATATAAAATAATTAAGATAATATTATTATTTTCAAATTTTACAAAGAGATCATTATCAAAATAATAGTTAGAGAAACTTAGTTTTTTAAAATAACTTATGATTTTAGAATATCAAGATCGAAGAACTTGTTTTAAACCATACAAGAATTTATTTAACTTATAAAAAAATACTCTCTATCAAGGTAAGTGAAACTTTCAAACTGAGTCATATAGATTGTTTTCTTCTAAATCACCATTCAGGAATGCATTTTCACATCCCTTTAGTGTATAATCCAACCATTCTAAGTTGAAAAAATAATGAGTAATCTAACATACTCATTTTTGATATATGACTAAATGTTTCAACAGATTCAATCTTCATCTTTTGAGTAGAATCATGAGAAACTAATATCATTTTAAAATTTATCAATTTTACTAATTGAATTATATTTGATTTTATAAAGCTACATACAACCAACAATATATCTTTTAGGTAGAGGTGGGATAAGATCTCAAGTCTGATTTTTAATTAAGGCATTATACTCAATTTAGATAGCAGCATTTCATCTATCTTAAATAACTTTCTCAAAAGATTGAAGTTCACATTCATACATAAAAATTAAATATGATAAGAATATTGACTTCTAATAAATTTATTAAGATTATCAAGACTAAAAGATTAGATTAAGAATTCTACTCATTTAAATCTTTTAGGTAGAACATGAAATTTAGAAGGTTCTTTATACTCTAAACTATCCAAAATTGGATCAACTTCCCCTAAGGTATATGTTTCTTCATAAGGATTATCAGGAGAACTAGTTACATCAAATAAAGAATATTAAGAGGGTTCCATAAAATATTGACATAAATATTTTTCAAAGATCAAAACATTCTCATTCTCAATGATTTATTTTTTAAACATATCATACACTCTTAATCCTTTAGTTTACTTTAATAATCTACAAAGATGCAGGAATAATAGGTACAATCAAGTTTCTTTTTTTTAGCTTTAAGAATAAAGATAAAAGTATGACTACCAAATATCTTACAATGAGTCACACTGAGTTTCTTTTTATACCATATTTGTAAAAGAATAGAAATATGCAAAGCTTTAATAGAAACTGTATTTAGAATATGCATAATAATATTCATGGCTTCGACCCATAATAATTTAAAAATATTTATAGAATGTAATATTGTTCTAGCCATTTCAATAATTATATAATTTTTTCTTTTAACAATGCCATTTTACCATGGGGAATAGGGAGTTACTAGCTCCTTTTGAATACCATGATTAATACAAAAAAAATCAAAAAATTTCAACCACCATTATTATATCTTAATCTCTTAATAGGAAAATTAGAAGTATTTTCAACAATAACTTCAAATTATTTGAATTTAGATAATACTTTAGATTTTTTCTTTATAAACTATGATCAAATAATTATAGTATGATCATCAATAAAAATAATAGTATATAAAAAATCATTAATATATTTAACTTCAAAGGGTCTTGTAACATCACTATGAATTAACTCTAAAGGATAAGAGGAATTTGCATCATAGTTTTTGTGAAAGGGATTAATATATTGTTTACCACGTAAATATCTTTCACAAGTTTCATGATGAGAAGAGATAGAAAGAAGACCAACAACAAAATTATGAGAAACTATATCATTTAAACTTATAAAATTAACATATCTTAATATTTCATGTCATGATTGAAATTTATTCCCATTATACGATGAAAGATAGCATGCATAAGAAGTAAAAATTATGTATAAACTATTTTGTTGAACACCTTCAACAAGCAAGGAACTAAATTTATTTCTAATAAACTAGTTATCCTTAAACAAAGTTACAATTAAATTATCATTTGTAAGTTGAGAACAAGATAATAGATTTTTCTTAAGTTTAGGTATATAGAAAATATCTTTAAGAATAACATTTGCAAATTTTATTTGTCCTTGTTTAATAATTTTTAAAAATGAATTATTTCATAGATAAATTTTCTCAAAAATATCTATAGTATCATACAAAAAATGAGATAAACAAGTCATATGATGTGATGCACCACTATCTAAAATCTATTCATTTTTATTAGAAATAAAAAAAACAACATATAAAAGAATAAAATTAGAATTTTATTCTTGATTATTGTTCTAATTATGGTTTTGGTTCTTTTGATGGTTATAATTAGATTTATTCTCTTTGTTATTTTTTGAGCTTTTATGATTAACTTTATATTTGTTTTTATAATAATTTTTCTTTCTATGACTAAATTTACCATGCATATTAGAATTTTCATTAAACTTAGGTTTATAATTTTTATGACCAAAGTTTTTTCTCCTATTTTTAACATTTATATAATTAAGATTAGATTTTTAGTTGTTATTATTCTCATAAACAAGATTGAGAGTGAGTATTGCTTGAGTGACATTATCTTTAGAATCAAAATTTAACATCACTTGCTCTTTTTGAATCATAAGTGCATATAAAGTGGTGAAGTTAGGAATATCTTGTTTTGTTTATTATTTTGAGTTAAAAATGGAAATAAAATTGCGAAACTTTTCATGAATAATAAGTTGAATAATGAAATACAAAATATTATCTTAAATAAGATTATAGTCACAATTATCTAATTCAGATTTAATATTTTTGATTTTAACAAAAAATTAATAACTTTTTTATGATATTTCATAGAGGCAGTTAGTAATTCAAAAATAAACTTAATTATCTAAAAGAGATGAGTACCCTCATGCATAGACTAAAGGAATTTTTAGTCATCGTTGAGAGACTCCTAATTATCGATATGTAATAGTAAATTATCATTAACATCCCTCAAAATAATCAACATAGTTTCTTGTGATTTTTTTTGCAATACATTTGTAAGTTCAAATGTAACATGTCATCCTGACAGATTTTTTTATGCCAACAATAATGTTTCACAACTTTCAGGCAATAAATGTTGCTTTGAAATATATTTTATATATATATTACAATTAGACCCATTAAATATTTGAGATTTATTTAGCACAAAGTTAGAAGAAGCCATGACTTCCCTTTAAATTATGACACTAAAAAATTTTAAAATGATTTTTTTAATTTGAATTTGTACTCTATTTAATAATAAATCAAATTTATAGTCTAAATAAATAATAATTATTTAAATTTATTTAAAATAATATGAAAATTTATAATAAAGTGCACTAAATTAAGTGTCACAAGTCTCACACAAAGAATAATTATCTAAACATTGTTAATAAAAAGGTTGATAAAAATTATAATAGAAAAATTAAAAATAGTAAATAGACCACATAAATACGTCTAGAATACCCAAAAATATAGAAATCAATTGGTCACATGACCATGATCGACAAAGAATAGTCTAGATCAAGTATCATAAAATGTCAAAAATGACTACGGTTTTGAATGCGAAATACTAAACACACATATAAAAAAAAAGAATTATATGCTTGAAAGCATTCAAAAAAAATAAACTAATTATTTTTTAAAAAAAACTAGATTTGACCAAGATTGATCCCAAAAAAAGAATAAAGAGGTTTGAACTCTAGACCTTGTTTTCACATGCGACTAGCAAAATAACACCTACCAACTCCTTTACTCTAACACTTAAAATAATACATGCACTAATTTATTTAAAAAACTTATTATCCTATTATTTCTTTAAGATTATATATATTATGCATGTAAAATCAAATAAAAAATTTATTTTTTAGTAAAAACCATTAATTCCAACATGGGGGCCCTCTTATCTTTTTGCATGGAAATACTTGGAATTAATAAAAAAGTATTTAATAAATATATTTTAAAACTATATACTAACTTAGAAAATGCATTTTAGGTAGAATTATGGCATAGGTATGTAGCAGGGGAGCTTCCACAAGTTACAATAGGCTAAATCGGGGTATGTAAAGCTCAAAACCACCTTGATATTATTAAACTAAGTACCTTGAATAACCAAAATTGAGATTACTTAATCAAAATTTGATAGTTTTCTTCTTTTTTTGTTGTAATGGTGTTGTAGGTGGATGAAAAAAAAATCTATAACTTGAAAGAATGCTCCTTAGGCTTTTTAGATGGTTCTGATAGGCAAAAACATTGATGAATAAACCTTCAAACACCATAAATAGGGTGTAGAGGTTCAAGAATTAAATTTTGTCCAATTTTATTTCAAAGGAGGTCATAAAACATGCCTCAAAGTATATTGGATCTTCCAAAATTTTGACTAGCAACTTTAGGGGCTTTGTAGGAGAGATTGCAAGCCAAAATGATGAGATTTAGCCATTAAAATAGACAAATAAGTAATAGAAGATCAAATCTGATTTATTTATTTATTCAATGCCATAGGGTTGTACAACAATGTTTAATAGAATATTTATTCTTAAAAAAATAGTTTGAATCTTCATTAGGGTCTTCCAAGGGTTTTTATAAGCATAATAATTGAAGATTTGAAAACTAGATCAAGAATCCAAACTTCAAAAATTTGAAAACTATTTTTTTAACTTGCTTGGGTCATACTATGGTTGTACCATTCCTCTACAACGCTGAAAAGTATGAATTTAATCTTTAAACAAGTATTTTTGTCATCAAAAATTGTCTTGCTAATCAGTACACATACCCAAGCTTTGTTGCCATGATAAAATTCAAGTGATATATGTATATGCAATGTACACACATAGGGGATCTAAATGAGCATTGAATAAGCAAAGACACATATACAAGTGAAAAAACCTATAGTTGATATTCACTAATATGAGAAACTATAACCCAATACAATTTTTTCACTTCTCACTTCTCACTTCCTCTCTATCAAATCTTCATAAAAAATTTTGAATAATATTTGCCACATGCAAATATTAATATAGTCTCACTAATGTTTATCACACAATGTAATGTGTGTAAGTGAAACTTATTAAATTAAAATATCTTTATATAATGGGGTACGGAAGTGGACCATTGTAACCAACTAGTCCAACCTCTCTTAGAGGAACCCAATGGTAAAATATATTTAGTCTATTTACACGATATTACTTCATGTTAATAAATTAAATATTTTTATTTCATTTATTAACCATTGTAATGGTGTTAAGGGTAAATAACACAATTTAAGCATTATTCGTTTCAACATTACTAATCAAACAACAATGATTTTTTCTTTGAACATATTGTAGCCAACTAAAACTATATTGCATTATTTCATGGACGTTATCGAGATTCTCTTTCAAACATTTCTATTTTCTTATAATGGATATTTTAGTAGATAAGCAGAATGGCTTTCCAATCAAACTATGTATAATACCCTATTCAACATGAGTAAGTCTAGGAACATGTCCAAGATCTGCATGATCCAAATACTCAACAAACTCATTACAAGCAAACCATGGCCAATCAGTTGCACTCTGGAACCAGTCATGTGTACACTATTGATGAAGCAATTGAGATGATAAATAATGAGCTAATTTCTTAGCAGAAGTAACAAGTCCATCTTTGTTAGATGCTCTTTCAGCTTCTATGTGCAACAAATCATCAACCATAATTCCAACTTTATCGTCTTTAAGTATGTTGGCGAGATTTAGGATGTCATTTTACATTGAAAAATACATGTTGAAACCCTGAAATTACATAAGGAGCTTGAGAAATCTGCATTAAACTATATTTACTAATTCCTTGAAATCTGCCATCAACATGCATGATTTAGAAAGGCATTTTATGTTTTAAAATGAATGTTGAAAACCTGTAATTGCACAAAGATCTTCTTAAATTATATTTAATAGTTTCTTTGAGTCTGTTAGTGGCCTGTAGAACTTTAGAGTTGATTTTACATTGTAAAATGTATCCTTGGAACCCAAATTTTCAAAATGGGCTTAAGAAAGTAGGTTAACTATTAAAGGATGAATAATACTTTGAAAATGACAATAAAGTTTGCAAAATAGCCTTTTAAAACCCACCTATGACCATCGTCGATTGTATAAAGATATTTTGTATTATGAAAATTGTTTTAAGAGCTGGAAATGAGCCATTGACCCGTGGTGAGCTGTATAAACCACCTCAGCATTAAAAAATGTGTTGTAAAGCATTTTGAAGGATCTTAGGCTTTTAGAAATCCATTATACTTGCTTTGAGAAGCCATTTTGATTACTACCGCTTAGAATCATTTGGGTGAAACCACATAGATACCAATGGCTTTGACCGAGTCTTGAATACATTTTAAAATTTATAAAATAGGCTCAGGATTCCAGAGATTAATTACAATTAAGAGTGAACCATTTAAAACCCATCAATGTATAAGCATTGCAAACTACTGACTTGAAAATCATTCTTTGGGGAATGAACTTTATAAACTTTAAGGTAGTTTTTGCAGAGTTATTTCACATACACAATGATTTGTTCAACATGTTAATGGGAAAACCAAGCCTATCATCACTTGATGGATTCATTTTGACGTGTCATTTATTTGAGCATGCTTCAAAATCTACTTATAATGCAAAATAGATTCATGAAACCTACAAATGCATTAATAATGCAAACTAAGAACTTGAAAGTTGTAGATATTAAAGTATTCTTTGAAACTTGAACACAGCTTGTGAAAATCCATTTCTCCTTGTGAAATAAATGTTTGAAACCATTAAAATATGTCATTTAAAACTCGAGCAGACCCTTGTAAAGACATTTACAAGTTTTTAAAATGTGCCATTGAAACATGTCAGTGAATCAAAGTATAACTTCCTTTAAAATGTTTCAAGTCTTAAGGATTTAGTTAAGTTTCACAAAATCAACTAAGACTATGTGAAGTCTTTTATTCATGCCATGACTCAATCAGGGTCTCAAGGCCATTTTGCATTATTTAATAAGTCATTGAATTTCATTTTGTTGATGTCCTGAGAAAGCTACTTTCAAATTGGCTTGAAAATGATTCAAATGATGATTCTATTGAAGTCCCAAGATAACACTTCACACATAGACCAAAATATTCCTTATGATTCTCCTTATCCATTTCACAAAATATCAACTGAACCTTGAAAATAGATCATTTCATGATCATCAAGAATTGTCCATTGGGAAATGGAGTTTTTATGATCCATGACTCAGGTGCCATTTGTTAGGATCCATGGCTAAAACATGTGCAAGCTAAAATAAAATTAGAATTAAAAACAAGATACAATAAAACACATGCAATAGAGAACACATTACATGATATATACATGGAAACCCTTACAAAACTAGAAAGGATAAAATCATAGGGCAATGGTAGCTTCTAGACTGCATATTACATTAGCAAAACTCTCTTCTACAATTGTTCCTCTAATAAATCTTTTCCAATGTTATAAACCAAGCATTCAAGTGAGCCAAGCTTACAACTAAGCCTTCTAGGCTATAATCTCCAAGATATAACATGAAAATATATAATTATTCTTAAACCAAAGCATCCAAAGTGAGCCAAGCATATAAGCCTCCAAGATCTAAACTCTAAGTTGTAACAAACAACTCCTTCTCCATGCTAATAACCATAACATCCAAACACCGAAGCATTCAAGGTGAGATCTAAGCATCAATCTCCAACCATGAGTTGAGCTAACAAGCCTCTAGGCTTCAAATTCAAGGGATTACCATGCTTACAACCAAAGCATACAAGGTGAGATCATGGTTTCAACCTCCAAACATGCAAGCCCAAGCTTTCATGAATCCTCAAGGGGAATCCATAAGGATTACATCTTCATTTACAAATACAAAAGAGAAAGCATGCTCTTATAGCATTTACAATGAGAGAGAGAAAATAGAGGGAGAAAATTGTACCACACTCCACTTGGGATCAATAGTAATTTGTGTCCCCCACATTCCCATGTGCATAAAAGAGATAGCAAAGCCCCACATGCACCCATGTGCAAAAACCAGTGTCAACCCATGTGCCTTGGAAGAGAAATGCACCCCTCTAGTGGATGAATAGTGATCAATAAAAGTTATTTATCTTCATGTATAAAGGTCAAAAAAGTAGATCCACTACTTTAGACAAGATCCAAGCCACCGCATGTGACTTTAAATATTTTGCCCCACTTAATATGTGAGACCAATCACCAATAGTGATCACTTATCTTCTTCCATGTGCTCACAAAAGTCTAAAAGGTGTTGCAATCACTTATACTTTCCCACACATGTGAATCATAGGGGACCTTAGAAATTCACCCCATTCTAACCCTTGATAATTATTCCAAAGACAAAACTCATGTGACTTGATGGAGAGTTACGCCCCACTCCTTTCACATCAACCTGATCACACTTGAGACCCTTCATAGGCCTACACCACATTGCATACCTGACACATCACTTGTATACCACATCACCTGCATGCCACATCACCAAAATGCCACATCACTAGCATGCCACATCATCTGCATGCCACGTTACCATGAATAGTGTTTTACTATTTTTTAGAATAATGGAGTTTTATTTCTAATTAAATAAATGGATCTGAGTAAGGTAAATTAGTAAATAGTGTGTAATAATTAATCCACTAATTTATGTAAATAGATTGTGCTTTTACCTTTTCTAAAAATACTAATAATAGAGAGAAAATCAAACTCAATTGAAAACTGACTGAGATAGATGTTGCAGGGTCTGAAATTTTTTGTGTAGGCTTGGGAGACTATCACAAACAAGATCTTGGAGTTTTTTTCTAGATTGGATAAGAGCATCAAAAGTGGGACACCCTATTTTTTGTTATTATAGTCCTTTTCCAGTGCTATTGTTCAAATGATCTAAGTTTTCTGAGTTTTGCTCGATAGGTCTGTGTTACTCTGTCAATGAAATATCAAAGTCCAAAAGTTTGTGAAGCTCACTATGTGTCTATTTTAATCTTAAAATCCCTAGGATCTCTTTGTGCTTGAACTTGGATGGCAACTTGGGAAAGAGAGAGAAGGGGTAGTGTGTAAAGGATATGTTGGACACACTTCACACCCCATATGTGGGCACGCTACCTATATACCAATACTCTGAGGAGGGATCAAGATAATGTAGTTCTCCCATTGAAGTACTTGGTGCAATTATGTGTGAAAATACAACTTTATATGAAATTGGGTGTATTTTAGATGGTTAAGGGTTGGTGCAAGAGTTTGAATAAGCTTGAAATAATATTTAAAGGTTGTATGCAGAGAATAGGGAAAAGTGTTTGAATGTACTTGCTTGTATTCTTGTTTCTCTCTTGTAAATGAGTTTCAACCCTTCTAAATGGACTTTGAATGGTCTTTTATAGAGAAATTAATGATCATCGGTTAAATAAATTTGTGTTACGCTGACATAAATTAGGTTAAGGATTCAATAAAATATGATCGTTAGGACCAAAAGTACACTTGGACAACAGCATTAGAGATAAGACACCATAGGTTTTAGCACTCCTATCTAAGTTGGGTGTTATTGTCTAGAGGTAATGAGACATAGGGGGATGGATCTAGGCCTGAAAGAGTTGCCTGGGTCTATAAGGGTTAAGTCTAGAAGGTTGTGGATGATTGGGAATCAGTGAAAGAAAAGCTTAAAAGGGTTGTGCAAGCAAGTAGGAGGACCTATGGATTAGGTGTATTTAGCCATACTCAAGTAACCAAATTTCACATTTTATATGACTGCAAATAGTGATTTTGAATAATGACTTCACACTCAATAGGTGTCAATTTCTTCATGCTCAAAATTTGTATTGTCCCTATCTTTTAAACACCTCCAATTGCTTGTAAGAATGCAATTGGGCGTGCTATCATAAAATGTAAAATTTTACAACATATTGTTATGCCCTTAACCTATAACATGCCTAGGGATATGTTTTGTTGACTTGTGGCTTGCATAACCTTTCATAATATCTCGTGACATTTCTCTATGATTCTTATATCATTATTAGAGTTAGCCTATAGAATAACCATGGCCTAAGTAGAGCATATATATGAGGTAATGGTTATTATTTGATAATCATATTGTGAATTTTGTTATTATTGCATTGTTTTGAATGGTGCCCCCTTGAAGTGGCAAAGTCATATATATATCGAGTATTTTATGCTTTCATCAATTATTATTATGGATCTACTTGTCATGTAGTATATTATTTCATTTGTGTGAATTATATAAGTAATTTTATAATAAGTGGTATCAGATCATTGATTTGGGTAAGTTTTTGTGGCATGTTATTTTCCAAATATGGTGTAATTTTTATTCTGAGAATTGAGGGATCAAAAAAATATAACTTTCAATCTGAGAAAAAATTAATTTTTTTGTCACCATAATATTGTTTTAAGTCTTTAAAAGAATATTTGGATATTATTGAACAACTCTAGATTTATTTGAAGCCTTTCAAATGCACTTTCAAAGTCAAGGAGGTCGAGTATTTGGGCCACATTATTTCACATGATATAAGTGTTCCACCCATGTTTTTCCATATGTTAAAATATCATCAAATAACACCAAGATAATTTTTCATAGAAATGGCTGAAAATAGAGTTCATCAAACTTTGAAATGTAGATGGTGCATTAGTGAGGCCAAAAGGTATCACCAAAAATTCATAATGGCCCTCATGGGTTTTGAAATCTATCTTATAAATATCCTCATCTCTACTTCTAATTTGAGGATGCCTAAAATGAATATCGAGTTCTGTAAAATAAACAATACCATGCAATCCATCTAATAAATAATCAATTATAGGAATAGAGAGCTTATCTTTGATGGTGTACTTATTGAGTTCTTTGTAGTCAGGATATATGCACTATGTGTCATCTTTTCTACACACCATCACCACTAGAGATGAATAAGTGCTCTGAAAATGATGAATAATACCTGCTTCTAGCATTTCCTGTAACATCTTCTCAATCTCACTCTTTTGGAAATATGGGTACCTATAAGCCCTGATGTTGGGTGGTAGGCACCCTATAACTAGTTGAATGTCATGGTTATGATCCCTTTTGGGAGGAAGTCCTTTTGGAATATCATGAAAAAATACTTGATGTTCCTTCACAATATTATTTAGATCTAGCAGTTTAGACCTCTTTATTTATTGTGCCTCTATTGGAAACAATTGAGCCACAAACTCATATGTTTTCATTTTTAAAATCTTGTGCATCTAATGAGAACTCACCAACTATGGGGACTTTGCATGTAACCCACACAATTCAAATTTCCTATGCTCAGAATGAAAACACGTGAATATTTTTTATAAATTCATTTCAATAGTTCCCAAATTAGTTAGCCATTGGTCTCCCAACATGATGTTTGCTCCACCATATGAATGGAAAATATATGGCTATCTAGTATATATTCTCCCATGGAGAGTTCAACACTATGGCATTTCTTGAAAAAGCTAATTATGCACCATTTGTAATCATGACTTGAAACTTTGGAGCTAGATAGATAAAATAATTCAAGTGCATAGCCAATTTATTATTGATGAAGTTGTGAGTACTACTCGAGTCAATCAATATTGTCACCTTATATTTTCTTAGAAAACCCACTACCTTGAGGGTTTGTGGAGTGTTAATTTTATAATGTGCATGGATAGAAATAGTTGGTTGGGTTTCTTTTGGTTCCTCCCCTGGTTCATCATCATCCTCCCATGTTACTTCTTCATCATATTCTTATTTTTGGCACCTTAAATGTAGAACAATTTTTTTTTGGCACACTTACGTCCTCAATTGTCATTGTTATCACTATTAAAACATAACACTTTTACCCTCTTCTCTTCAATTTTTTGAGGAGTTAGTATAGTAGGCTAAGGGAATGTCTATGTTGGAGTGATCTTATCTCTTATACTTGTGAATTGCTACCTTTTGGTGACTAGTTTCCTCTCCTCTAATCTACATGCCATGACAATAGCCTTAGAGATAGAACCCTGATTAAACATGTGCACCTCATGTTGTATGTGATCCTTGAGTTAGCCAAGAAATAAGTCATTCAAATTTTCATACATGATTGTCTCCACCTGTAAGGATAGATTATGAAACTGTTAAATATAATCCCTGACAAATCCTTTATATCACAAATTTGCTAACTAGTTGAAGTAATTCTCCATCACATTGTTGCAATAGTGGAGCTATAATTCATTATTACACATGGACCAATTGGCATTGAGGCCCTTTTTATTCTTATGAGCACAAATCCATCAATACCAAATGAATTTCTTAGGTTCCAAATATAAATATGTCATTACCACCTTTTGTCCACATGGGATCTAATGTACCTCAAAAAAAATCTCCATTTGGTTGATCTAGGTGAATCAATACTTCCCATCAAAGTTACATATTTACACTTTAGGCATCATGTTTCATGATCCCAAATGGAACCAAATAAAGGTAGAGGCTAAGTTATATTATGGATTTCATTAGGTTCACACGAAGATCAAAACTGTTTGGTCTAAGCAATGGTGAATTAGGATTAATTTAGTGGATTCATTTGAAAATTCAAAAGCAATTGAAATTTTTAAGTGTGATAACAACTTGAATAGGGATGGTGGCCTAGAGTTAAACCCTTCTCAATGTCCAATCATAAATTTAATTAAAAAATAATGACTTTTCTTTGAGTTTTTTATCTTTCACAACATGGGGGTTCATCTGGTCTCTCAAGACTTTCTTGCCCTTGCCTATCTTGTTCTTTCTCTCTTCATACCATTGTTTCCCTTTATTATCTAAGTCTTGTTCTCTACGTCATTTTATCTCTTTACTTTTAATCAATTATCTTAGCTTTTTTATTTTTCTCTTGACAATCTTTTTATTCTTCTACATCTATCAAGATTTAATATCATGCTTATTTTTATTATTATTCTTAATAAAATATAACTTCAATTTACCTTTTCTTAAAAAATGTTCAATTTTTTTTTCATGTATGGATGTACTATTTTAGGTTTTTAACATTAACATATCAAATTTAATCAATTTTTAACCCCTTCTACTTAACAACTCTTAATTTTTAGTATTTGACCTTTTTAATTTTCTTTATACTAACTACCTAACATCAAAGAACTTAAATACTAACATCTTTAAAAAGGAGAACCTAAGTCTACAATATTACTCATTTTAATCTCATTGTAGATGATATTTATGAATTATATAGCACCTCAATCTTGTACACTTGCCAAACTCAAACCTTGATTATTCCTCTCAGTTCTAGACCTTTCCTATTTTTGCAAGTCTCGCATCTACTCTCTCTTGTGCCTCGTATCTTGTCTTAGTCTAACCACTCTTATGCTGATGACCCAAGCCTTCTATCTTACCCAAATTTCTTAAAATATACTTATCTTCCACCTCTACAAGTTTTGGACATGTACCTACTTTTTTGTTTCTCGGACACTTGCATCCCAATCATATGCCTACATCAACATAAGTGTTCAGTGTTCTAAAGTCATCTAATTTGCATATGAAATGTTTCCTAATGGTCAACCTAAGTGTTATTATGCAATATATTCTCTCGATAGGAGTGGTATATGCGCATGATCATTCCTCATTCTATACACACCTATCATAGACCTAGATTCATACTAAAGAGCATTCAATTACACAAAACTTTTCTATATTCTCATATTTCTATATCAGTCATAGAGACAACACATCTACAAGTTTGAAGTACTGAAGGAGCATCTCAAGAGCTATATTTACCAAGTTACAAGCTAGGTCACTTTTGTACTTGCTTATCACATAATGCATGATTTATACATAATCCAACATGTAAGGAAGAACTATATAAGTTTGAGGCCCTCATTAGAGTATTGGCTATGTAGGCAATGTTCATTTATAGAGGGGTCTTTGGATCAGCTTGGCATTGTGTGCCCACTAACCCAATTTTTCCACAACCACTATGAAGATGAATAACTAGGGTTTGATCATTTGATAAGGAGTGATATTCCATGACCAAATATAAATGCACTAGAGCAAAGGTGATGACGATCCTAGAAGAATCTAGGTGGTTGTATCCTATTTCAATAATTATTCCATATTGGACACTAATGTCTAATCTAGATAGTAGTGTTGGTGTAACCATCCTAAGATGACATAAATGTTTGTGCCTATTGAGGCACTTAATCTAAAATTTGGAAATTATTATAGAATATTCTTCTAGTCTACTTCCTACTTATTCAAGATAAGATCTATATTAGCATCAGAACTAGTTAAGTATCTTTTTTTTATTATCACTGTAATATATAGCATAGTTGCACTTTACATTTTTAACATATCCTAGCATAATAAATCTAGTATATGTTATATCTAAGTTTTGAAATTAATTATCTTGTTATAGATCTGTTTATCACTCATTGCTTATTTATTTTTAAATTCTTAACCCTATCTACCCATAGTAGGATTCATATCTAATTTAGTGTTAAACATTTGGTGAACCCAATCTCTAAGCATCATCGCATAAGTAATCTCTTTCAAATGTTCATTGCTTGCCTTGTCTTAATCTTTGTGTTCTTTATTTCTCTCATCATGG
The DNA here is from genome assembly GCA_037957365.1 of Torreya grandis. Taxonomy (NCBI): domain Eukaryota; kingdom Viridiplantae; phylum Streptophyta; class Pinopsida; order Cupressales; family Taxaceae; genus Torreya; species Torreya grandis. The sequence goes on along the minus strand of JARHVA010000884.1, from coordinate 3,361,165 downwards.
ATGATATCAATTGATTTGATGACTATGATTATGAAACTCTGCAACTCTCTCTCAAGGGAGGTATCAAAATTGATTACTCTCACACTCCAACAACTAAAGAGTATAATATAAAAGCTTTGAATAGTGGCAACTATTATCTTTTTAACCAATTCCATGATATCACTCCTTCAAGGGGTAAGGTAAATGGTATATTTATGCATGTTCAATCTGAGCTACCTACAGTTTGTGATTGTGAATCCCTAAGAGATAAAATCACTAGTATGAGTAATGTTAGTCAAAATTGGCCACCATGAGTGGGGACAATTCAAAACTTTACTTAAAGTCTTGCCTAACCTTGTTAATGATATTGTAATAGGTTTTATCTTAGCCTAGAGGTCATCCCTTGTCATAAAAGGTGTATTATCAAGTGTTTGGTCATATTAAGGTCTCTTACAAAGTTTAGGAGAGTGAGTTAAGAGCCTAGTCCTGTCATTAATCCCCTTCATGAAGGTCTTGTTTGGGTTTCGAAGAGATTAAGCTATCTTAGCAAAGTTTAAGGTTACATGGCAAAGGTTAAGATATGTTGATCTATGGTGAAATATTGGTGTATTGACCTTCCAATGTGACATGATGTCCTATGGTGAATAATAACTTCTATATACAAGACATGGTAAGATGGAAACATTGTTATTTCATGTTTATCTAAAGTTAAGGTAGTTTTGGAGAAATTAAGGTAATGTTTACCTTTGTAAACAAAAAGTATCAAGTGAATTTTGAGGTATATAACATATTTCAAATATATGCCAATATTTTTTTATTCCTTACACATATTCATCCAGGTCAGTTCAATGTGCAATAAGTGGTGGGACCCTCCAAATATTAAGAAAGTGAAAAATAACGTAGAAATACACTTGCCAGGGGATTATAAAGTAACTTTTCAATGTAAAACTGGTCATTTTAGGTCATAAATAAATAGTTTCAAGTATCTCATAGGTTTTTAGGGTCAAATCATACTTGTGTTAGTGTTGGCAGTGCTATAGAAGTCAAAAAATGTTCTATCTCCTCCATCGAGCTCTTTGCAAGCTAATGAAGGTCATTTTCAAGTGTTCATTTCATGAAGAGGAAAGAGAGTTGGATATAGTGATATTAGGGGTTTATATGAGACCTTATAACCTTGAAATTTTAAGAATTATTATTTGGTTTGAAGGGCTATGCTTTATGAACAATCGTTAACAAAATAAGCAACCCAAAACCCTCTTAAAACCCCACAGGCAGGGTTTTTCTTATATTAGTGAGTTTAAAAGTTAATGGATGTAAATTAATGGTTGTTTTAGATATAAAAATGTCTAAATACTCCTATCACACCATTTTTCATCATCATTTGGCATGTGTGAAGAGGAAAAGGTATTAAAAATGGCTTGGAAGTGGCAATTTTAGGCTTATCTACAAGGATTTGGTTGTGTGAAAGCATCTTGAACAGTTATGAGGAATTTTTGAGAATTTATATACATATTATGGTATCCTTAAAATATATTTATGTCCCCTCAAGTGATATACATGCTACCAATGCCCTCAAGATAAGCCAAGATGAAGACTGTTTGTGTGTTTTATATAAGAAAACTAGTTGCTGAACCTATTAAGGTCATATAAATCCTAAGAATATATAGTATAACTTTGATAACATTGGATAATTATATTTAATACCTCCCATGGTCATAAAAAAAACCTTCCCATACGTTGCAAGCAGAGTTGCAGGGTGTTTATAAGCAATCTTATTAGATTCATGCTGAGAAGAATTGTCAAAGAATCCCATAGGCCTCTAATGGTATTTTTAAGTTGGTTTCATGAATTAATATGATTATAAATACTCATATTAAATATTATAGTACCTAAAACATCAATATAGGTTTATAAGACACCTAAACAACCTTTATCAACAACATTGACAAGCTTAAGAAACCTTATAGTGAGCCAACATCATAGAGGTTTTGAGAGATAATACAGGTGAAATTTTCATTGATATACTTCTGGCCAAAGATAATAAACTATAATATAACATATATCAATAGAAAAAGCTCCTAATATCATCCTTGAGGTACACTGTTAGGGGTATAGACCTAAGTACATCAGCCTAGTGTTTGTAAGAAAAATTAAGTGTTTGGAGGCATTTGAGAGACTTCAAGAAGGTTTCAGATCTTGAAAACTAGTATAAAAGATCAAGGAGAAGATTGAAAGGATTAAAACATAAATAACATGCCATAAATGGTTTAAATCAAGGTTAATGTATACCTACAAGTTTGCAAACCTGTAGGTCCACATTCTAAAGTAAGAAAGGTAAACCTCGCATAGCATATGATGGTTTGAAGAAAAAATGAGATGCAAGAGCCATGATAAGATGTTTAAAATATATATTTATGAGTATTAAGGAGAATAATTAAACAATAACCCTTTTATTGAACCCCAATAGGCATTAAACCCAAAGAGGATTTACAAGCCTGCTAAAGAGCTCCTTTTCAAAGCCTATTTTCAAGAATTAGAGAAAGTATGCAATGATTTGTATTGAGTTTTGGAGTTTGGAATAATATAAGAAGTGTGAGAGAGTCACTAATTAAATTTAAATGTGTTGAGAGTGTTTATATAACTCTTTAAAAAACCAAAGAACACCTACAACCATGACACGATCCTCTTTCATGCACATAACTTTGCTTATTTGCTTGGTTGGAGCTCATTGGGGTTGGCCATGCATAACAAGTTATTAAAGGGGTTGAAGGAAGTTATGGAATACCTAATATAGGTCTTGGTTTGATTTTAAGTGTTCTAACACTCTTCCTACCCCTTTTTCTTTGCTCTCAGCCTACTCAAGCTTGTGTTAAAGCCAACCTAGGGCTAGAAACTTGCATCTCACATAACTAGAGTTATAACCCATAAAATTACTTCAAACTTTTCCATCTAACCTTATTTAATATTCCACACAAATTTTTTGAGGTTTTATAGTAGTATTGTATGGTATTATATGGTTTCTAGTATTGTAGGCTTATTTTAGGCTTAATTAGGTCTAATCAGGAAATATGGTTGTTGGGTTAATAGGTATGCCTTGGGAGTTGAGGCATGAAATTTTGGGTGAAGCTAAAGCAATATAAATGGTACTCAAATATGTTTTTAGTTTTCCTTTAAGTGTGTCATATCACTCAAACCAAGGAGCTTTATGTCAAAATAAGGCTATAAGGAATAGGCCTCAAAGAGAGCAAATATGAGAACTATGAATGAAATTGTAGAATAGAGGTGGAAAGTGTATTTAAAATGAAATGTAATTGATCTATAAATCAATCCTAGCTTGGAGAAGATAAATCTTACTTACACTTTTGATTATCAACACATTAGATATTTGAGGTCATGACCAAGTTGGATCTACTACACCTAGCCAAGGGATCTCTTACCACAATGATATCACTAGGGAGGGTTCTAAAGCCTCCTGTCAAGTAAAAATATTCAATACAAAAATTAATTAGGTCTTATTCTAGGTCATCCAGGAGCTGACCTAGACCCTAAATAAGTTTTATCAATTAGAGTGCAAGGTTGATGGAGCCAATAGTGTAATGTAAATCATCAAAAAGTATTTTAAGTTAGGGAAGGGCTAATAAAGATAGAAAATGACTAGAGGAGGGTGTGAAATAGGAGGCAAAATTTAGGGGAATATTTTTATGAGATGATTGGATTGATAACAACTGGTAGTAAGGGACAACAATCTTCTGAAGCACTAATGGTCTACCCACCCCTTTCTTGATGCAGCCCTTAAGGCATTCACTTAGAGAGATTGAGATTCGATGGGTTCTTGCAAGATAAAAAGCATCAGTAATTGATAAAGTTTGAAAATATTATATGTATACATATGTCCCACTCAAATCTCATCATGTCACTCAGGTGCAATAGGGAAGGGTGCTTCAAAAAATAACAGAGCAACACATAACACTTAAGCTAAAATGAGATTGCAGTATTTTGATGCAAAAATAACTAAAATTTAAATGATTGAAAGGGAAATAACTAAAAAAGGTAAATGTATGCATACCTTAACTTACCTTTATCATTAGATGGTTGTCTATTGTATTTGTAGTTTTGATCATGGAGGGCACAGAGACTGCTTTCAACAAACCCAAGGATATAAAACTAAAGAGAAAATATAAACAAATGTAGGAAATCAAAGATAATTGATGTTATGTAGATGGGATGTACTTGGAAATTTGGCAAGTTGAGATTATAAGTGTTATGTTAGACCAAATGACCAAGTCAAATTTAGAGTAAATTGAGTAACCAAAAATTTAAGGCTACTAAAGACTTACAAACTCAAACAAGTAAACCTTAAGTAAGAAAGGCAAACTTACCAAGTCAAAACAAGGATACATAATCCTTACTTAAACAAAGATGGGCAAGCAAAAATGGTAAAACAACATTGATGAGCAAGCAGTGACAATCCTTATTCAATCATCAATGGAAAAAGTACGTAAAAGGGAAAATAATCATTGGTGAATGAGAAGTAAAAATCCAACCCCACTCAATAATGGAACAAGAACATAAAAATAGAAGTGGACTCAGGTGTCCACAAAAAAGGGTATTATAACAATGCAAAATGGTAAAAAGAAAGCAATGCTGGGATGTAAAGCAATGGTATAAAGAAAGTAATGCATAGTTTCTCAAACATATTATGTCATTCTAAAGATAGATAAAACTAAAACAAAGTAGTGCTAACATGTTTTTAATATTTGAAGAAGAGGGAATATAGAAGAAGGGAAAACAAATTATAATCACACTTGCCTGTCAAGTGAGAAATGAAATTGGTGGAGGGGAGAATGAGGGAGAAACTAAAGTAGAGGAACTCTTTATCAAAGTCAAGACACTCAAATTAGGTTTGTCAAATTAAGAGGACTCTCAACATGAAAAGTAAAATGGACCTACCTTCCCATATTGTGTTCCCTATTCTTCAAGACCCCTTATATAGTCATCAGTTTACTGTGAAGATTGGGTACTTACATGAGAAATTAGGTATCATCATAGAGTTTGTTGAATTCTTCTATTCTAATGTATTTGCCTACCACACCCCAATGGACCTTGGTTCTACCATGAGGCTAATTGTGGAGTTTGAGCTTCGATTAAAAATAGGATATGTGTTTTGAATCACATCTTTTGGTGTGATTTTAACTTTTGAAAATTATATGTTTCCTTTTGTATGTCATTGCATTTTGTTTCAAATGATTTGGCTTTTAACTTTCTTTATGGATTTTTTTATTCCTCCTCCATACGGATTTGGAAAACTAAACATGGGTTCTAAAGATGACTTTCATTTGAATACTTGGGACTTGGTTACTAAGAAAAAGAACTTAGAGAGCATGGTGTCTAAAAGTCTCATTAATGCAGGTGAAATAAAAGTATTATCTCAGCTTTGACCTTGGCTTATCCAATGTGGAGTGAAAGGAAAGGAAATCAAGAGGAATAAAACATGAAACAATTTGAATTACTTAAAATCACAAAAATTATGACAAATGGTGAAAAAGGGATATCATGACAGTAAAGTGTGATTCCTTATCATAAGAATGAAGTGTAGGGAAACATGCTAACATGATTTTTTGTGTAAATTTTATCTACAAAAGAAGAAGAAATGAAAGCTAAGAACAAAGGATCAAAAATTTGTACCCATTGCGAACATAATCTAGAAAAAGAACACTGAATTAAATATGGTGATTTTATGAGGAAGGCCAGGTCCTATCCATGGTCTTACACTACAACTCATAAAAGAGAAACCCAAGAGGGTGCACAAAGCATGTGAAAAGAAAATGAGAAAAAGATGGTATTTGTGAAGAAGAATAGGTCTTATCCATGGTTTTGCACTGCAAATCACAAAAATGAAAAACCCAAGGGGGTGCCAAAATTATTGGAAGGCAAGACAACAATGAGAAAAAAAATAAATCATGAGGAAGACCCAAGTCCTATCCATGGTTTTACAGTGTAAATCATGAGAAAAGTGAAACCAAAAGACCAGAAGGAGGGACTAAAGTTTGTGAAAAGAGAGAAATGTTGCAGAGGTTGAGACCCATGTAAGTATCATGCAAAAAGTGTTAGAAGGATAGCATATAGAAAGCATAATAAGAAGGAAAGTATGTATTCAAAATACTTTTAAGAATTACGCATTGGTGGGATCTTTGAAAATATAGCCTTTATTATTTTGAAGGTGATAGGTGCTAGGACCAAGAATGTCTTTGAATAAATTAGAGACCAACCATTTTTGGGCACATTTACCTTCTTTGTCATGAGTATAGTCTAGATTAAGGATAAGATCACCAGTATTAAAAGTGTGAACCTTAACTCTTTTTTATGTTGTTTGGCAATGCGAACCTTGGATTGGCGATTGTATTGTAGGGCAGAAAGCGTGTTCGTCAAGAAGATCAAGAGTATAAAGGTGATAATTATATAATTCTTCATTAGATATGATGCCATGAAGAGAGATACAGAGAGATGGCAACTCGACCTCCAATAGGAGAACTAATTCAAAACCATAGACTAGCAAAAATGGCATTGCCTTAGTGGTAATGCATATGCTAGTGTGATAGGCCCAAAGAGCAAGATAGAAATGAAGGTGCCGATCCGTGTGATTTTTATGGATTATCTTTTGGAGAATTTAATTAAGAATTCTTTCAGTGGACTTGACTTGGCCATTGCATTGGGGATGATAAGGTGTGAAAAAATTTGTGATTAATTTTAAATTTAGCTCAGAGTTGTTTGACGTCTTAATTTTTGAAGTTACCACCATTATTTGAAATTATAGTATGAAGAACACCAAAGTGACAAATGATTTGATTGAGGATGAATTTGGAAATGGTGGTACTAGTGAAATTGATGAGGGGCATAGCCTCAACCCATTTTATAAAATACTCAGTGGTTATGATAATAAAGACATGCCCATCTTGAGATCTAGGTAATTTTTTGATGAGATTTAATCCCCACATGGATAATGACCATGGAGACTCCATGGTTTGAAGCTATGCTAGAGGTTAATGGATTAGATCATCATGGATTTGGTAAGGAGTACACTTTTTAGTGAATTTAATGACATCTTTTTCAAAAGTGTACCAAAAGTATCGCATACATAAGCATTTATGGGTTGTAGCATGTCTGCTATAGTGGCCACCACAAATGCCCCCATGTGCTTTTTGAATAAGAGGAAGAACTTATTCTTTTATAACACAACAAAGCAAGGTACCTTCATCATTGTGATAATAAAGGATATTATATCTAAAGACATACTTGAAATCTTATTTGTAAATTTGAGTCTTTTTGTGGGAATAAATGTTGGAGGATAGGTTTGGTGTTCAAGAAATTGAATAATGTCTTTGTACCATAGGCTTTGTTAAATGGTAATAGCCTTAATATGGTAGATGAGTGAATCTTGTGATTGAATGGAAGATGGGGATTTTCTTATTTGGATAAGAAAAATGGAATTGATAATAACTTGGTGTGGATGAAAAAGAGATGTTGAAGGATCAAATGAATCAACAATAGAATTTTGATCTCGAGGGATATGCTTGATGGAAGAAGAAGTGAAATCTTTGGCAAGGGTAGTTGCAATTTGATGATAAGTAATGAGATTTTATCTTTTACATTAATAATCACCAATAGCCTAGTGGCAAATGAGTTGGAAGTCACTCAAAGCATGCAGATATGTGATATCTAAATCAAGGGTTACTCTTATGCCTAGGATTAAAGCTTCATATTCTACCATGTTGTTAGTGACATCGAATTTAAGGCAAAATGCCAAAGAGATAATTTTACTAAGAGGACTAGTGAGGATACAACCTGCCCCAACTCCTTGAAGGCATTTGGTGCCATCAAAATGAAGGGTCCAAGTATCTTCGTGTAAATTGATAGTAATTGTAAGAAGTTCTTTGATAACTAATTTTGGTTTGGTAGTGTCAGGGTGGATAGAGGAGTTTTCAAGATTACTTACTTCAAGAGCAGCCGTGAAGTTATGGAAGTAATCTTTAAGAGATATGGCTTGATTAAGACCTTCAATATAGATAATATTGTCATCAAGAAGACCATCTTTAAGGTGGTCAGTAGCTGGTACAGGAGCTATGGCAAGTTGATCAGTAATGATTTTTCCTTTGATAGATTTTTATGTAATAATTTAGAGATCAAATTCTATGAGATAGACCATCTACTTGCCAATTATATCTCTAAGAAGAAAGGCTTTGGAGAATAAGTGATGAAGTGGATCAAAATGAATGATTATGTAAGTGGTTTGATAAAGCATATAGTGTCAAAGTTTTTTAGTAGTAAAATATATGGCGAGGCAATCACGTTCTACTTTTGTATGACATTTCTCATAGTCAATAAGTCTCCAATTGATATCATAGATGGCATATTCCCTCCAAGTATCATCTTATTGGGTAAGCATTACCCCAACTAATATAGGTACAGAAGAGATATATAAGATTAATAGATGACCGTTAGAAGGGGGGTGAAGAGTAGGTGGGTGAAGCAAATATTATTTCATATTTTTAAATGTTTTTTTTTATAAGGATTTGTCCATTCTAGGGCATTACCTTTTTTGAGAAGAGAATTAATAGAATAGATATGGTAAGCCATTTTGGGGATAAACCATCTAATTGCCCCAAGTTTACCAAGGTAAGTGTGAATATATGGAATGGAATGAGGGATGGGCATGTTGACAATAGCATTGATCTTGGTGGAATCAACATAAATACCACAAATTTAAACTAAGAATCCTAATAATTTGTTAGATGTGACACTGAAAACACACTTGTAAGTATTCAGTCTAACTTTATATTTAATTAGGCGATTGAATATGATAACAATATCAGAGAGATGAGTCTTGCAACTTCTAGACTTGGCAATGAGCTTGACCATATAGGTTTCGATGATCTTATGGATAAGATCATGAAATATGTGGTTCATCACTTATTGATAGGTATCTCTAGCATTTTTGAAGCTGAAGGGCATTTTAACGTAACAATAAGTGACCCATTCTATGGTGAAAGTTGTCTTATGTTAGTCTTCGGGGACAATGTGAATTTGATTGTAACTCAAGAAACCATCCATAAGGGATAACATTTCATGACCGGTAGTGGAATCAATGATGGCATCTATATAAGGTAGAGGGAAGTTGTCCTTAGGACAATAAGATTAAGATTATAGAAGTTGATGCAAATGCAAATGACCATGGTGACTTTCTTGTAAATAGGGATGATGTTTGATACCCATTCTAAATAGTCCATAGGCTTGATAAATTTAGCATCGAGAAGTTTATGATTTCTTTATGGCATAAAGTTGAAACTTTTGGTGGAAATTTTTGTTAATTTTATCATACACGTTTAGCATCAGGATAGGTGATGATGTTGTGCACCATAATGCTAGGGTTAATATCAAGCATGTCCTCATAGGACCAAGTAAAAGTCTCATAATATTTATCAAATAATAAGCTAAAGTTATCATTTTCAGTTAGTTTGAGTTCATGAGAGATTGTAATTGGTTAAGGCCATAATGGGGTACCATATTCAATTTGAGTAGTTTCCTCAATAAGCATAGCATTTCCATCTTGGAAATGATATGGTTAATTAGGTAAAGAAGAAATGGGATTTTCTTTAGGATCAATTATAGTGATGAAGTTGTTGAAATAAGGGGCTTTCTTCTTGAAATTATTGAGTTTGTGATGTTGTCGAGGTAGTTGAGGTTCTCAAGCATGAAGCAATTCAAGAATGGCTTCATCTCTAGGCAAAATGGAAAGAGGACCATAATACTCGACATGTACTTAGAGATCAAGAATTTTATTACCATGGCAATTGTATTTAGAGTGTAATTAATGTACATTTGTGGCCTTGGCATCTAATTTAATATTAGGAATAGGTGGAGTAGGAGAAGAAGGTTGATCAGATTTGAAGGGTTTGTCATTAGCATCAGTTATATGGTAAGAATTAGATGAAATTATTGGGTTTGTAGGTGCTATTAAAGATGCAATAATTTTTGGAGGTTTAAAAGGTAAGATTTTTTCTACTATGCAAGGAGTATCAATAAGTGGAGAATTAACAAGAGGTATATAACCTTTCAGAGGTAAATCAAAGTTAATGGAAATAGTATGAACATCACAATTGAAAGCATGTGTTCGGGCTAAAGTTTTATGATAATTTTGAACATCCAAGTCTCGTAATTGAGCTCGGGCCATGATGTAGTTATCATCATAGGTTGGAAAATTTGTACATGTTTGAGATTTAGGAGGAATTTTGAAAGGGGAAATACCTAGATCACTGAATTTACATGTAGACAAAAGTAAAGGACCTTGGAATAATTTGGCCATTCTATAAACATTGCATGTGAAGGCATCTTCTGTGTAAGAGGCTTTCTAGGCATTGCATGAAGGGGGTAAATCATTGATCTCATTAATGAGAGGTATGGTGTGATCATGAAGCAATAAAGGAGGAAGCCACTCTGATATGTAAGGAGGTAGCTTAGTAGTGTTATAAGTATGTTGCATATCATTAGGTTCATCATCATCTGAATTAGCAAGAGTGACATGTAAATCCATATTTATGTTAACAAATTCAAGTAAAGGAGCACTCTTAATTGTGAGAATGATAGGAATGTGATATTGAGACTTAGGATTGGGAAGTTGAATAATCTAAGGGTTGGGATCAACCTCATATTTATACCTTTTGCCATTATGAAGGAACCTCATACATTGGCTACCAAAAGAGGTGATAGCCCTTATTCTATGAGTCTATGGTCATTCTAGGAGTATGTTGTAAGATAGGGGTAAATTGAGGACCATAAGCTTAGTTCAAAAAATCCAAAGTCCAATTGTAAGAGGGAGCCAACTACAACCAAGTAGCTTTTGATTATAACCAAGTTGTTGGATGAGCTATAAAGATGTCACATTAATATTGGACCCTTCATCTAATAATACTTTATGAATGAGGGTAGTATTGATGGATATTTTAATGAATATGGGTGGATCATTAGTGCAAAATAGGATCTTATAGTTAATCATGTCCTCTTCAATAAATTTGATGGAAGGTTTTGAAGGACAAATGGATTAAATAGTATGCACATTGGTTGGTTGAGGCTCATGAGAGAGTGATTCTTCTTTGACAGAAGATGGGTCTTTAATTTATTACAATTGTTACATGAGGAACTTACGATGATAAGGGGAGGTACGAACTAACTCCATAAGAGGAATATTTCAAGGCATGGAGTTGATATCTTTTAAGAAGTTCCAATGGGTTTTGGAAGAAAAATCAATGTGAGGTTTAAAAGGCAAGGTATACCTTGAAGGAATGGAAGTGGTTGGGAGTTTAGAAGAAGGAGATGGTTCCTCGTTAGCTTCTAAAGCTAAGTGAGTGGTTGTAGTACATTTTAGGAGTTGCTCTTACAAATATGGTTTCTTAGGTTTAGTTATAGGATCTTTGCAAGCCTATTTTTTATGATAATTGACTTTAGCTACATTGACATATTGATAATTATTGTAATTTTGGTCATAGTCAGCATTTATGGCACAAACATCCTTGTTGACTTGTTGAGCATGAGATGTGGGAAAATAATTTTGGTTGTTAGAAGAATAAACTTTGGGATCTTGTCATTTTTGAGAAGTGGTGTTGTACTCTTGACGATGGAGTTGAACCATAGCTTCGTGATTGAAAGAATCACCAAGCATATATTAGGCAACAAATTTTGTAAGCCCTCTACAAGTTTCATGGGAATGACTGATGTCGATGTGTAACGAACAAAATTGATTAATGTCATACCATTTAAGATGATTATTGGGATAATTAAATGGTTTAGAGGGTGCTAAAAATTATTTCATTTACAGCACAGTCAAAGGTGTGTGAGAAGATGGGGGATTGTCAACTTTGGCAATTCATGTCTTGGTTTGAGGAATATTGCTAGTGATTGCATTCGTAGAAGTTTGAAAAGAACCTTTGAGGAATTTGGTATTAGGTTCAAACTATTTCATTAAGAAGTCTTGATGCTTGGCTTGGTCAAGAGCTTCATCAAGCATTTGAAGGGCAAAAGTTTGAGCCTTATATTGAAGAGGACTTAAGGCAATTATAAAGAGCTTAAATAAATTATCATCAGTCACGTTATGGTTGGCCTTATGGTCCAAATATTTCCATCACTTGATAAAATCATGAGCTGATTTAGTGGGAGATTGCTTAGCATTGATGAAATAGCTAAGGCAATTTTTGGGAAAATCATTGTGTTGAAACTCTTTAACTAGAGGATTGACTAAATCATCTAGCTTCCATATGGAATGTTAGGGAAGTTGGTTATACCATTCCAATACATCACCAATGAAGGTTTTAACTAGAAGTTTAGTTACAGTGAAGGTATTAGTTTGGATCCACTCTTTGTAAAGATTGCCAAATGCTTTGAAGAAAGATGCAGGGTCTTTCATCCCATCATACTTAATAGTTGGAGATGTGTTACTAAAATCAATGGAAATAATAAAAGGGGTTAAAGGTTCATTTTGTATGTGTTGAAGCATCTTATTGTTAATGATAGGTTGGGAAATGACATTTCCTATGGCATATCTAAGAGGTGGAGGAATAAAGTTTTGGAAATTTTGAGGGAGTATAACCTAAGGTTGATTAGCCATATTGATCAAATAATATTGTAGTTATGTCATTTGGGAGGTATTAGATGTTTGCATTATGTTCTTTTATTGCACTATCTATGCAAGGTGTTGGGTTATATCAATTGGTGGGTTGGTGTTTATAGGAGGACTCCTTGAATTGGTATTAGGGGGAGGGTTGTTAGGAGGTGGATTACCAATGGGGATGTTGGATAGACTTATGTCAATCGCTCCCACATTGTGATAAGATGCTTGAAGATGAGAATTGTCTTAATAGGTACAAAAAGGATCTAATCCACCTATCTCATTGAGAGGCATGATTTGAACCATGTTGCAATCCAAAAATGAGGGAGGGGAAGAAGTACTCCAAGAGTGTGGATTTTCTTGGGAGGTAAAGAAAGGAAGAAAATAACACCCTGTATAGTGTCTAAATAGATTCAGGTTGTCCAAAAAGATTTTGATTAGGGATTTGATGATGTTTGATTAGATAAATAGAATTTAGGAAAGAATAAAGAGAAATAGGGACATAGTCAGCTAGATAGAGAACAAAGTTGGCTAGACAAAAGAATAGGATCATCCAACAAGGGATAAGGTCGACCAATAGGTACCAAGTCAACTAGGTTGATAAAGTACTACTAAAACACATGTTGAGAAGAGTAAAAAGTTGTATGGGTCAACTGTGCACTGCTAGATAGAGGACATAACAGAGAGATGAAGAAGACACAGTGATGCAAGTCGATTATGCATTACTAACAGAAAGGTAAAACACAATTTGTAAGAGACTGTATCAACTTAGATGACTATGTTTAAAAATAAGGTAAAATTTTGCAAGATAGTTTGAAACAAGAATGAAAACAAATACACAAATAATTGGATCAATGTGATTGATCTAATTGGGGTACATAACACAAAACCTTTCACCAACATTGGCCAACACAAGTTTTTGCAATACAACACACAATGATCAAAGAGTAAGCAATCAACTAAAAATTAAATGTTAACTAGTTGGTCACCCTAAGTGTTATTAGATTATTAGAAAGTTTTGATTTTAATGTGATAGGAGAGTTGGCTGAAATAGGGAACTAAAAAGTAGTCTAAAGTTGGTTTCAAGATAGTTAGACTGAAAGAGATCTGTATTGGCAATGGTACCAACTTGGTATTGGGGCCTACCTCCTCACTTCACAATCTTGTAGTGATAAGGGTGTCGGGTGCTTTGCCAATATATATCATTAACCATGTATTTTTACTTATCCAGAAAACCAAGTTTGCTTTCCCCTTGGTGATGAAATCCAAGTAAGTAGGCTTTGGGAAGACAAGTGTTTAAATGCATTTTGAATGTTAAGTGGTTTGGTAGTGTGTGCAAAAGAGTAAAATAATGTGACTAAAATGGTAATTTAAAAAACCACCTATTTAGATTATGTGAGTTACTCTAAGCATGCAAACATCTAAAAAGGAAAAGTGAATTAATTACTAGCAAATAGTTGTTAATTCCTTGATTAATAATAGTATAGAGTCAATTCAAATGAAAATGTATGAAAAAAGTATAGAACAGAATCAAATGGTTTGTTGTTATTTTGTAGAAGCAAGTTATTTAAGAACAAATTCAAATAGGTCGACTATGTCTCTCAGATAGAAGACAAACTATAAAAATAAGTCTGCTATGTCGACCTAGTTAGTTATAGGTTTGCATTTTTGAAGACTTCCAACTTGTGAAGAATATAACTAAAAGAAGTACTAAAATGATAGAGAGAGAAAATAAAGAGACCTTGGTAGGCTTGAATATGATTTAGATTGAAAATTTTATGCTATAATGCTTTAGTTGATGCTTTCAAATTTTTTAAATTGGGTCGACTAGTTTGACGAAGTTATATAAAACCTTATATACTGAAGAAGAATAAGGAATAGAGTCAACCTATTCGACAGTGTTTATTGACTTGTATGTTGGAAGAAATAATTAGAAGATAGAGTTGACCTATTCTTCATTGAATGCTAATCTATAACTGAATAAGAGTACTATGTTAAACTATTTGATCTAATAACCTGTAGTTGAAGACCTGCATAGACAAAACCTAGTCATTTTGAAATGACTGTGTTAAAACTATGCACAAAAAGTTAGAATTATACCGACTAGTTCAATACAATACTGTAAATATGGAAAAATATAATAAAATGATAAAAATGATGGCATGAAATAAAAAACATAAGGGTTAGATTTACGTAAGATTCATCATAATGTATGTAAAGGAAAATGCAAATGATCTATAAATCAATCCTAGCTTGGAGAAGATAAATCCCACTTACACTTTCGATTGTTGACACATTATATATTCAGGGTCATGACTCAGATGGATTTTTTATACATAATCAAGGGGTCTCTTACCACAATAATATCACTAGGGAGGGTTTCAAAGCCTCCAGTCAAGCAAAACTATGCAGTAACCCTAACTAGGTCCTATGTTTTCATATTCACTAAACTAATAACAAGTAAAGTAAAAATCTAATTCAGTGTTTACCAAAGCTTGTGGACTAAAGTGGGGATAATCAACATTTAAAGTAAACATGCATAATAGAATCCTATTTAATTTATGTATAGGTAAGACCCTAATGCATGGAGAGATCAATATGTTCAAAAGCCATTACTTATGTTATTTCTATCTACTAAAGAGAGGAGCAAAGTTAGAGATACTTACCTTGAAGATGAACCCATCGAGACTCAATATCTTCCTTGGTCAAAGGTGTTTTATGAGAGGTGGTTGTGGTTTGTAAAGATCATTAAGAAAGGCCAAAGCATCCAAGACTTTTCCACAAGACTAGATTCTTCTCCAAGTAAATACCCTAAGCTAAGACTCCTTAAGTATAATGACAGAAGAGCAGATTGTAAAGAAGTGAAAATGAATAATAACTCTTGATGTCTCTCTAAGAATGGAAAAAATACTGTGTTTATATAGTTGAATCTAACCTTAGTCCTTTCTAAAAGTTTAGCCAATAAATTTGACCTGATCGACATTGTATCATTATCGATAAAAACAAACTAGGTCTTGGTTTAGGTCAGTCAAGGGCCAACCTTAGACCCTAAATAAATTTTATCAATTAGAGTACAAGGTTGATGGGGTTGATAGTGTAACGTAAACTGTCAAAAAATATTTTAGGTTAGAGAAGGGCTAATGAAGGCAGAAAATGACTAGAAGAGGGTGCAAAATAGGGGGTAAATCTTAGGAGAATCTTTTAAGGAGATGGTTATATTGATAACAAGTGGTAGTAAGGGAAAACAATCTTGTTAAACACCAATGGTCTATCCACCCCTTCCCTGGTGTACCCCTTAAGGCATGCACTTAGAGAGATTGAGACTTGACAAGTTCTTGCAAGATAAAAAGCATCAGTAATTGATAAAGTTTGAAAATACTGTGTATATAAAAAGATGATGGGATATGGATCTTCAATAGGTGTCTAAGGTAGGGCAAATAGTTATATTCCAAGAAGATGACTTATCACCTCCTAATCACTCCTAATGGGTAGTTTTAAGAGCTCAAAGGTGAGTCATCAGGCAAGTCAAAAATCCTAATCCACCTTGATCAAGTCATCATCAAACTAAGTGCACACTTGTGGAGAAGAAACTTCATAACTATCCTTTGGCAGGTTTTCATGTTTGTAACTCACTTCATGAGTGCTTGGTAGTTATCATTGGCTCTTGACACCTCTCTTATCTCTCTCTTATTCTTTCTCCTATATGGATGCCTGATTTTGGCACTATAAGGGATTCTTTTGCTAGATATGGCATAGCCCTATCCAAATGAACACTTGTACTTTGCCTCTAAAATGAATAAAACTAAGTTATAGCCTTATCGTATGCTTATAACTCGTGTATGTTTCATTTTAGTTGATGAATGCTAGTGATGGTGTATGGAAGCTCCTCTTATTTGTCCTATCTTCTTATCTACTTGCTTGTGTTAGTCATCTTTGCAGGTTACATAGAGTGATTCCAAATAGACTTGTATGGATTAAAAGTGGAAGCATTTATTAGTGTCTTTTAGGCCTCTTGACCAGCCCTTAATCTACGCATCATGTTATAGCCTCTATGTGAAATATTCATGTTTGGATACCCCATTTGAATTGTGCAACTAGATTCAGTCATAGTTCATGTTCTCAGTGCATTATAAGTAGGTGGAGGATACAAATTTGGTGCATCACCTCCTTAGTTTAGTTTTATTTCATTTTTTTCTCCCTTTTCCATGCAAGAAATAAGTTTAATAGTAGTTATAAGTGATGCATCAAGGGAGATAGCCCTATCTAGAGGTTCTCTTCATCTATAAGGTCACCCACAACCTTTGAAGAATCCACTTGCTATCACTTAAGTGAGGAGGTTTGAACACCCTCCTCAAGGGTTCAACTTTTGTTGATAACAAGTAAGTTAACAAAAGACTTACAAAATAAGATTACACTCTTATATATCCAACACATGGTAGTATTAATTATGTGTTTGCATCCTCATCTACCAATTTCGTGCCAAGCAAGGTTTTCCATCCAAATGAAAAGCTAAAATAGAATACATCTAGAATAAGTAATTCAAAAACTGACTAAAAGGCTACTAAGAGACCAAGTGAAACCTTAAGAGATATGATTTGAAACAAAGTAATTCAATTACCTTCTCCACATACTATAAGTAGTTCTAAATATTATTCTACATATCATAAAATGCATGGGCATCATAGAGATTGTTGTTTTGCATTGAATAAAAAAATACAAATTCACAAAGGTAATGGTGATCATATCATCGATACATCAACCAAATAACCACTCATATTATGAGTACTCCCCATAAAACACAAGTGACAAAATAACAAATGTGGGTACCAAAAGATAATTCAAAGCAAGAGAATGGACAAAAGAATAAAGAAATAAAGTAAATACCATTACCAAAGGTTTCCAAAATTCTAAATGATATACAATTACCAAATGAACTAATACTACCAAAACCACCAAAAAATAAACCATGTGAACTCCCTTTGTTGGTCAATACCAAACAACAAAAGGACACAATTCCAAATGGTTATGATAGTGGTGATACTATTCCTAATACTAATATGGCAAACAAACAATTGAACAAAAATTGTTTTTGGTCCACTTCATACCTTACCAAATGATCTATTTATACCTATAGGACTTGGCATATATCAATCAAATCCATCTCTAGAAAGTACATAGCCAAATACATATACAATTAAGGCCAACCATGTAATTCAAGATGTTTATAAGGTATTAAGATTTGAGGAACACACAAATACAAATAATGGCATACCAAAAAGGTCACAACCACAGTTTGGAAAAGTTCCTTATTCATATATAGATACTTCAAAATCAATGACATAAGTAAAACCAGTATTTCCATCACTATTTGATAATTACTGTTGAGCTTTCTTGTTTCCAACTAGGTTTCATTGCATATGGTGATTAATTCATTACCACTAAATTTCAATTTTCACCAAATTGAAATATTTTATACTACACACCATATTCAAATATCGTGGCACCTAAACAATTTGTATATACAATTTTACACACATATTTTGAGTTTGATATAGTTATACACAAATACATCATCTATGCACTTATAGATGTTGGGATTTCCCTCTTCTCATGTCACTAGAACATTGGGGGCATCCACCTTCTTTAATCATGATACATATAGGTTATATCATTTTGTAGTCATTTTACATTATCATGTTTTAGCTCTCATATATGTACTTACACATGCCTTTATCCATGCCCATATCTTTCACAGTGTAATTTATATGCTATTTACTTGACATTTTTTTACTAACACATATATCCAAGGACTAGTCTAATATTAGTTGCTTATGCTTTCATTTATGCACTTCCTTGAGTGTCTTACCTTGATATTGTCTTATTTGTTGAGCATTTGAATATGCTCCATTGGTCATGTCTCCAATGCCTTTGTTTGCCTATTTAACATTTAAATATGTCATTGCTTGTTGTATGGACATTTTAATATGTCATTCATGTTTTTGTGGACATTTAAATACGTCATGTCCATTCAATTGTGTGGTATTTAAACATGTCCCTTCATTGAGGTATCCTTAGATCATTGATTGTTATCTTACTTTTGAGTGCTCTTGTGTGTGTGTTTGGTTGCTTGTTGAGTTTCTACTATTACTATGTAGATGTTGCCATGATCTTTATCATGCATCTAGGCCTTAATGTGATCATGTTCTATGTACTTCAATGATACATGTACCTAGACATGTTCTCTTATATGTTACATGGTTCATTCATAATATATGGTTATCTTATCTTTTTGGGGTGAGGTAATTTTTGGCCAATTTTAGCCTACATCCAAGCTTCTACCTGAATGGATGAGCTAAACAAAGTTATGGATGGAATGAGTGGTCTAAATATCACATATTGCTTTCAAATTTTTTGAAACACTTTAAGCAAGCTTAAAGTGTAATTTGTTGATCTTTGGAAGATAGGCTTAGAAATAGATCTAGGATTGAAAAGTAAAAAGACCAGCAAGTTCTCATGATGTTTCAAATATTCAAAAGCATGAATTAGGTTGCACAAAGTCTTAGAAGTTCAGTAGAACCTTCTAATAGATGACAATTTCTTGCACAAGTCTAAAAGAATTAGACTATCACAAGCACGTCATGCAGAAATAGACAAATCAACTTGATTGTGCATTTAATAAATGCACTTGGAAAAGCCTCTCAGGCCAAAATGCCACATGGACATGGTATTCTTCATGCCAAGATCATTCTCTACAAAATTAATATCTTGATGAGATTATTATCTAAAGATATAAAGCTTCAAAGTTAGACTTACAGAATAATACTTGCACATGAATGTCAATCTTAAGCCTTATAAAATAGCCATTTGAATTCAAATGTTCCAAGATCAATAGTCAATATTTGATCAAATCAAATCCAATGGCGAGTGGAAACCTAATAGTGTCAGTGGATCCCAAATATCTAACGAAGTGAATTTGATCATAGATTCTAGATCAACGGTGATCAAGTCAAAAGGTTAGAGATCTCTAAGGTAAACATGCAAGTGATAAGTGGCGTAATCTCAAAAGCAGAATCTAGATCTAATGGTATGCATAATATGAGAAGCCAGTGTGCCCAAGCAGATCCATCGTACAAACCATATTTAATGGAGAGAAATGGGTCAAAAGGTCAGTGAATCTTGAAGACAAATATGCGGGTGGCAAGTGTCTTAACCATGTTAAACTAACAGAAGATCTATGGCTCACATTTAATCATACAAAAGCAGATCAATGATGCGTAAGAGGTCAAAGAGTTAGCGAGATCCTAAGTAATGAATGTGGAGCTAATAGTTAGTATAATATGAGAAGCCTAGATCAAGATTGATGACCAATAATTAAGGTCGAAGGTTTCATAATTTCAAGGCCCAGATCAAGATCAATGATCGATATCAAAGGTTGAAGTATGAGACTTCGACTAGAGGTTAAAATACGATCCAAGTTGAACCAGATTGGATTTTTTAGGATCAAACACCACTATTAAAGCTTAGTAGAGATGCAATAGGTCTTTAGGTCCTAATACAAAAATAAAAAATGGACTAGCAGATGTTAAATTAAGACTAAACATCTGTGGATCTTATCGATATATTAACTATATGAAAACCAATAATTTGGATTGGTTTTCAAATATATAGTAAAGATCTATATTCAGGTTGGAGTAGGGGTAAATATGTGATTATAAAAGAGTGTCTTATCTATTGACATTGTCATATTTTTGACAAATAGGTACTTGTAGTTGTTAAAATCAGATGTAGGCATGACTCTGTCAAGTCCATGGATATAAGTACCTTGCCCTCATAATGAAGCAAGTCGAGATGGTGTAGAGTCCCAAGATGGAGATCTGGTGGTTAGAGAAACCAACTGTGGTATTTAATATATTTTTAGGGTGCCTAAGGGTTTTCCTTCATAAGTAGGATCATGACTCACCACCTTCAGCAACTATTGTCTTCTAGTGCATTTTTCTCAACCAATGAGAAGATGTGGGGGGCTATTAAGACAAATAAAAAGTTAACTTCTCAATAGAAAATTGGTGTTGATTTGATCAAAAAGGTGGTGGAGCATTCATCAAAAGGTGGCAACTCAATTAATGATTTATGTACTCATGTTCCCTCTTCTCTCTCCCTTTCTCATATATTACCCATTCTTTCCATTTTGTAAGCTCTCTCTCGATTTTTTAAAAGAAAATCTCTCTCACTTGTGATAAGAATTCTCTCTCAATTATGAAGAATAAGAGACTCTCATTTGATAAGGCTAGACACTATCAAAACTTGTATGAAAAACCTCTTGAATCTAATAAAGATTTTATTTGCCTATCTCTATCTTTTGAACTGTGTTTAGTAAGCTTGCACATGATGGCATTGTGAAGGAGAATCTTTCATGCCCATTGTCCTTCTTTCTTGATTAGTTTAGGGTGTTTTCTAGTTGATTATAGGGCTACATTTGTGTTATTTATGCCATTAATGTAATCTTGGTGTGAGTCTTAGAATTCTTCCTGGCTTCATTCATTGCTCCCTGAACCTAGTGTATGAAATATTTATGCAATTCACTAGATTTTGAGATTGTGTGAGCTCGTATTGTCTTATGCTTCTTCAGTGTATATTTCATGCTTTGTGTAAGTTCTCACTTAATTTGGTACATCACCTTGTTATCTTTCTTAAGATCCCTATTCCCCCTTTCTAACCTTTTCCTCAATGCAAACATTAGTATAGATGATCCATCAAGAGGAAGCTGACCTTATTCGGAGGTCGAACCCCACTATAGGTGACCCATAGCTTGGGGTTGTTCCCATATTATGGCTCAATTGGAGAGAGCCTGAAGAACCCTCTCCAAGGGTGAAAATTGATGCCACAATAGTTTTTGGCATGCTCGATGGGACACAGTTCAAAGAACATTGGTCAAAGTTTGAGGTTAGTTTGATCAATTTGTAGCAGTTATAGATTCCAAGCAACAACATCTGGTAACTCCAAAAGAAGATTCAATATTTTGGTAGTAGAATTGTGACTACATCTCATGCCAAAGGTGATTACAAGATCATCTTCTAGAGGTATTCCCTTTGAATTCATTAAATTTCTTTCAAACTTAGTAAAGAGATTAAGATATGATAATACACACCCATATAAAGGCAACTTTTCTTCTAAGTCAATTCTAAGGCCTACCCCTACAAGAAGATCTTTTTTAAACCCTTTTATTGCCATGGCAGCCCCTAGATTTTTTCCCTTTATGGATTTTAAAGGCCAAAGTCATATGGACCTCCCTCAATATGATCCTATTTCAGTAATAGGTCTTAAAAGTGTCTCTTATTTTATTGGAGACCAAGCTACAACCCCTTCTAAGCACCTCATGGATATAGCCAACTTTTGCAACATTGATGATATCAATGAGGAAAATATAGCAATTAGGTTATTAGTCGTCTCCTTCAAAGGTAAAGCCTTAGACTCGTATAGAAGCCTTGATGCTAATTCCATTACCACATGGGACCAGTTAGGAGATGCATTGTGTAAGAGATTTGAAGATAAAATTAACCATTTGTCACTTGTAGAGCAATTAACTGTAATTAAAAGAGCCCCTCATGAAGTCATGCAAGACTTCAATACAAGGTTCCAAAAGACTTGGGACATAATCCCAATCTCTATTAGTCCTACCCCTAACTTTGCCTTTCTTTACTATTTGAAGGCCTTAAATAGTGACATTGTAGTAATGATCCAGTCTATGGGAGGAAACATGTTGCCAAATGCATATGAGGTGGCAGTCATAGCAAAAAATTGTCTAGTGCAAGCTGGCAAGCTTACACCTAGACCACCAATGCCTTTGTTACCTAAGATCAGACCACCCCATGTTTTTATTCCTTTCCTTGATGTCATTCCTCCTATGCCTACAATTGTTTTTATACCCTCACCTAGTCAAGAAAAGGCTTCCACTAGTCAATTTAGTGATACCCAAGAACAAAAGAACTTTCAAGAGATTAAGAGCATGTTCCAATCTTTGGGAAATGAAATAGTGAATGTTAAGAGGCAAAAAGCTTTCAATAGGCCTTGTCAAGCCTCATATCAACCTCAACAACAATCTTATCAATCAAATAGGCCACCCTCTAAAGGGAATTTTCAAGGTCAAGGCCAGGGATAAGGGCAACCCAACTATAATAGACAAAGCAACTACAATCCAAATGTTGCAAGCACTTCCAACACTTTGGTCCCTATTCAAAATAATATTGCTCAAGAAGTTGATGGTACCATGCCTTGGAAAAAGTCTTTTGGGCAATCCATTGTCCCAAACACTGACTTCAATCAAGCTTTCAATGATCAATGGCAATAAGCTCTCAATTATGGGTACAATCAAGCTCTTATGGCTAAGAATATAAAGGTACCCATGATGACAAAACTAAAAGAGCCTCAACAAAGTCAAGGGCCTAATCAAGGATCAAGATAGTTGGATGCTACAATAGTTAACTATGAGGCAAGAAGAGTGTTATGCACTCAATCAACAAACTAATTCTTGCCAAGCATATATTCCAGTGGCATCAAATATAAGGTTTAAAAGAAGGAACATGGATGGTAACCCGAAAGCGATCAAGGAGCCTCTTACCATTAATCCTTCAATATCAAAGCCAAATGGACCTACTATTATTTCAAAGGTTCCAATAGCTCCAAGGAATCAAAATCAGGGGAATGTCCTTTTCCCTTAAAAATCACAAACTCAAGGTGGAGTTGTGGCTCCCAAAGCACAACCAAAGGTTGGTGGTTCACCCATCAACATTGTGAAATAAATGAAAAAGTCCAATGTGAGTGTGCCAATGTGAGATATGTCTCCATGCCTAGTCAGGTAGACATCTTTCAAGAAGGATTATCAAAGATCAATGTTCTTGAGAAGGAACCAAATGAATAAAATGTGGTTCTCACCAACACAACCAAAGGACATAGTGAAGGGAAACCAAGTAAGGTGGTCAAACCTCCTCCCTTCTACATTTAAGTAATCATTAGTGACTCTTTAGTGCATGATTGATTAGTAGATAGTGGGGATACCACCTTAGTAATGCCAACATCCATAACTGATTAGTTTGGTCTAAAATATGAGCCCCAATCTAAAGGAGTCTTACAACTTGATGGTTCTTCCATCAAGCCATCTGGCATAATCATATATCTCAACTTGACCCTGCATGCTTGTCCTAGTATCTCAGTGGTTTAAGATGTATTGATCCTTGATGTGCCTCCTCATTTTTCCCTATGCCTATCCAAAAAATTTACAACAAAGATTGGAGGTTATCTAGCAATAGACTAGTCATAAATGGCATTCAAAATAAGATATGGGACCAAAGTATTTATTAAGGCTGAGACCATTGCATAATTCCACATAGAACCTTATGGGATAGATATCATAAACCTCAATTGCACAATTCTTAATGAGGATGAACATATGGTTGGTTAAGAATTAAACACTAACCCTAAGGAGATACCAGATATGTTCTTGGATAAACTATGGAATGATAATCATTTGGTTGATCCCTTGGAAGGAGTTGAAGAGAGGGACATGGGTGTCTATTGCTTACATGAATAAAATCAGTCCATGTCATCTGTCATTGGACCTTAAGAAGATCCTAGTGTCTTATGGAAATTATTCTTTGATGGTTCAAGGAGAAAACATGGAGTGGGTATAGGTGCAATGCTATTATCCCCCTCCAATGGCAAGTATTTATCTTCTTACCGATTCCAAATTAGTTTCTATTGTAATGTAGTAAAATATGAGGGTCTTATCCATGGCCTTCAATGGGATAGTAAGAGAGGGATTAAGAAGTTGCAAGTTTATGGAGATAGTGAATTGATTGTGCACCAGGTTAGAGGCTAAAATATCACCAAGAATCCTTTGATGAAGTCTTACAAACATAGATTATGGGACCTACTTGAATATTTTGAGGCCTTTAATGTCCAAGCAGTGTCAAGGATCCAAAATGGACATGTTGATAGGTTAGCAGCTGTGGAAGCTCAATTTGATATCCCCAATGAGTTGAAAAGGACCAAAGTGCAACCACATGTCAAAGTGGTGGTGATACCATCAGTGCTAGATAATGAAGCTCATTGGCAGGTCTTTGAGAATGACAATAAAATTGCTTGTTTCTTACAATAGGAAGCAAAGTTATCCTCCATAAACCAAGAAAATTTTCAACACCAATATGAGGAGCAAATTATTCGGTTGAGATCTAACAAGCTTCCTAAAGGGCTTGTCACCCTTGAAGATATTTTCCATGAGGGAGATCATATGAGAAAAGACAAGGTAGTGATGTCAATAAGTGAAGAGAACTATGAAAGAGTCCTTATCTTCAAAGATAAGCTCCTCTAGTTGGGAAGGGTAAGCACTATAGTTGAGAACCATGTTTTCATAGAGCTTTGCAAAGAATATGTAGACATCTTTGCTTGGGAATATAGTGACATGAGAAGCTTTGATCCCAAGCTGTCCCAGCACACTATAGAACTAGAGGTTAATGCCAACACTGTTAGATAGAAGTAAAGGCTTATAAAACCCAAAATTGAAGAGCTTACGAGGAAAGAATTAACCAAATTAATTGAATCCAAGATCATCTTTCCCATTAAGCACTCTTCATGGGTAGCCGATTTGGTCCCTGTCATGAAGAAGAGTGGGGAGATCAGATTGTGTGTTGACTTCAAGGATCTGAATAGGGTTTCTTTAAAGGATCACTACCCCCTACCATCCATGGAGCAACTCCTTCAGGTAGTTGTTAGTTCATAATGCTTCTCCCTTTTGGATGGGTATTCAGGTTATAACCAAGTGCTAGTGAGAGAAGAAGATCAATATAAGACTACCTTCACCACAAAGTGGGGCACATATGTTTACCAAAAGATGCATTTTGGATTGTCAAATACTGAGGCCATTTTGCAAAGAGCCATGGACATGGATTTTCAAGGGTTGATGAGTCATATGGTACTAGTCTACCTGAATGACATCACAATTTTCTCCAAGAAAGCCAGTGAACACTTAGATCATCTAAGGTTGATATTTGAAAGATGTAGAGAGTATAAGATCTCTTTAAATACTAAGAAATGTGTGTTTGTTGTTCATGAAGGCAAAATTTTGGGTCACATTATTTCGAAGGAGGGACTATAAATTGACCCTGATAGAGTAATTGTCATTTTGGCCTTATCTTTACCCAAGCACAAGAAAGGAATCTACAGCTTCCTTGGTAAAATAAACTTTATGATAAGGTTTATACCTAGTTTTGAAAACCTGGTCAAACCCATCACTACCATGCTGAAGAAGAGCCAAGTTTTTGCTTGGTTAAATAAAGGTAAAGTAGTATTTAAGGCCATCAAGCAATCCATTGCCCAAGAACCCTCACTCATGAACCCTAACTTCTCAAAGGATTTCACATTGTACACCTTTGTCAATATTGACAACATATCAGTTATGCTGATGTAGAAGAATGGTGAAATACTTGAGCAGCCAATTATCTTTTTTAGTCAAGAGTTGGAAGGATATGAGGTAAAGTACACTTCTATAAAAAATTAGGTTTTTGCAGCTTTGAGAAGTCTCAAAAAGTTTAGGCTAATGCTTTCCAATACCAAGGGTCATCTTATGGTGTCTCATCCTAGAGTTAGGGACTTCTTCCTTAACAAAGACTTGAATGAGAAAAGAGCAGGCTAGATTACCAGGGTCATGGAGTATTATGAGTATGGAGTGTGAGCATATGGTATATGATATTCAAGAAGACAAAGAAGTTGTTTTGGTGACACAAGACAACTCACAGATAGATGCACCTCCACCTCACAATAGTTGGCTCCAAGATATGACACATTTCTTGGTAATAAGTAAATGCCCCCAAGGTTTGGATAGAGCAAAAAGAAGGTATTTTGGGCTTCAATTTATACCTTATGCATTAGTTGATGGTGTTATTTTCAAAAGGGACCTCAATGGGGTATTACTTAGGTGCATAGATGATAATCAAGTAACAAAGCTCTTGGAGCAGTTTCATGATGGACCTACAAGAGGCCATTTTACTCTAAAAACAAAAATAACAAAGGTAATGAGAGTTGGTTATTAATGGCCCAGCCTCTTCAAGGATGCCTATGTATGGGTCAAGAAATGTCAAAATTGTGCTCTATTTGTAGGCAAACAAAGATTAGTAGCTCTTCCACTCAACCTAACCCAGGTGGAGCAATCCTTCATGCATTGGGGGTTAGACTTCATAAGAATGATAAAGCCACCTTCAAGTGCAGGATATAAATGGGTATTCACTACAACTAACTACTTCACTAGGTGGGTGGAAGCAATTGCCTTAAAAGAAGCCAATGAAATAGTAGTATTGGACATCTATGACAACATAGTAACCAGATTTGGTGTCTTATATACTATAATTTAAGATAATGCCTTATCATTTGTGGGCATTAAGATAAGTAAATGGACACTTAAACTAAGCATTTACCTCAACACATCCTCTAATTACTACCACCAAGGCAATGGATTGGAAGATTCCACAAACAAGATCTTGACAAGGGTTATCAAGAGGAGCATGGAAGAGAATCAAAGAGTGTGGAATACAAAGCTGAGGATAACCTTATAAGTTGATAGAGTGACTCACAAGGCTACCATTGACAATTCTCCATATGTCCTTGTATATGAAAGGGAAGCCAAATTATCTATTTCTCTTGAACTACCTACCTCAGAGTTAGCCCATTAGCTTGAGTTGATGGAGAGTAAGCCTATGAATGTGAGGATGACAGAGCTCATGGAGCTTGAAGAAACTAAAGACCTTGTAATGAAGATATTAGAGTCACATCAAGCTCAAGTCAAGAAAGCCTTTGATAAGAGAGCCATAATAAGGGACTTCAAAGAATGGGACTTAGTCCTCAAGTGGGACTCAAATAAGGCCAATCTAGGAAATTGCAACAAGTTTGATAGCTTGTGGAGCGGTACTTATTTGATCCATGGATGCAAACAACATAATGCTTTTTAACTTTCCCAACTGGATAGAGAAGTATTACCCATCATATTCAATGTCATTCATTTAAAGCTTTATTATTAAAAGAGTTTACAACTATTGTATGATATTTTAATATATTAGAGTAGTTTTTCATACTTTTATCTAAGTGCTTTGAGCACATTTCCTTTCAATTGTACGTTTCCCTTTCAATAAGTGCCTATGGCACAATTGTTTGTTTTGCTCTTTTGTTCTTTTTTGCTTCAAAAGGAAAGTTTCATAAAAGGTTAGCCTTCTATCAATCTCACAACAATTTTAGTTGGGAAGAAATCTTGAGACTCCATGCCCAATGGATCAGTTCAAGGCTACTAGTCTCTTGCATAACAAGAATGCAACCCCAGGATGTCGCTAGAAATGTTGGCCAATTTTGGCCTACATACAAGATTCTTCCTGAATGGATGAGTTGAATAGAGTTTTGGATGGAATGAGTGGTCTAAAGATCACATATTACTTGTAAATCTTTTGAAACACTTTCAGCAAACTTTAAGTGCAATTTTTTGATCTTTCAAAAATAGGCTTGTAAACAGATCTAGGATTGCAAAGTGAAAAGACTAGTAGGTTCTTATGATGTTTCAAACATTCAAAATCATGAATCAGGTTACATGAAGTCTTCGAAATTCATTAGAGCCTTCTAAAGAGATAACAATTTCTTGCACAGATCCAGAAGAACAAGATTGTCACAAGCACGTCATGCAAAAATGGATAGATCAACTTGATTGTGCATTTAATAAATGCACTTGAGAAACCTCTCAGGCCAAAAGACCACATGGACATGGTGTTCTTTGTGCCAAGATAATTCTCTGTAAAATTTGTATCCTTATGAGCTTACTATCTCAATATATAAAGCTTCAAAGTTAGACTTGTAGAGTAAGACTTGTGTGCGGACATCAATCTTAAGACTCGTAAAATAGTTGTTTGAATTCAAATGTTCCAAGATCAATGGTTTAAATTCAATTAGATTAAATCCAATAGCGAATGGAAACCTGATAGTGTCAGTGGGTCCCAAAGATCTAACAGAACACATTTGATCATAGATTCCAAATCAACAGTGAACATCAAGTCAAAAGGTCAAAGATCTCCAAGGTGAATATGCAAATGACAAGTAGCATAATCTTGAGAGCAAAATCTATATCTAACAACATGCATTGACTGATAGGGTCAGTGGGCCCAAGCAGATCGATGGTGCACAATCCATTGTATAAAGTAGATATAACGGTGATTGATGGGTTAAAAGGTCAATGAATATCGAAGACAAATGTGTGGGTGATAAGTGTTTTAACCACATTAATTGGCATAAAATCTATGGCTCATGTTTAATCATACAAAAGCAGATCAATGATGCATGAGAGGTCAAAGAGTTAGTGGGATCATGAGGAATGAATGCAGAGCTGACAGTTGGCACAATATGAGAAGACTAGATCAAGATCGATGACTAATAATGAAGGTTAAAGGTGTCATAATTTCAAGGCCCATATCAAGATCGATGGTCAATATCAAACACTGAAGTTATGAGACTTCGACTAGAGGTTAAAACACGATCCAAGTTGAACTAGCGTGGGTTTTTCAGGATCAAACACTTTAATTAAAGCTCAGTAGAGACAAAATAAGTCTTTAAACCTAATCAGTGGATTGAATCTCTAGATTTTAAGGGCCAACTCCCTTTGGTGTATCAATTAGGACCTTTAATTTCTTCTACAAACTACTAGGGAAAAGGGAAAAATAACTTGAAGGAAAATCTTATCTAATGATGGCGATACACCTATATTTTTTAATTGATCCACTCAATCTGAGCTCCTAAGAACACTAATTTAGACAAGAAAAGGGCTGAAATTTCAAATCCAATTGACCAATATGCATAAGTATTTCATGAACAACATTTATATGATGATTAAATCTTGAGGGGAATGATGGAATAGGCCTAATTTAAGGCACTAACGACCCACTTGCATCCAATGTAACTTCGACCAAAAGACATCAAACGCAGAACATGACCTGCATAAACTGATTAACTATGCTTCTAGGTAAGAATCAAGACTTAACAAGGAAGATAAATTCTATCACTTATGCAAATCACTAACATGAATACACTATACCAATAACTGGAAATTGAAAACTATCCTTATATTAATCTGGAAAAAGGTTACAAAACTCAGTCTTTGGCAAGATTTGATCTTGTCAAAAAAGGGATACAATTCAAGGCTGAAAAGCCAATTAATATAGAAAACATACAATAGCCAAGAGGTTGGCATTGAACAAAGAAAAGGAAGTCAACTCTTACATTAACTAAGTCTAATTTCCGTTATGCCAAGATAACAAAGCCTTCTAAGAATATTTTCTTCTCTTTTGTCTTGCATGGAAAACTCTTTGGTGTTGAAAATGGACGGTGGGCTCAAGCTTGGACTAATCTGCCTCATACATGAAATCTACGCCAATCTTGGATGTCTTAACTTAAGCTTGAACCAATTTGAAGTTGAGTTGGAACAAGAGAAGTCCTCCTTTACGTGGAAAGCATGAGTATATGTGGCACTTGATAACCAGTCAACTCTATAAATCAAGAACAATCAACTCCACTTGCATGAAATAGCTACGCCACATCCAAATTTAGAACTATGCTTGAACTGTTGGAAACATTTGAAAGGCTCGGATTAATGAGAGTGCATGCATGAAATTTTGTATTGAGCTCTCCAATGTTAAACTCTTTGAGTCCTTCATGCAAACGAGTCTCTATTTTATAACTAAAGGTGTCATGTTTGAGACGGTTACACATCTTGGACGTGTATAATCCTATTTATGGACCACTTTGTATGCTCTTCATATAGACTGTAGAACACGTTAATCTATTTATTAACTGTTGAAATTCTTTGCCTTTTGTTTTTGGTTCCTCATTTATGTGCATATATTCCTTCAGTTTGTTTGTCTTTTTCATGGACTATTCTTCTGCATGTATATTTTTTTTGGGATTATTCCTACTCATTTCCTTTAGATAATTCCCTTAGACAAAAATTATGAAGGAATTATTGTCCTTCAGGGTTTTCTTCAAATACTTTTCCTTTCAAAATTTTCCTATCTTTTGGCCTTAGGACTTTTCTCTTTATACTTGGTCCCACAGAAATTATTCATTTCCTTCAGACAAAAATTCTGAAGGAATTGTCTCAGACCTTTGTCTTAAAACATTCCTTCAGAAAAAAAGTTGAAGGAATTCATTCCTTCCTAAATTACCCTTCGGACTTTTTGTTTTGAACTTTCCCGAAGGGCACATACCCTTTGGGATTTTTCCCAGAAGGAATTCATTCGGATTTTTCGTAAAGTCCTTTTTAGAAGGGCTAATAACCCTTCACACTTTTTGTAATTGATCCTTTTTTGAAGGGATTTTACCCTTTAGAAAATTTTGAATGGTCTTTTCCGAAGGTAATGTAACCCTTCAAAAAAATTGTAAAGGTCCTTCAGTATTTGTAAAGTGGACTCTTTCTTTCGGCCTTTTGCCTCTCGGACAAAATGTCTGAAGCTCTTTTTTTATGCATTTTTTCTTTGGATAAAAAGTCTGAAGGAATTGTCTCGGATTTTGAAAATGAACTCTCCAAAGGGATAGTACCCTTCAGAGTCTTGAAAGTGTCCCTTAGAATTTTGATAAGTGACTTTGCCAAAGGGAAATTGATCCCTTGGCATATGAAATAGCCCTTTGGGCTTTTGGAACTATCCCTTCGAACAAATTGAAGGTACCCTTGAAAAAAAATGTATTTATCCACTTGCCCTTTAGACTGTTTCAAACGATCCACTTTTCCATAGAATTGACCCTTCAAACTTTTTGACAATCCCTTCAAAAAAATTACAAGTGTCCCTCGGACTTTCAAAATTACCTTCTTCCGAAGGGCACATACCCTTTGGCTTTCAGAGAATGCCTTATCGGATTTTTGAAACTGCCCTTCAGACTTTGTGACAAGCCCTTCAGATTTTTGCAAAGTGTCCCCTCAGCTTCTGTAAAAGACTTAACCGAAATAATTAGTAAGCTTTTCAAAGGAATTCTTTCGGATAATTTGTCTGAAGGAATTCTTTTAGGCTTTTTGAAAAGTCCATCTGTTTCTTTCAGTCATTTCCTTCGGACAAAAAGTCTAAAGGAATTCTCGTATAGGAACTATTGCAAATTGCCCTTCGGGCTTTTGGGAAAGACTTTTTTTGAAAGAATGAATTATTCAATCATCTTGTAAGAAAAAACCTGAAGTCTTCTTCCTTGAGAACATGAAGTCTTTTTTCCTGTAGAGCTTCAAATGGTAGAGGTTACAATTTGACCTGTGGGGTCAAAATTGTCAACAGTAAGCTCTCTCTCAAAATTTTAAAAGAAAATCTCTCTCATTTGTGATAAGAATTCTCTCTCAATTATTAAGAGCAAGAGACTCTCGTTTGATAAGGCTAAACACTATCAAAACTTGTATGAAAAATGTCTTGAAGCTAATAAAGACTTTTTTGCCTATCTCTTGCTTTTGAACTGTGTTTAGTAAGCTTGTGCATGATGGCATTGTGAAGGAGAATCTTTCATGCCCATTGTCCTTCTTTCTTGATTATTTTAAGGTGTTTTTGAATTGATTATAGGTTTGCATTTGTGTTCTTTCTGCCATTAATGCAAGCTTGGTGTGAGTCTTATTATTCCTCCTAGCTTCATTCATTGCTTTCTAAATCTAGTATACGAAATACTTATGTAATTAGCTAGATTTTGAGATTGTGTGAGCTAGTATTATCTTATGCTTCTTCAGTGTATATTTCATGCTTGTGTGAGTTCTTACTTAATTTGATGCATCACCTTATTAGCTTTCTTAGGAGCCCTATTCCCCCTTTCTAACATTTTTCTCAGTGTAAACATTAGTATATGTGATCTATCAAGAGGAAGCTGACCTTCTCTGAAGGTCCAACCCCACTATAGGTGACCCACAACTTTGGGTTGTTCCCATATTGTGGCTCAATTGGAGAGAGCCTAAAGAACCCTCTCCAAGGGTGCAAATTTATGCTAGAATAGTAACTAGCAGTTTCTATTTTTTCTCACCTTAAAAAGGGGCATGTCACAGAGGCATGGCTTCTGCACATTCACAACTTTTAGATTTAGCGAGGGCATGTTTTGGAAATATGTTCTTCACACTTACTCATTATTCAACATCTCTAGATTATGGTAGAGGCACGTTTTGGAAACATGTCCTCCACATTGGCACATATCATTTTTCAATTTCAGATTATAATGGGGACATGCTTTGGAAGCATGTTATCCACACTTACACAATTATAAATTGACCAAATTGCATAGTTATATGATTCAAATACACAATTGTGTAGAATTATATACATTGGTACCATTGTTATACACAATTTTAACATAAGACATATCTACGGTGCATATGCTATGGAATAGGTGCTTAATATTACAAAATCAAAATTTTCAAATTTATAACACTTTCAGGGACTATCATAACCGACTAGGTTGGACTTTTATGAACTATATTGAGTCAATCTACTACAATAGTTGGTTCATTTTTTGGTATGATGAAGGTGATTAAATCACTCAATCTTGCCAAGTTTGTAGGCTGGACTTGATTGCATCATCTAGCCTCACTAGTTTGATATTGTAGTTTACTTGATTCACTCACACTCACTAGGTTATAAGTATGATTGGATTATACAGTTGAGCTAGTCTCAATTACCAAATGACAATTCACCTTTTCTCTAAGGTTGGGGGCATGCGCCCTCCTATCTCTCTATATCTAAGCTATCCACACTTTTTATTTTTATATTTGTCTTAATCTCAATTTCAATGATTCATATTGTATATATTTCAAATATAATTGCATCGATACACATGTGTACTCTTAAACCTTACTCTCTTTCAATTTGAATCATTTCAATGTTTTCAATTTCATATTATATGCACTGATTATATACTGTAACATGCTCTTGGTTATAGGTTAGTCACTAGCAAAACACTCAAGTTGGACTCAAGTAAAAGCAACCTGTGTTATACACATCTAGGTATTCATTCATTTCCTTTAAAATAACAATTTTATTACTACATTAAAGGGGGGGAATGTAGATGGTATTTATGAATTACATAATACTTTAGTATTGTACACTTAGTAAACATAGACTTTAGTTGTTCCTCTCAGTTCTAAACCTTTCTTGCTTCTACAAGTTTTGTATCTGCTCTCTCTTGTGACTATTGGCCTATTTCTTAGTTCGATTAGTCTTGTGTTGATGACTCAAGCCTTCTATCTTGCCCAAAATGCTTAAAACATACTTATCTTCCACTTTTTAAAGTTTTGGGTATGTACCTACTTTTCTACTTCCTAGACATTTGTGTCCCAATTAGACACCTACATCGATGCAAGTGTCCTTAACCAATGCAAGTGTCTAGTGCCCTAAAGTCATATAATTTACAAATAAAATGTATTCTAATGGTTAATTAAAGTGCTATTATGCAAGATATTCTCTTCATAGGAGTGGTATATATGCACTATCATTTTTCATTCTAAACTCACCTAACACAAACCTAGATTCATACCAAAGAGCATTTAAAGAACATTCAATTGAGTAAAACTTACGTATTCTCTCCTATTTTCATATCAATCATAGTGATAACACATCTACATACTTGATGTATTGAAGGAGCGATCCAAGAACTATATTTTTCAAGTTACATGCTAGGTCACTATTGTACTTGCTTATCACATATTGTAGGATTCACACACAAGCCAACATGTAGGGGAGGACTACACAAGTCTGAGACCCTTTTTGGAGTATTGGATATATAGGCATCGCTCATTGATGGAGGGATATTTAGGGCAACTCAACATCATGTGCCCACTAACCCATTTTTTTCATAGCCATTATGAAGATGAATAACTAGGGTTTGATCATTTGATAAAGAGAAATAGTCCATGATCCATATTTGAATGCACTAGAGTGAAGACAATGATGAACCCAAAAGCATTCAGGTGGCTGCATTTTATTTTAATAGTTATTTCATAATAGACACTTGCGTTTGATCTAAACAATAGCGTTGACATAACCATCCCAAGCTAATGCAAATGTCCATGCATACAAAATCACTTAATCCAGAATTTGGTGACGCCACATAATATTCTTCCAATTTGATTCATGTCTATTCTAGATCCGGATCTATATTAACATCAAAATGAGTTAAGTATCTTATTTTCATTATCATTATAATATCTAACATAGTGGTACTTTCTATTTTTAACACATCTCAGCATAATAAATTTAGTATATATTTTATCTAAGTTTTGTTATTAATTGGTTTGCTTTAAATTTGTTTATCACCCTTGTGCTTATTTATTTTTATATTCTTAATTTTATCTACCCATAGTAGGATCCATATCCAATTTAGGGTTAAACACTCACAACTTGGTGATGGTTCACAAAGCATGATCCGAAACGTTGATTAAAAAATTTAACATAGTTTTTTCTATAAATCTTATTCACGTAATTCAAAATTTTATTGAGTCCATATCAAAAACCATCCAATCAGTGACTAATGTTGGTCATATCAGACTATATGATTTGCATATTATACTCAAATTGGATCACCTTGTGATATGTCAAAGAAAACCCTAGAACAAAATATCCCATCATTCTCATTTTTAATTCCATCTCCTCTTTGTTAGGAGTTTTACTAGGAATTTCATAACCCTTGCCTTGACCCCTAGCTTGTGGCCTTGCCATATCAAGGCTTGACAATGCTGAATTTTATTTTTACCTTTGACCAAAATTTGACCAAGAGATTTCTTAATCTACATCGACCTCAAATCAAAAAGTTCAAAGAATAGACCCTCACTAATTTTTTGCAAGTTTTTTGAAAATGTAAAAAAATCAGAAAAAAAATTTAAAATATGGTTTATAGAGTGAATTTATGAAAAACTATAAAACCACAACAACTTGCTAAAAATAATCACCAACCTTATATTTTTTTACTATAGCATCCTTGAATGACTCTCCAACTCTAGTTAATTATTTGTAATTTTTTTTACAATAGATTGCAATAAATAAGCAACTCTTCAAAATTAAGACTTTTTCCACACTTTTGTCCAAATTTAAAACTCTAATACCACTTGTAATAAAATTACTTCACAAATAAAGTAAAATCACAATAATAAATCACAATATCACTAAAATAGAACATAATATATGAATAAATGATAAGCCACTTCAAGGGGGCTACCTCCATTGTCATACAATATGATGATTAAATACTAACTACTGCCTCCTATATATACCCTAATTATGTTATGGAAATAATCTAGGCCCTACTATTAATATAGAGTGATAAAAATAATCATATGACTTAATTAAAGGTTATGATAACACTAAGTCGGTGATATATATCCCAATACATGTTACATGCTAAGGGCTTAGCAATACCCCACATTGTTTAAGATATAATACATAAATAAATTAGAGGAGTGGATAAACAAAATTGGTATAGGAGGTGTTTACTTAACTAGTTATGTAGTAAGCCTTCTCATATATGCAAATGATTTTATCTTATTTGTAAAAATAACATATAGTTTGAGATAACGTTGAAGGGCCATAATGCTTTTATGTCGAGAGAATACTAGCGAAACCAAAGTCATGATCTTTATGTTATGGAGAAAAGGAAACTAATTAATTAACTTCATTTTTGAAGGAAACCCCTTGGAAGTGGTGGAAAAATACAAGGAAGCCCCTCAAAAGTGGTGGAAGAATACAAGTACCTTGGTCTTGATTTCTACAACAAACTTAGTTAGAAGACTTGCAAGACAAAAATATACAAAGATGATAGAATGCGTTAAACATGGAACTATGGGATTAAGAACCACGAGAACCTTATTTGGGTTGCTTGTCATGTGCATTAGAGGTTCTCTACGGATGTCAAGTTTGGAGTAACATGTTTGATTTGAAATAAAGACAAATATAGATAATTCAAAAACACCTAATAACAGGTATCCTCAAAACTAAAATATTTGTTCCATATGAGATTTTAGTAGCTAAAAATAATACGTTCTTATTGGAGGCATTAACTAAAAATTAAAAGCTAAGTTATGTAAATGACAAAAAATATGAAAACTCTTTATTAGCCAAAAATGGTAGTGGAAAAAGATTTAAGCAGAACAAAGAACATGTGGATGAAGCAAACCAACAAATGGATGAGAAAATAGACATTAGCGTGCAAGAGTGCCCAAACTCTAATAAAGAAAAAAAAAGGTATATGAGAGTACTATTCAAATTAACCATGTGGACAAAGAAGCTTGAGCAAATGAAAGAATAATATGTCAAAGAGTTTAATCCCATTTGTAACCATGCCCAAAAAACCTACAGGGAGCATAAATCAAGTGGGAGGTGAAAATGTGGATAGCTCAGTGATGTACTAGCTTGTATCATATTGGGTATGAAATTAATAGATGGACAATGCGTAAAGAAAAGTGGAAAAAGAGAACATATATATTTTGTACTTTGGGGTTGGTGGAGACAAAATGACACTACATTGAGTGTCCGGTTTATAACGATATCATAATCAAATACATTAACAACTTAAAAATTGACATTACGATTACTTTATTTTATTTTAAAAGGTTAAACTAGATAAAACAACTATTTTTTTACCAAGATTCATAATTAAAAAAATTAACAACAAAAACAAAATAAATATTTCAAAAACCCAATAGAAAACACTCTTAAGTGGCGGTTTTTACACACGAGATATTTTTTATAAATTTTAGAGGGTGGTCTCATGGAGGGGGTAACTACAACTATTTTGCAGTTGTAGGTGATCCCATGCAAGCGTAAATCCATTGAACTGTAAAAAATAAAATCTTTTTCAGAGAAATAAGAATAGGTGTTGCATAGGAGAAAGGATTTTAGGATGGATAACCAATGGGGGCAAGAAGTTGCAATATCTATAGAGAATTTTTACGCACTTTACAACCAATAAAAATTGTTTTATAAATATTTTTGAATTTAGTTTTACGTTCAAACTTTCTATATTTTCTCTACAAATATAAATTTTGTAGTTTTTGAAATTCATATGATCATTTAACTGCATACCTACTCCTAAATAATCTCTACAACACCTATAACTATTTTTATAATTCCAATACCATGAGACCAAACTCTTAATCCCACAAACGTTATTAAAATCTTTCGATCATTCATTCATTATGCGATTTTGCTTGGAAGGACCCACCACTTCCATAAAAATCAGACCTTATTGAAAGCTTTGTTCTTTCATATTGCAAGCCTATGTATGCGAAGAACGAGGGCTTATTGATGATGTCATTTGATCATTCATTCATTCTGCGATTTTGCTTAGAAGGACCCACCACTTCCATAAAAATTGGACCTTATTGAAAGCTTTGTTCTTTCCTATTGTAAGGCTATGTATGTGAGGAGCGAGGGCTTATTGATGATGTCATTGAGGTGGGGCCATCATTTCTTTTATCATTAAACAAAATGGTTGAATTAAATAAACCAGATGAATATAGGGTTGCGGTGCATAGGCTTTATGAGCAAGTTACAACTAAAATCAGAACTAGTGAAGGTATGTTAGAGTGTTTTGGCAGCGATATTGGAGTCAAGTAAGGTTGTCCTTTATCACCCACTCTTTTTG
Organism: Torreya grandis; assembly: GCA_037957365.1. NCBI lineage: Eukaryota > Viridiplantae > Streptophyta > Pinopsida > Cupressales > Taxaceae > Torreya > Torreya grandis. The sequence goes on along the minus strand of JARHVA010000884.1, from coordinate 3,322,875 downwards.
GGTTATACATTAACAAGCTAGAAGATTGGTTAAATGAAATGAGCAAAGGGGGAGGGGGGACGGGTATTCAGTTGGTAGGGTATGTGGTGAAGTTGTTGCTATATGTTGATGATCTTATTTTAATCTCAAAACCTGCAGATGGTTTGAGAGAGCTTTTGAAAGCCTTAGATCTATTCTGTCAGGAAGTGGGAATGCAAGTGAATATCACCAAGACTAAAGTCATGAACTTTTCCCTAAAGAAGAAAAGGAATCAGGGGAACTTTGTTTTTGAAGGCAACCCTCTAGAAATAGTGAAAGAGTACAAATATCTTGGGATTGACTTTCACTATAAACTCAGCTGGGAGACCAGTAGAACTAAAAGGATTTAGGGAGGCTGGAAAGCATATTTCTTACTTCAAAACAGGGGCATGAAAGTTGAACTTTGGGATTGGAAGACTAAGAAAACCCTCTCTGGTTTGCTGGTCACTCCGGTGGTTCTTTATGGCTGAGAAGTGTGGGCAGCAGCATGTCAAAGTATCGGTGGAGACAACTTGAAAGAATTCAAAAGCATATCATCACTTGCAACCTTAAAGTCAAAACCTCGGTCCCTTATGATATTCTCTTCGCTGAATCACCTTTTTGTTGGAGGCTTTGGCTTTAACTCACTTGTTAAACTATTTAAAGAAGTTTGAAAACATGGATAACCACCGCTGGCCCAAAATAGTTGTGAATGAGGCCTTATATCGTAGGAAGAAAACATGGATGAAGCAAAATGACAAATGGTTGAGTAAATGGGACATCAACTTACATGAGTGTCCTAACACCAATGAAGAAATTAAAAATTATATCACAAAAAAAATTCATGATTGCCATGTGGACAAAGTAGATAGGGCGAAAAAAAGCACACGATGTTAAAGAGTTCAACCCAACTTGGGAACATGGTGAAAAAACTTATTTAGGGGCAGTTATTAAAGGGAAATAAAGGTTGTTAATTGCTCCGCTGAGGACCGGGTCTCATCATCTCAGGTGTGAGACCGGAAAGTGGACTATTCCTAAGGAAGCATGGGAGGACAAAATTTGCAAGTTTTGTAGCAAAGCGCTGGTGGAGACAGAATGACACTTTATCAAGGAGTGCACAGCGTATGAGGATAGCCGTACTCAGTATGTAGACAACTTAAAGATTGACAATCTACACGAGTTATTTGATGAGGAGAAGATCAACATGACTACTAATTTTTTAGTCAAAATCCATAACAAAAGCATCGCGAAGAATTTGGAGTTTGTGTAATTTCTTCTTTGTGGTTCTCGGTCCCTTAAACCATTTGGTCTCGTAGACGATAGTAATATCTCATTCATTCATTCATTCATTGAGCAAAGAAGGCAGTTGATTAAAGACCTCAGCTTCGGTACACTCCCATCAGTCTCTGCAGATCGCGAGCTCGTGAAGTTCAAGATTCTGGGTCCCCTAAATAAAAGAATCATCGGTTTGGCCAAGGACGGAGTTGCAAGATGTGATGAGTGATCTTTTACTTTCAGACAAGGGGAAAAAGAATTCCAAATCTTGGTAAGTAGCATCTGATTTTCGGACCAAAAAATTGTGATTGAACTTAGTTAATGACCAAATTATTCGCAAGGACTATTGGGTGCATTCGATGGAAATTGAGTCCAGTACTCCTCATTTTTAGTATGTTTGTGTTTATGATAACAGGAATTCAACAAAACCCTTTGCTTTAGGTGCATGGACTTCATGTACTGCTTTTCAAACAGCCCGAAGAATCAAGACCCAAGTATGTCTTGATTCTTTACAGCAAAATACAATAATAAATGTAAATAAGAAGCAAACTAGAAGTATGCATCTCGCATCTGGTTTATGGCTTCCTTATAAACAGAAAAGGGAAAATTAGGATATAATAAAATGACATATAACGAGTCTATCCATATATACAAGTAGTTCAGTCCACCCAAATAATCTGCAAATTCAATTTTATAAAGCAATAAGGAAATCTCTTTTACTCCTCCAGCAAAAGTTGGCGATTAAACTGACTTTTTTTCCTCAATGTTTGCTTCAGATCTCGGCACAATATCTTGTATTCCAGGTGCGAGGTTATTGTAAAACTGCAACAACAATTGTCCCCGTAAACTCAAAATTGATATTCCTAGTCCCAGAAATCCAACTTGACTCCACAACTACCCTATTAAAAGCCTGTTTTTTTCCATCAACGTATGATTGAAAACCCAATTTTACCTCTTGAAATTCCAATGTGTCCCCTGCAGCTTTACGGAAGTTCACCATCACGAGCGAAGGTGCTACTTCAACAACCTGAAGAAATATGAGGTCACATTTTGAGACGCTATGAAGAAAAGTTGATGCTCCTTATTATAAGGAATCCGTCAAGACCTCGATAGCATTATGGCTAGGAGTTTATTAGTGCGAATTGCTTCTGTAAATATGGCATAAAATGAAAAATGTCTCAGTATTTGGTCAAATATATTATATTTATTACCTCTGTAGCTATTGCCAGGTTGCCCTTTCTTCCAGCCTTCACACCTTTCAGCTTCATCTAAGAGCACATGAAAAAATAATTATCAGAAGTACAATAACCATGGACCTATCTTATTTGAATTCCAGTTGAAACTAGCACCTGCTAAACAAAATCATATTTACACAATCTGTAAGCAAATGACAATGTGCAAGCAGACAAAGAAAGCAACTTTTATTCGAAGCTTCGAGGTTCGTGACATGGCTTTCTTTTTTCACCTTGTGATTCTGCTTTTGTACACTGAAGCCAAGGGGTCTCACAGCTTCCTCAATTTTTGATAATATCTTGCTGGGTGACTCTTTAGAGATGAACCTTTTCTCTCGCTTAACAATGCCCTAATAGCAGCAAATGATTGCCAAAATATTAGAAGGGGAGATAACATAAGCACAATGTCAATATTTGTTAAAACTTCAACATGCTAGTATCAGGAAAGTTTCCAGTTGTGTTCTCCAAAAAAACTTATGCCATTTTTCATATGGAAAATGTCACTGCATTTTCATGGTTTCCACAGCGACCTAGTATCTGGAGGTGGTTACAAGTTCAAACCCTGGAATGGGAGGCATTGACATGGAATAAAATCTCGCTATAGGGATATACTACATGTAGAAAGAGAAACCACAGTCCACCACAAGCATTGCTACATAGACCCAAGGCTTAGGGAATTCCTTCCTGCTTTGTCAATGTATACAACAGACAAGGGAAAGAAACATTGTTTGTCTTGGATGGGACACTATCCACTCAAACATATATAAAATATTCCATGCCATGGACTTGTACAAACACTAAGAAAAGAATCAAAATTTTGAGCCAATCTCATGTACAGTGGTTGAGTTTTAGCCCTCAGATTTGATTCCCATTGTAGAAATTTGTGAGTATCTACACCAAAACCTTGTTAAAATCTACTGGTACCAAAACACCAAATTCAATTCTTTGTAGCTTTGAAAAAGTACAAGAGAAGAATAAATACAATGGAAACATAAATAACATTATAAAAGGTGGAGTATTCTTGTAGGCCTTGGCCTAACCAGCATGACAAGTTTGGCTAGGCCAACTGGAAAACATGCAGAATCTTTCAATGCGAGAACATGAAAACACGTGTGGGCAAAACAGAATGGACAAGGAAGTCTGTCAAACTATCCTTAAAACACAGCCAGTTAACAAAAAAGGAGTTGAGACAAACCCGGAATACCCTGGGAAAATAGAAAAAAAATTGTGCTTTTCTCTTGTATAAAACACCCTAAAATCGATGCAACAAAAAGACACAGCCACCAGATATTCATCCAAATTTTATCATCCTCTAATCTCTAAACTAATTCCCTGACTAGCCGGTTTCAGAGACCTAGATCACAAATTACTATCAGAAAAGTTGGTTTTTACACCACGCAGGTGTTAAGAGCAGGCATTCTTGAAACAAAATTCTGTAGAACTAATCTTTTGCTAATGTTGATATTATAATTTTTCTGCACTTAGTTGGAGATTATGTATCTTCTGTCTGGAAGGAAGGAACAACTCCAAGAGAGAAGCATGTTTAATCTATTATGCAACATATGCCCACATTTGGGACAAATGTAAATAATCTGTGCTAGCTTGAAAACAAATATTGGACAAAAAGATGGTGTTGGTTTTGATGTTAACTTTGAATTGGTCAGGCTGCTTGTTTGAGAGCATGTCCTGCATTGGAACCATTATGTTCTAGGAATGGGCCAGAGGGTCCATACCATCCGACCGGGCCCCACAACTGAGATGGTGTTGATTCTAGTGACCTGAGGGATTTTCCAAATTGCCTCCAGAGTCCAGACTCCAAACAATCTTCACTATTTTAGGCAAATGTAAAAGCACATTAGGCAAAACACTCCCTGCCTTGATCATGGTCATAAAGTAAGCTTAAAAGCATGTGGATGGAGCTCAAACTCTGACAGAACTAAAGTTTCTGAATCCTTAACAGTACAAAGACGCAAAAACATTTGGCAACCGACAAATAAGGAAAGAAATGCAAAATATTAAGTAACCTAACAAAGGGAAGAAATAAAGGAACAAAATTTGTGGTTACAGACTCCTACCGTGATAAATGGTTAGTCAAATATTGGCTCGTCTTCTTGTGTTCAATACTTTCACTCAGATTCTATGTTTCTAGAAAACTTTCCAGAAGCCTTTCTAGACGGTTTCTAAGGCAGTTTCAGCATAAAATTGGCTGGTTATAGCCAGTTTTGTATAGATTGCAGCAATATTAAAAATGCTTCCACTCCTTAAAATGAATAAAATCCATAATGCCAACATAAATGGAATATAAAACAAATAATAAATAAAGATGATAAAATCAATATTTAAATTAACAATTTAATTTAAATTTTCTTAATAAAATGTAATGACTATTTAATTGTAGACACTTAAAAATGGTCTTATGGCATTATTTAGTGTTGAATTGCATTGATTTAGCATGTTTGAACTTATGTTGCATATTTGGGTTAAATTGAGCACTATCGGCTCTCTTGCCAAATTCCATTGAGTAAATCCTCGTTTCATGAGGCACCCTTTAGTTCACATCAACTTACTTTAAAAGTTCCTTCTCATTCTCACATTATAATATTCTTTAGCCCCACTTTAAGTTATGTGCACATGAATTTCCCCTTTCCCTCCTTTTTAGGTCCTTTCTTTTTAAAAGTTGGCATGGGTGTACATAGTGCCTAATTTAATTTCAAATATTTTGATGTAGTCACGGTTAGGGGTCTCAATAAAGAAATACCCTATACTATGCAACCCACAAACAATAATGCAACTGAATGCAAGAACCACAAATCTTTATTGCTTTAATGAGAGATTTAGACACACACCTCACTCACATTCATACACACACTCACACTCACAGCCTGTAGGATTGCAAAACACCGCAGCGTTACAATACTCAATCCTTGTATGGACGTGATTCAACCCTTCAGCGCTTCCCCAGATTTGTGCACAGATCTTTAAATTGCAGCACTCTCCAAATGACCACGCTCTGAACTATTTCCTTAATGGTTTCTCTTGAATACCTTCTTCCAAGTGTAAGTGTTTGTATATATAGGCAAAAAATCCACCTACTTACATTAATGCACTAGCCAACCAACTACAATAAGTAATTATAACACATCACTATGTGTCTTAATCATTAAATTCTCATTAAAATCCTAGTGACCCATAAAACCTCACAACGTTAACACATTACAACCAATGTTATGTAGGGACACGCCCTCTAGATTTTGGTGATGTATTGGATGTCCCGAACGTTTCGGGAACTTAAAGACTTGGAGGGGATGTCCCCAATTTTTTTTTAGATTTTTAATTTTTTTTTATAAAATTTTTGATGCTTTTACTTTAAAATGGATCCCCCCATCCCCAAAAAGTTGTTACTTTCACAAGAAACATTGAACCCTATTATTGAAAGTACCCCAAAAAAACATTAAATAAAGTTTAAACGCCTAAATTTCATTGAATAAAGTTAATATTTAAATATTAATTTTTATATATTATTTTAGTGGTTGCCCCCCCATCATTCCCAAGCTCTGGCTATTTTTTTGCCATCCTTGAAACCTCGTCCCCACATTCCACCATCCTTGAGACTTAGGTAACCATGATCACAACATAACACATCACGATTGGATGGCATTTGCAAGAGCTCACAAGAACATTGCACATTGAACTAGTTGTGTGGAGACCGCAACCCACAAATCTAAGGCGCAATGGTTTGCAAGTGGATTTTGCACGGAAGAGCCTAGGTGCAAAGTTTGAAAAAGACCCTCCAAAACACGCTACTACGTGCCACTCCTATGCGAGATATTGCAATCTTCAACTCTAACTAATCTGCACGGTGTTGTATTAGGACTAGAAACTGACTTGCACAATGGTTCGCCAATTTTATCAAGTTCAACTTCTTCGTGTTATGTGTTGCGCACATCAAATAGACTGCACAGGAGCAACAAAGCACACATGCAAAGCTGCACAAAACAACACAAAAGGCTTGTGTGCAAACAAATAGTTGTGCAAACATCTCAAGTTCCTTATATCCTACACTTAGTCTTTTTGGTTGATGCAATTTTTTAAGTGAACTTGGATGCTCCTACATCATACACCCTGGGTAAGAAAAATGTGTGAGCATGGTGCTCACACACTTAGGCTAGGTGGTAGAACCACCCTTTCGAGCTTGGGCAAAATGACATGGCGCACCCTTGTGCCATGCAGAATGGTTTCGACTTTCTAGTCCGTTTGGCAGCAAACTGGAACACAACTTCTCCTCCACCAAGATCCATTTACTTCAATGTTGCACTAGCTTCCACTCTCCTTGGGTTTACGTCCTCTTTCGGTGTTGGGCAATCCACTTTTCCTCTTTGTTGCTCCACTAAGATCAATCTAGGCTTCTCATGGTTTGCACCCTTACTTTCCTTCCTTTGCACGACATCCTCCTTCATCTTCGTGCACTCTGCTTTCTCTTCCTCATGCGAGTCCTCTTTGCCTCTACACGTGATCAAATGACTTGAGTGCACAACCTCGTCTTCTTTCTCCTTAAATGAATTCAGAGTACAACTTTTTCCATCCTTTTTCACATGTATTGTATTCACTCTTCCAACATACATCTCACAATCATACTACAATGGCCTCCTTAACAAAACATGGCATGTGTCCATCAATAAGACATCGCACAACACCTTGTCCATGTATCTGCCTATCCTCATCTCCACCTAGGATTGATCTTGCACAATGTTGTCCTAACCCTCCACCAACCAAGATACTTTGTAAGGCCTTAGATGTGGCTTCTTGTAATGTCCCCATTTCCACATCACGAATAAATAAGTCTTGAAGACCTTTGGTCTATTTCTCCATAGATTAAATGAACTTTTCTTGAAAAATGTTATTTTATTAATTATTTATTAATTGCCAAAATAGTGATTTTTATCATAAGACAATTATTAATTAATAAATAAAATATTTAAAAAATTGTTTTTACCACTAAGGTGCTTAAATGAATTAAATATATTATTCAAAAAAAAGATATCGACATGGGAGCTAAAGTAAAGATAAGGGAATGTGTTTTATCTTCCCAAAGTGGTTTACCCTCTTTGGAAAGTTATAAATACATGGTGAAAGCTACAATGGAGGATATGCTAAATTTTGATAAATTGTTCTTCATGCTTGAAAAAAATTATTGGAATGCATGTCCAATAGAGGTTTGCTACCTTTGGTGTTGATCAATCTAAAATAGTGTTTTTTGACACCACTTTTTGCTAAAGAGATATTGTTCTTGCCTTAGAAGTGGGGTGATTTGCTTTGGCAAGTTCGTGTGAATTTTTGTGAAAGTTTCATGGTTCTTTTCTTGCATATTAACCTTGCTAAATATTTATATTATTTTTGCAAGTGGAGCGAACCATCTTGAAAGCTTGGATCTAGGGTTTGAAGACCTCTTTTGGTCTATTTATTGCAAGTTAAATATTCTGATTTTATTTGCTAATTTTTTGTGTTGGTGTGAGGAATTGGAGGTATTCGTGAAGGGTTTGAAGTAAAAAATTAAATAATATTTTTTAAAATTATTATTTAATTATTTTCATAGGAAACTAGGGTTTTCAGAATTTTGGAGCAAATTTTGGTGACCTTCCTATGGAAGGAAAATTCCAAAATTATTTTTAAATGATAGCCATTATTTTTATGATCAATTTGAGCTCTTGTTTGCATTATAATTTTAAATATTGAGGGAGTTATAAATTTTTAAAGTTTTCAGTTCGTAGAAAATAAATATTTATTGAGGGTAGATTTTTTGCAAGGGTTTGAACCAAAAAAAAATTTAGAACAACTATATTTTTGGAATTAAATTAGATTTTTCAGCCATAAAAAAGTGGCATTTGAGCTTCAAAATTTAGGCAAAAAGATACTTGTTTTGTGCAATTGAATTTCTGATTATTTTCTATCAATTTTTAATTATTTTGGAATAAGTTATTGGCTGGAATTCATCCATAAAACCCTGTCATTTTGGCATCTAAGGTTTTTAAGATCTAATAAAGGTTTTAAAAGCTTATTTTGCAAACTAGGGTTTGCTGATTGTATTTTCAAAATTTTGGGATTTAGGAGAAAACTCCTTTTGCATGAAATCGTCTCATTTGGGGACATTATAGTGGTATCAGAGCACCGATCTTGTCTAGCCTATGAAGGTTTGTGTTTGCAGATTTAGATGCATAGTCTATGAATCATAGAGTTAATAAGTGAAGAATTCAGAACAAAGCTTCACAGATTGAGAAAAAAGCTTGAACATCGACATCATTTAAAAAATGTTTTGCTCAATATTTTGGAGGAAGCAACAAACTATTTGTCCATGATAGGACAATCAGATTCTAAGTCTATGTTTTGGGCAATGAATTTTTTGGTGGTTTATTTGGCTAGACCCAAGATTTTGAGACATTTAGATTCGGATGTGAGATTTGTAGCTATCACTTGTATCAGTGAAATTACAAGGATAATAGCTCCGAAATAGCCATACAATGACAACATCATGAAAGAAATATTTCAGTTGATGGTGAAAAGTTTTGAAGTCTTGGTAACATCACAAGTTCTTCTTTTAATACGAGGATCACTATTCTGAAAGATATGGCAAAGGTCAGATCTTGTGTGCTAATGTTAGATAATGAGTGTGATGAACTTATTGTTAAGATGTTTCAACATTTCTCTGCAATTGCTTGTAAGAATCCCACCAAAAATGTTTTAGCTTCTATGCAGAAAATCTTGATTATGACACTCAATGAGAGTGATGATCTTTCCAATCCATTATTATATATCTTGTTGACATGTTTGGGGCTAGAAAAAAAAAATTCAATTGCACATATGATGTTTGAAAATTTGCAATTGATTGTGAGGAAAAAATGAGGCCTTATTTGATAGTGGAGCATGTAGAGGAAGAGAATATTGAACTACATGGAGAGTTGGAAGGAAATAATGAAGGGACAACGCTTCATGAAGGTTCCTATGAGGGAGCCAAAGAAACAAAAAATCAAATTTGAAGGAGGAAGATGAGCTACAAAAATATGACACTTTGGAGCAGCCTAGAGTGGAAGATTGTGAACATCAACAATCTAAATTTTTGGAGCAGCAAAGAGGGTTGCAAATGATTGATGAAAATGAGGAGATGCTAGGTGCTTTGGGGCAACCAAGTACTTCAAACTTTGGTACTCAAAAATATGATTTTGAAGAAGCCAAAGAAATCGAGATATTCGTAGAAAGGTATGAATTGAATAATTATTTTTGTTTGGAATCTAATAATTGTTCAAATTTGTTGCATGGCTTTAGATTTGATGAAATAACTTAGAAGGAACAATTCCTAATCACAAATAAAAAGGGAGTGCAAGCCTTGGATGGCACAAGGGGACTTCTTGATAGATCAAGGCACAATGAGAAGAGGGAATGCTTAAAGGAAAAGAACACTATGATGGACTTGCATACAATCAAAATGGATATTGGAAAAGATCAAGATTTCAAGTTATTGTGGAATGTAAAATGCAATTTGTTGTGTGAAATGGATAGGAAGGATCAAGACATCAAGAAATGATCCTAAAATTTGACAAGTGGATCAAAAGGGTGTTATTTAACACCAATGATTTCCCTAAATTGCTTGTTTCATGTGTAGGATTATTTGGAAGATCTCTTGCAATGAGCAATGCAAGGAGTGGGTTGGTTCTCATATATGGGCTACCAATTGGAGGAGTGGAAGATGAAAACATGGATGAAGACTTGAAGACTACACTAGAGTGGGCAAAGGTCCAAATCATGAGCAGCCTTGGACAAAATGAATATAAGGAAAATTTGTTTCCTACCTTCCCAAAAAAATTAAAAGTTGTTGAAAGGTATGGAAACTTTACTCCCAAAATTTTTGAGTTGAGCAACCTATGGCAACCACCTATCATACATAAGAAATTTGATTTTGGGAGCATTCTAACGCTGATGACAAGGAAAAATGTTGTTAGGTGTAATTCTGATTTGGTACAATTAGAAAACTCAATTTCTACATCACTACTACAACCCTTTCACATGGGCAATAAGTCTGATTTTGTTATATACTTTCAGCTGTCCATAAATTCTGGAAATATTAATAACTGGGGTCACGGTTTGCATAGAAAAAAATGAAGTGTAAGGACACGGAAAAATAGTACATAGGGATTCAGTTTAAGCACCCTTCTGATGTCTATTTGGTCACACATGGCAGCCATAATGAAAGGAAGAAATCTGATCCTTTTTTCAGCACTAGGTAGGAAGAATAAAGGTATGTACAAGTTCTAAAATTTATCACTCAGAAAAGTCAGGTTTGCAAAAACAAATTCAACCTTACTTTAGAGGGCGAAATTCTGAGTTTTATGATGCATTCCAGCGCTTGGGATATGAGAGATATATGCATAATCAATTCTACATTTGCTCACATGGAAAATTAAAGGTTTATTTACATATACAACCATGTCAACATGAAGGAAAAACTGATTTATTTCATACAAAACAATTTGCACAAGATTTGAGAAATGTAATATTGTTGGCATCATGTGAAGGTGACATAAGGAACCTCCTGACCAGGAAGGTACAACCTTCTTGTGAAAATGTTGGAGAGCTTTTGGGAAGTATGAAGAGAATCATATGCATGTTGGAGGTAAGTAACATGGGGCAGCCTCTTGTTGGATGCAAATTTCACACTTTGATGTCCATGCATGGTGGCGAATGTGTCGTGAAGGCCTTTTCTCATAGACAATATAGTTCTGATTTCTGTTTACATATTTTGTGGGACATGGACCAACACATGAGAAAATTTTGCATATAGGGCAGCAAGTTGGTTTGGTTCACTTGTGATTTGCATAACCATTTCGGGTCATATCTCACCCATTTGGGAGGTATAAGGAGTTCGCTTACCTTCTACTCAGTATTAAGGGGTGAAAAATGGGGAGTCTTTTGAGCCATGGGAAGGCCATGAGGATCCTATTGATGATTGGGGGCAACCCTCAAGGTACAGGAACAACAGTATGAAGAAGCCATTTGAAGATTTTCTCCATTGGAAAACAGGTAAATGGGGACATTGGTTGATAAAGTGTGTTGGGACACCTACTTGAATTTTGCAATTGTTTGAGGACAAGCAATTTTGGATGGGGAGGACTGTAATGTCCCCATTTCCACATTATGAATAAACAGATCTTGAAGACTTTTAGTATATTTCCCCATAGACTAAATGAGCCATTTTTGGGGAATTTTATTTTATTAGTTATTTATTAATTGTTGAAATAGTGATTTTTATTATAAGACAATTATTAATTAATTAATAAAATATTTAAAAAGTGATTTTTACCAGTAAGGTGCTTAAATAAATTAAATATTAATTTGTTTATCTTAAAGTAATTTTAATTACTATTTTAATTAAGGCGAATAATTAATATATTATTAAAAAAAAGATGTTGGCATGGGAGCTAAAGTAAAGATAAGAAAAAATGTTTTATCTTCCCAAAGTGGTTCACCCTCTTTGGAAAGTTATAAATACATGACGAAGGCTACAATGGAAGATGTGCTGAATTTTGATAAATTGTTTTTCATGCTTAAAGAAAACTATTGAGATGCATGCCCAATAAAGAGAGGTTCGCTACCTTTAGTGTTGATCAATCTAAAAGGGTGTCTTTTGACACCACTTTTTGCTAAAGAGATCTTGTTTTTGCCCTAGAAGTGGGGCGATTTGCTTTGGCGAGTTCATGTGAATTTTTGTGAGGGTTTCGTGGTTCTTTTCTTGCATATTAAACTTGCTAAATATTTATACTATTTTTGCAAGTGGAGTGAACCACCTTGAAAACATGGATCTAGGGTTTGGAGGCCTCTTTTGGTCTATTTATTGCAAATTAAATAATCTGATTTTATTTGCTAATTTTTTGTGTTGGTGTGAGAAATTGGAGGTGTTCGTAAAGGGTTAGAAGTAGAAAATTAAATAATAATTTTCAGAATTATTATTTAATTATTTTGACAAGAAACTAGGGTTTTTATAATTTCTGAGCAACTTTTGGTGACCTTCTCATGGAAGGAAAATTTCAAAATTATTTTTAATTGATAGCCATTATTTTTATGATCAATTTGAGCCCTTGTTTGCATCATAATTCCAAATATTGAGGGAGTTATGAATTTTTGAAGTTTTCAGTTCGTAAGAAATAAATCTTTGTTGAGGGTAGATTTTTGGCAAGGGTTTGAACTGGAAAAAATATTTAGAACAACAGCTGTATTTTTGGAATTAAATAAGATTTTTCAGCCATCAAAAAGTGGCATTTCAGCTTTAAAAATTGGGCAAAAAGGTACTTTTATTGTGTAATTTAATTTTTGGTTATTTTTTACCAATTTTCAGCTATTTTGGAATAAGTTATTGACTGAAATTCATCCATAAAACCCTAGCATTTTGGCATCTAGGGTTTTTAGGGCCTAACAAGGGTTTTAAACGCTTATTTTGCAAACTACGGTTTGCTAATTGCATTTTTAAAATTTTGGGATTTAGGGGAAAATGCTTTTTGCATGAAATCATCCTATTTGAGGACATTACACTTGCGCACCAGACCCAAGTTCATCACCATCTCCATGGACACTAAATTGTTCGTTCCACCACCACTTTACAACATTTACCTCTTGTCTTGCACTTGGTCCGAAAAATATGTCTTTAATAACTCACCTCGCTCTTTCCTGTGACCTTCAAGACTCTTCTCATTGCAAGTAAATTCTCTCCTTACTCAGGCTTCTCTACATGCACAGGTGACTCCATAATTTTTACATCTGTTTGTAGGACTTATGTGCTACCACCACTCCCTCTCTTCTTGATATCAACATGCGCATGAGGGCACTCTATGCATGGTGTCCAATTACCCCACACTTAAAGCATGTTCCTTTGAACCTTCCTCCTCTTCCTCCATTAAAGCTACCTCTTCCTCGTGCGGAAGTGGCTCCTCCTCTGGCTTGTTGTGCTTGCACAGTGCTCGCATCTTCTTCATTTCCTTGCTCGCATATCGATTGTTATTTACCACCGCCAAACTTCCCTCTTGACTCTCGCAATACTCTTCCTACACATTTCCTCTACTTTTAGAGCGTACTATTGTGCCTCCTTTACTATTTGCAATCTCTTTATGCTAATCCATTGCAATTCATTAATGTACCATGCCACCTTCTCTTAGTCCATCTCGCTATAACCAACTTGGATAATGATCTTGTAGAACTCCTCTCTGTACTCCACCCTCAACTCATTTTGTTGCAAATTCTGCACCTTTTTCAATAGGTTTAGTTGATAATTTCCAAGTAGAAACTTGTCTTTCAACTTCACAACCATTCTCTTATAGTGGAAAATTGTCTATGCACTTGCGATTCCTCTCAAGTTGTACTTATTCCCATCACAGAGCTATGTGTCCCTTCAACTTACTTTTCACAACTTTTACCTTGCATTCATCTGCTACTTCATCAAACTAGAAGTAGTCTTTCATTTTTGTAAGCCAATATATTAGCTCTTTTGGGTTCAATGTTCCTGAAAACATGAGACATCCATTTATGCTTCCCTTCAATCTTGGAAATTGCTTTGATAAGCCACTCTTCTCCCTTATCCTATTAATCATGCACTGGTCCAACTTCTTCCTCATCCGCTTCTTGTGCTTCAACCTCTGCAACACTCACATCATCTCTTGGGATGAATTCTCTCCTATCTTTATCCACAGTAGTTAGTCTCGTTTGCATCACTTGCAACATCCCCACAATCTCATCAAGCTTTAAGGCTACATTGAAGACTATTGCGCTTGTTCTTGCTACTCTTCTTGGTGGCATCTTGCCTCTTCACAACTCTAGATATTGTTGCATCACTGTTTGCAAACCTATGCAGATTGCACCATTCCCACCTCTAGTAGCTATCCACCCTCACAAGAATGGAGATTTCTAAACCTCATTGTCTCAACCTAGATTGTTTCCTTGCTCTGATACTATATGTGTAGTCATGCTTAGGGGTCTCAATTAAGAGATGCCTTATTTCATGCAACCCTTAAATAATAACACAACAAAATATAACAATCACAATTCTTTATTGCTTTAGTAAGAAACTTATACACACATTTCACTCATACTCAGCTCACAGGCTTACAAAATAGCACAATGTTACAATACCCAGTTCTCGTAGGGACATGTTTCAACCCTTTATAGCCCTTCCCAAATTTGTGTATAGATCTCTAAATTGCAACAGTCTTCAAATGGCCGCACTGTGAACTGCTTCCTTAAGGGTTTCCTTGAATGCCTTCTTACAAGTATAGGGGTATGTTTATATAGGCGCATGACCCACCTACTTATATCAATGCACTCAACAACCCCACTATAATCAGTAAATTCCAAAACACATTGCTATGTGCCACAATCATTAAATGCTCATTACAATCCTAATGACCCACAACACATCACAATGTAACACCTCATGACCTAACACATCATAGCATAACATATCATGATATGATGGCATTCGCAAGAACATTGCACATTGAACAAGTTACATGGAGACCACAACCCACAAATCTAAGGCGCAATGGTTTGCAAGGGGATTTTGCATGAAAGTGTAATGTCCCACTTAGGACAAAATTTAACAATTTTAGAAATCACTACAAACCCTTGAAATAAAATGCAAATTCTGATTTTTTTAATCAAACTCTAACCACAAATTTTAGAATTCCGGAAACACTTATTTTAGATCAAAATTCAATATTTAATTACCTCAAACCTTTGCAAAATTAAGAGAAGTACAACCATACAAAATACTTCAAGATCTAAATTTTTAAATCAATTATATAGCTGAAAAATCCCAGTTGAAGGAGTGTCTGATCAAACACCAAAATCATCCTCAAATTGCCCAAAAAATTGCAATCTCAAACCTTCAAAGGGGGTCGTTGCCCTAGGAGAGAACTCCCAACTGAGTCGCTACCCTTACAAGTGCTTATTATAGCTGTGCACCACCTCAATAAGCTGTCCAACTGTTGCACTCTACTTGTAAAGATGCCTTAGACTTGAAATTTGTCGATTCTCGCTCAAATATGACCTCTGAATGATGTCACCCACTGAATAATAAAGGGTTTCATTCTCAATATCCGAATACCAAAGAGGGTTTTCATCCTCTAGCGCTGAAAGCATAGGCAAGTTGTTCAAACTTTGAATTTTAGTTGATCAAAATGACATCAGTCCAAAAATGAACCTCCTTTCCTTCTTTTATATATTTTTCCTCCAAAATCAATCCTGAAAAAGAGTGCTCCACTTGGGGAAGGGCTTTGAATATTCAAAAATCCGTTCCTTATAATTTTCACTTAAGGGCTAACTTGCTCATGACAAAAAGGTCCCCTCCTTATGTCAAAATTATAAAATAGTTGCCAATATAAATACTTTTTGGCAACTTAAAAAAAAATCATGTTTCCCTTTGATTCTTCCTTCCCTTAGCCTATGCGAAACAACAATAAAAAAGGCTAAGGGTCTTCAACCGCTCTAATCTTGAGAAAGGGACATTACAGTTCTCCCCTCTTGAAATTGCTTGTCCTCAAGCAATTGCAAGTTCAGATGCTACAAAATAGCTGCTCCCTTCCAAGTAGCATCCTCAATGGACAAGTCCTTGCAATGAACCAAATATTCCATGATGCTTTGATTCCTCAGCTTCCTTTCCTGAACCTTTATGATAGAATCTGGGACCAAGATCAACTTGCCTTCATCGTCTAATGGGGGAAATCAATTGAAGGTGTGATGTGCTGCCCTAGTGCCTTTTTGAGACACGAAACATGAAACACATTGTGGATCTGACCATGCTCACATAGCTTTAGCTCATATGCAACTTCCCCAACCCTAAAAACTTTGCAGGGACCATAGAAGTGGGGTTTAAGTTTTTCTACCCCACCTCAAATTCTCTCTAACCAATGTTGGTCCACATACAATTTTGGCTGATTTTGGGCATGTTGAAGGTTTTTTTTTAGCATCTCCATTGTTTCAAGACTCTGTTGTACCAAATCTATAGCTCCGGACACTTTAGTATCTGTTAAAACCATGTCTACAAAAGAAAATGCATCATATCCATACAAATCTTTGAAAGGTGACATACCTATAGACATGTGGTATAATGTATTGTAACAGTATTCAACAATGTACAACCACTTAATCCATGTTGTTTGTTGCCCTGAACTGTAGTTTTGTAGGTAACCTTCTACCCATTTATTCACCATTTCAGTAGATAAAACACTCCGCTGTCCAAGCAACCTACCTTCTATGGAAAGCCCTTTCCATTTTTTTTGAGGTCACAACCATGTGTGCTCCATTGTTCATACCACATAACACTACCTCCTTACCGGCTGATCTGAATTTCAACTCCATTGTTTGGTAATTTTGGGTGAATTCCTTAAGAGAGTTCAACCATTGCACGCCAAGAACCAAATCGGTCTCTCCAATTCCAACCACATAGAAATCATCCTCAATTTCATGCCTCCCCAATGTGACATTCAACTTTGGAATCATTTTTGTGCAAGGGATGGTGAAGCCATCCTCCATAGTCATAAAAAAGCCCTTAAAATCAATAGTTTCTAGCTCACATCTAGACACCAAACCCTCATCAATGAAGTTATGGGTGGCTCCACTATCGATAAGCACGGTGACCCTCTTACCTTGCAAAACTCCCCTCACTCTAAATAGGTGATATCTAGGAGCACTGAACAAAGTGGCAAGGGTTCCATCCATGTTGTCACTCTCTTCTTTTCCTTCTTGTGCTTCTTCATTTGGGGCTGCCCCTTCTTCCTCTTCTTCCTCCATCTGATACTACCTCAATGTAGTGAACTTGCCCTTTTCCAAGGCAACAATGTTCCAGTGTCCAAGGATCCTTGCATGTAAAGCACAAATTCTTCGTTATCAATTCATTCCTTGATTCCACCTCTTTGCTTGTCTTTGGTAGCTCTTTTTGCTGCCCAAAACCCTACTAATAAGGCCTCCTTTGCTGCCCATATGGGGCTCTTTTTGGCTGTTCAGAAAGTACAGTCCTAGGTTGCCCAAAAGAATTTGTTCTTTATTGTTCAAAAGGCAAAATTTTGCCCCTAGGTGCTACTATTTCAAGATCAAAACCCTGTTTGATGGCTTCTTAGAGGGAGCAAAGGTTGAAGGCTTTGACCAAACCCTTGAGGGGGTTAGCCAACCCTTCCATGAACAAAACAAGCCATCTTTCAGAAACATCCGATACCATCATTGAAACCCTCTGAAAAACAACCACATAATCATCCACGAAATTTTTTTGCTTTAGTTGTGCCAATTCTCTAAAATGAACTTCTGGATCAACCATTTGAATATCTCAATCAACCTCTTACTAAATTCATCATAAGAGTTGATGAGGTTTTGCCCTTGTGTGATTAGACCATGATACCACCACTCATGTGTGGTACCCTCAATATGTAAATTGGCGAACTTGATGGCCTCATCCTCTATCATACGCTGAAGGGACAGGTAGGTATCTATGTTTTGGATCCAAGCTCAAGCAGTACTCTTGGTAGATCCATAAAAAATAGACAAAGTGAGCTTCGTCAATGCATGCTGAAGATCCCTCTGATTATTTTGCAATTTAGGATCAACCCTTTTGTTTCTTTTCAGTTGCATGAAGTCAGTGAGGGATAGTTTCCCCTTGATTTTAGGCAGAAGAGTGTTGTATTCATAACCAACAGTAATATCATCCCTCATTCAAGGTTGAAACTCTACCTCCAGGATGACTTCCTCTCTACGGATGAAGTTAGGTTGAAAAGGCCTAGCTGAAGCTCCAATGGTTTTCCTTTGTGTGGGAGGGTTATTGTTGGTTCCTAAAGCACTCCCTTCACTATTGAGAGGACGGTTTGCACTCATACCCTGCATGGTGTGAATAGACTCAGTGATCATATTTTTCATATGATCTTGATTTCGAGTGAATTTTTCAAAATGAACATGATTAGGATCATCCCTATCTTGGTGTCTTTCAAAATGAACACGATCAAGGTTATCCATAACCTGGGGTCCTTGTTGCTCACCTCCTACTAGCTATTTTGAAACCTTTTTCTTTTCTCTTTTGTAATACCTCACTTTTTTATCACCACCTGTCATGTATGAAACTCTGCAAACCACTCAAACCCACAGCTGGCAAGAAGAGTGGCTCTGATACCATTGTAATGTCCCACTTAGGACAAAATTTAGCAATTCTGGAAATCACTACAAACCCTTGAAATAAAATGTAAATTCTAATTTTTAATCAAACCCTAACAACATAAAAATTTAGAATTTTGGAAACGCTTATTTTAGATCAAAGTTCAATATTTAATTCCCACAAACACTTGCAAAAATCAAGAGAAGTACAACCATACAAAATACCTCAAGATCTAAATTTTTGAATCAAATATATAGCTGGAAAATATTAATAAAAATATCAACTGGAGGAGTGTATGATCAAATACCAAAATCAACCTCAAATTGCCCCAAAAACTGCAATCTCAAATCTTCAAAGGGGGTCGCTTCCCTAGGAGAGAACTCCCAACTAAGTTGCTACCCTTTCAAGGGTTGATTATAGTTGTTCACCATCTCAACAAGCTACCCAACTACTGCGCTCCACTTGGAAATATGCCTTAAATTTGAAATATGCCAATTCCCATTCAAATATGAGCTTTGAATGATGTCACCTGCCAAACATTGAAGGGTTTCATCTTCTAGGGCTGAAAGCATAAGCAAGCTGCTCAAAATTTGAATTTTAGTTGATCAAAATGATATCAATCAAAAAATGAACCTCCTTTCCTTCTTTTATATCTTTTCCCTCCAAAATCGATCCAAAAAGGGGTGCACTACTTGGGGAAGGGATTATATTCAAATTGCCATTCCATATAATTTTCACTAAGGGCTAACTTGCTCATGATAAAAAGGTCTCCTCCTTAAGTTAAAATTAGAAAAAGGTTGCCAATATAAGTACTTTTTGGCAACTTAAAAAAAAGAACCATGTTTCCCTTTGATCCTTCCTTCCCTTAGCCTATGGGAAACAACAAGAAAATAGGCTAAGGGTCTTCAACCATTCTAATCTTGAGAATGGGACATTATAGAAAGATCCTAAGCGCAAGGCTTGTGCAAGATCCTTTAAAACACATTATTGCACACCACTCCTCTACAAGATATCACAAGCTTCAACTCTACTGATTAGCACAGTACTAAAGTAGGATAAGAAACTAACTTGCTCAAAGGTTCACCATTTTTATTAAGGTCAAATTTTTACGTTTTGGGCTCTACACATCAAATAGATTATGTGGGAGCAACAAAGTGCACGTGCAAAGTTGCTCAAAACAACACAAAAGGCTTGTGCACAAATAGAGTTGCACAAACATCACAAGTTGTTTATTTCCTACACTCAGTGTTTTTGGTTGATACAAGATTTCAAGTGAACCTGGATCCTGCATCATATTTCCTATAAAAAAGATGCCTAGAAGTTCATTTGTACAAGAAATAAACAAGATGAATACATATGAGAAATAGTGAAAACAACATATAGAATCTACTACTTGTTTGCAACTCATATGTAGGGACAAGCATTGCGATCTTTATACACACCGTATTGCTTGCTAACTTGTATGAGTGTTGATTTCCAACTTGTCATCGAACAGGGGTCTAATTGATGTAGACCTCTCATATATATTCCCTTTTTTTATACTCTTGCAAGTTCTCTGAAAGTGGATTATGGTTTGGAGCAAAGAGAAGCAATTTTAAAAGTTATGTGCATCAATTGAAGAATTTGAGATAAGTTTCTAATCAAAAGGCACAAACGAAGGCCCTCACAAAATTTTAGAAGGATTTAGGATTGTCAAAATAAATAATCTTGAATTTTAGGAAATCCACAACACATTTTGAGAAACCAAGATTTATTTTTGACCAAGGCGAGCAGATGAACAAAACCCATAAACCATTTTGGAAATAAAGGTGACCTTTGTTTTTTATGTCGATTATAGTGTGGACAAAGGTGAAGCAATTCTAGGAAATCCACAACTAATTTTGAAAATTTGAGAAAAGTTTTTTACCATCTTGAGCAAATGAACAAAATCTTGAAATCATTTCAAAAATTGATTTTTTACAGTCATACTCAACCTTTGATAGTGCACAAGTCAAAATGAAGGTACCGAATTTATGAACTCTCTGTCAATTCCAAGCATTCTTGATTCTTAGTTCTTGTAGATTTCAAATTTGTGTTTATTGCTATATTATGGTGTTTAATTCAGCTGTCTTATGTGCATGTTTGCATTGGTTTAATGTACTTTTGTTAGTTTAGCTTCTTATTGTGCACTTTCCATAAAAATCATATTGGTGAACCCGTATGCTCTTACACTCCTTAAGGTTAGACTGTTCCCAGCTATGCCACATATTGGATTTGACTTTGCCTATGTTTCCATTAACCCTTGCCTTACATGCTTCCTTCGGTTCTAGGGTTAGCCCTAGCCTTGTGTCATCTTTAGGGTTACCCCTTGTATGTGCCTATTGTTGCCCACATTATTTTGAACATTCAGGTCCACGTGTAATCTTGCATCAACCAAAAACATGTGGAGTTAGTTTTAATAAAGTGTGGTAACATCTTTAACTATTGGTGGTTTGCAGTTGTTGAACACACTATCTACTGAGAGGGGGTGAATCAGCAGATGAGCTAAAGCCTGGTAATTAGAAATTTTAAACAAGATACTCAAAGTATATGCAAAGTAAAGAACATAACAAAGATCACACACACACACACACAAGAATGCTCAACACTAGATTTTAACGTGGAAACCTAAAGGGAAAAACCATGGTGAGAAAAGCTGCTATAAGCTACTTTTCTAATCCAGCCTCACAGAAAAAAGTCTCACAGACAAACCTCATTGGTTACATTCAAGATCACCCACTCTAAGGAAGCATCAACTTCCTAATTGAGCACCAACTCAGTTTTTCTGATGGCACCAACCTATTAGAGAAATGAAGCTGCAACTTCAAAAATATAGAAAAGATTCAGAATGAATCTTGTACACTTTTCTGTTACAAGTCTAGTCTGTAACTGTGCCTTAACTGTGTGTCTTCTCGGCTTCTCTACCTTTATCTCTTTGTGTCTGGATATCTTCTACTTTGACACATCTTATTCTCTTTGCCCCTTTCACGATGTCTGCATATGTCCTCTCTTGACAATTTTGAGTTAACACTTTAATTATTATTGCAACAACAGTAGAAAGACAACACCGTTCAAATGCTCTATTCATAGCATATAGACAAATGCATCTTAGGGTTGTCTCTCTATAAAGTGTTCACACTTCAATTGAACTTAACCAGTTCAAGATTTTAATTTGTATTCAATGCAACTTTGACTTTGTGTCTCGATTCATGCTTCACTCGGTAACGTTCAAAATTTTATTTACTTTGGCATCTGCACTTAAATGCACCACTTCCTCGATCACTTATGGTTTGCATTTAATGTGACTCTAACTTCATGTCTCGATTCATGCTTTAAATGAAAATGTTCAAATTTAATTACTATCTTTGGCATCTACACTTTTGCGGCACTTAACTGCGTCACTTCCTCGATCACTTCTAGTCTGCATTCAATGTGACTCTGACTTCATGTCTCGATTCATGCTTCAAATGGCAACGATTAAATGCCTTTACTATTGTAGGCGTCTGCACTTCTACTTAACTGCACCACTTCCTCGATCACTTCGATTGAAATATCTTGAGCTCCATGAAGATATATCGAGTTCATCACCAGTTTTAATTGTTCCCATACAGACAGTTGAAGACATTAATTATGGGCTTTTTCAAATTCTGTTGTCGTGCCAAGTTCACATTCTTTTCTTTGTTTGATCTTTCCTTATGACTTTTTGACACTTGTCAAATGTGCGTGCTCGCAGAGGATCATCAGAGTTTGCTTTTCCATTAACCATCGAGCTCCTTTTCTTCCCTTTTTGCATCTCATTACTTTCTATACCATGGGTTCGCTTCCGCTCCTTTAGATTATCCTCGATATGCTCGATCTTTATCCTTTGTATTTATCGTTAAACTTTGACATGTTGGC
This sequence comes from Torreya grandis, assembly GCA_037957365.1. Lineage (NCBI taxonomy): Eukaryota > Viridiplantae > Streptophyta > Pinopsida > Cupressales > Taxaceae > Torreya > Torreya grandis. The sequence continues at coordinate 3,300,288 of JARHVA010000884.1, read as the reverse complement.
ATGATCTCATTTTCTTTAGCATTCTTGTAATGCTTTTGCACCATTGATTCTTGTAGACTTGCTTGATCTTTAACATGCCTTGTCCCTTTGAGAATGCCCTATAAGACTTCCATACTTTAACTTCGGCAAAGTTGCAAGTGACCTTTCTCTTTAGACAATTTGTTGCGGGCTTTTTGTCAAGGGCATTTAGAGACAATTTCTGTGGACTTTCTGTCCGTGTTTGTTTCATCCTGAAGTGTCTTCCAATTTCTTCAAAAGAAATCGTCATTGGCTTCTAATAGATGTCTTTCAGAAATATTTCTTTGGACTTTTTTGTCCAGGTCATTTCCTCAGACTTTTTGTCTATGAGGCATTTCTTCAGACTTTTTGTCTGCAAGGCATTTCTTTGGACTTTTTATCCGCAAGCCATTGCTTCAGACTTTTTGTCTGCATCATTTCTTCAAACTTTTTATCCGCGAGGCATTTCTTTGAACTTTTTGTCTGCAAGGCTTTTCTTCAGGATTTTTGTCTGCAGGCCATTACTTCGGACTTTTTTTAATCTACCTTTTGGCTTTTTTGCAAGTGTCCACATGCCCTTGGCAATGTTCAAAAGATACCCTTCAAACTTTTTGCAATGGTCCACTTGCCCTTTGTAACGTTTAAAAGATACCCTTCGGACTTTTTGCAATGGTCCACTTGCCCTTCAGACTTTTTGAAAAGGTCCACTTGCCCTTCAAAACTTTTACAATGGTCCACATACCCTTCAGCACTTTTGTAAAGATCCCTTCGAAAGCTTTGAACGGTCCACTTACCCTTCGGACATTCTAAAAAGATCCATTCGAAACTTTTGTTCGAGACAATTTTTCTGAATGAATTCTCGAAGACACTTTGTTTGAAATAATTCGAAGTGGCACTCATTTCCTTCGGAAACTTTGTTGTAGACAATTTGTTCGACAATGACTTAGTCAGTTTTCCTGAAAGAATTGCCTTTAACATTTTCCTAAAAAAATTCTCTTATTAGCTGCGGGCAGTTTGTTCGAGAAAAATGTCTTTACCAATATTCCTAAAATAATTCCCTTAATCAAATCTGCTCAACTCAAGTCTTCTTGACTTATCCCGATTGCTTCTTCTGAGTAAGAGCACTTCACAAATGCAATTTACTCCACAAGTTTTCTCAACTCGACCTTTGGCATTAATGCATGATCAGTTTCAATCCCAATGACATCAAGGACATTAACCTTTGACATCAATGACAATTCCATGCTGCCCTAGATGGAAATGATAACTGTTCAGTCCTCAGATTGCTTTATGTATCTTGATATCAAAGCTGTCAATTGTCTCCTTGCTCAGATTTTCAACAGCGATATGGTTGCAAGCATCAAGATTTTTATTTTAGTCACCGCATGTTCTGTCTTCTTTATATTTTTGCTCTATTTTATTTGTGTTTCAAGGGTTCCTTGCATATGCTGGTTTCTTACTACAAATGCTTTGTGATAATTTGCAGTGAGTCCTTTTTTGGGGTTATCTTCAATCAATTACGTAGTTTTAACAAACTTAATTTTGGACTTTGCCTTTGTATATCTTTCTTTCGCACTTATTAGAGATTATTGTTGCTTATTTGGATACCTTGCATTGATAAGTGGTAATATGTCTAGGATGAGACTTGTGATGACATTGGGAATAGGTAAAGGGCTCCATGATGTGTTATGGTGCATTGATTATGTGATGCATTCTTTAGGGATGGATTACCATCGAGACTTATGTGCATTTAATGGTTGTACTGCATCTTGATGTGACACAAGCATTTAATATTTGTGGCCTTAGTAGGTTGTTAAAAGAAATTAATATAAATAGGTGGATTGTGTGTATATAAACACATCCCCTAAACTTTCAAAATACATTTGATTCCAGAGTTGGAGGAAAACATCTAAGTGTAGTTGAAAGGAGTACTACAAACAAAACTGTGTGCAGATTTGAGGAGGACTAGTGGAGTTGAGTCATTTGGAACCACACTGTGGTGTTGGGTTGATGCTTGTAAGCCAAGGTATTGTTTATGATTTTGTATTTGATCATTGGAAGGCTATATGGTTAGTGATTGGTTTGCTATTGCATAATCTCTCTTTGAAGCAATAAATTTGTGTTAATATTGTGTGAATTTCCACTATATATTTGTGGGCTGCATGATAGAATATATCTCTTCACTGAGACCTCTAACCATGGTTGCAACATTTAATATCAAAGCAAGAAAATAACTCTAGGATTGAGAGATCAAGGTTGGTGTTCTCTATTCTTTGTGAAGGTGGGTAGAGAACAGAGGAGTGTGCAAAAGAGGCCTGTGTAGGATGGTGAGTGGCGCAATAGTAGATCTGAATGTTGTGAAAAGTCAAGATTCTACCAAGAAGAGTAGGGAAAATGGGCGCTATAGTTGCTAATATGAATGGAAGACTGGATGAGATTGCAGAAATGTTGTGAATTATGCAGAAAAGGCTAGTTGTAGTAGAGGAAGATAGAAGAAGAGGATTCATCCCAAGAGATGATGTGAGTGATGCAGAGGTTAAATCACAAGATGAGGATGAAGAAGAAGATTCAATGCATGAGCAATTAGATGAGGGAGAAGAGAGGCCTACAAAATCCATATCTAAGATTGGAAGAGGAACGTGAATGAAGATTTCATGTTTTATTGGAACATTGAACCCAAAAGATTCGATAAATTGGTTAACAAAGATGGAAGAATACTTTGAATTTGATGTAGTAGATGAGTGTAGGACAAAGGTCGCACATACAAAGTTGAAGGGGCATGCAACATTGTGGTGGAAGAAGGTACAACTTGAGTGGAATCGCAATGCTAAAGATAAAATCACCCATTGGGAAATGATGGTTGTAAAATTAAAAGCCAAGTTTCTGCCTGGAGATCATTAGTTGGATTTGTTGTAGAAGTTGCAAAATTTGTGACAAAATGAGCTAAGTGTGAAAAAATATATAGAGGAATTTTGCAAGATCACTATTTGGACTGGTTATAGTGAGATGGACCAAGAGAAGGTAGCAAGGTACATTGATGAACTGTGGTGGGTCATCCAAGATGAGATCAACATACTAAGATTACAAAATTGGAGGAAGTGTATCAGTGTGCACTAAAAGCAGAAGAGAAGTTGGCACGTAGACAAAGTACTACGAGAGGTGAAGCAAAGGCCATAAGTAACAAAGAGCAACTAGCAAAGAAGAACGAAGAAGATGCAAGCACTATGTAAGCATCACAAGCAAGGGGAGGATCATCTTTTGTGAGAGGTGGCAGAGGAAGAGGTAGAGGTGGAAGATTCAGAAGAAAATGTTTTAGATGTGGGGAGTAGGATACCATGCATTTGAGTGCCCTCATGCGCATTTGGATAGTGGAAAGATAGGAAGTGGTGGTGCACAAGTCTTACAAATAGTTGTAGAATCGGCGGAGATGCATGTACATAATATAGATGAACTTGACCAAAGATAAACTTTACTAGCAACCAGGAGAATCTTGAAAGTCAAAGGAAAGAGCAAAGATGTGAGACAACAGAGACATCTTTTCCAGACCAAGTGCAAGACAAGAGGTAAATGTTGCATAGTTGTGGTAGATAGTGGAAGCACGAATTATTTAGTATCTATAGAAATGGTGAGGAAGTTGGGATTGGTGTGAAAGACACATCGAAACCCATATAGTGTCGTGGTTGATAGATCAAGATAGTGTTGTGAAGGAACAATGCGAAATAGAGATGATGATTGGTAGCCGCACAGATAATGTTCTGTGTAATGTGCTAGAGATGGTTGCATGTCATGTTTTTTTGGGGATGTCATGGCAATATGACCACGAGATATTATATGATGGGAGAGCAAATACGATGCGAATGAAGAAGGGTGGATGATTCCATATCCAAATTCACTAAAGATAAAGAACAAAGAGGAAACACACCAAAGTCATTTGGTCGTGCACAGTAGCAAGGAACACATGCCGTGGGTAGAGTGTGCGAAGATGTTAAAAAATGTCCCATAGAGGAAAGTGAGTGGTGATGTGAAGGTAAAGAGTAATAACATGCAGAGGAAGGTGAATGAGAGTGCGAACCACAAACACAAAATTGTTTTTGTGGGTAGTAATGCAACAAAAGAGTGGAAGAGTAGACTGTGCAATGCAAACAAAAAATATTGACTCAAGTGGAAGGAAAGTTGTGCAACAGTTAAGTGAAAGGTTTTTGGAAGAGTAGGATAATTTTTGACCTAGTTCATTAGCCAAGCGATTGGAAGGTGAGAGTCATCTCGCATGGTGTAAAGGCATGCCAAGACCTTTAGACGGGGTTGAAAGAGTGGGTTTCCCACTTATCCTAAGTGTGTAAGCACTATGCTCACACATTTTCTTTCCCTAGGTGTATGATGCAGGAGCATCCAAGGCCACATGTAATCTTGCATCAACCAAAAACATGTGTAGTTAAATTTAATAAAATGCAGTAACATCTTTAACTATTTGGTGGTTTGCGATATGGTTGCAAGCATCAAGATTTTTTTAAGTAATCACATGTTTTTTTCTTTCTGCTTTTGTTCTAGCTTATTTGTGTTTCAGGGGTTACTTGCGTAAGCTAGTTTATTACCACAAATGTTTTGTGGTAATCTGGAGTGAGTCATTTCTAGGGTTAGCTATAGTCAATTATATAGTTTTAAAGAACTTAATTATAGATTTTGCCTCTGTATATCTTCATTTTGCATTTTTTAGAGCTTAATGCTAGTCATTTGGATACCTTGCATTGATAAGTGGTAATATGTCTAGAATGAAGCTTGTGATGACATTGAGAATAGGTAAAGGGGTCTGTGATGTGTTATGGTGCATCTATTATGTGATGTTTTATCTGGGGTGTATTACCATCAAGACTTGTGTGCATTTAATGATTTTAATGCATCTTGATGTGTCACAAACATTTAATATATGTGGCCTTAGTGGGTTGTTGAAAACAATTAATGTAAATGGGTGGATTGTGTGTATATAAACACATCCCCTACAGTTGCAAAAGGCATTCAATTCTAGATTTGGAGGAAAGAGTCTAAACGCGGTTGCGAGGAGTAATGCAAATAATATTGTGTGCAAATTTAAGGAGGACTAGTGGAGTTGAGTCATTTAGAACTACATTGCAGTGTTGGGTTGTTACTTGTAAGATTGTGGGTTGTGATTATGGTTGTGTGTTTGGTCATTGTAAGGTTGTATCATTGGTGAGTGGTTTGATGTTGTGAAATCTCTCTTTGAAGCAATGCATTTCTATTATTATTTTGTGATTTTTTGTTGTATATTTGTCAGTTGTGTGGCAAAAGATATCTCTTAACTGAGACCTCTAACTTTATTTGCATCACTTTCCTTCTAGGGTTGGTTATTGTTGTGATTATCATAGACCTGATTTTTCTATGGATGCACTTAGATTTGTCTCTCTATTGTTAGTCCTAGTCCATTGTGCTTATCTTAGGGTATCTTCATACATTGCCATTGTATTGGGTCCTCCTATTAGGGCTATCCTTGTTTTTCATTGTCTTTAGGGTGTGCTAGACCATGTTGGCTTTTATAAGCCTTAGTTCTCCTCCCTGTTGTAGATCTTCCATCTTCTTATGCTCCTTAGCCTCCCTCATGGGTAGATGTGATTTGTTTATAATAATTTCTTCTATGGTAGTCTATAAATGAGATGTTCCTAGCTTTTATGTGTTATTATGCATGATGATATGGTTGCTATGCAAATGTTTATCAAAGATTAAATGTTTCCTTCCACTAATATATTATCGAATACTAGCATATGGTTTGAAACATGTTAGGGTTGTATGTAATAATGATTCTTCATATGATGATACCCTTGCAATTGATAACTTTTTTGTAGCATATTATATAGATAGATCTTGTGTGACTCATTGTCTAATGGTTCATTATGAGGTAGATGTTGTAACAACTCAAAGGGGTAGGGCACACTGTTGTGAACGCTCATATTTCTTCTCAACCTCAAGGTGGGGTTAACCAAAACACCACTCCTATGCACCCTCAAGCCCTAAGGCTTATAGTGCATGCCGCTAAGGATTGTATGTTATAGATCTACTTAAGAGTATTCATGCCAAGATATATATCTTAGAATTGCTTGCAAGGTCTAATGTTTATAAGGACATACTTTATGAGACCTTTCATGGAACTTTTTTACCACATGACACCAAACCTGCACACTTTGCTTACATTGTTAAAACTTTAACGGATGATAAGAATCTCATCTCGTTCAAGCTGGAGGACTTACCTTCCAAATATATTGTGAATCAAAATTTACCCTTGTATATTCAAGTTATCATCAACAATAAAGGGATTAAAAGGGTTCTTTTGGACAATGGTTCGGGGTTAAACATTTGTATTGAGGCCTTTCTTAGTGCATTGGGAATTGGAAGACATGATCTTAAAAACAACGATATGATTATAAAAGGCTTTGACAATCAACCAAGAAAGGCTATTGGAACAATTACATCAAACATAACTGTTGGACCAAAAACCATGCCTACTGAATGCCAAGTGATTTCTAATGATGTGAGCTATAACCTTTTACTTGGGAGGCCATGGATTCATTCCATGCGTGCGGTCCCCTCTACATTACATAGACACTTCAAATTTATACACCAGGGGCTTATCTATACTTCTATTTTGAAAAATGATATAACCCATAGAGACAATCATACCACATCTAAATAGACCACAACCATCCATTATGGCACCTAAGCAATTTATTCCAATATGCCAAATACACACATTTCAATTTGGTAATTGCAATAATATTCAGGAAGATAATGGGGAGTATGATTGTAAACTCGACAACATAGATGAATAGTTATCCAAGCTAAAATTTACACCAAATGACCTTGGTGAATATGGAGTGAATATGATCGCATTTGACATTGAACAAATTTATCTTACCTTACAAGACTATGCAAGACATTGTCATTCATTTGTTCCTATTGATAAGCCATCTCATGATAATAAAGGTAAGGGGCCTATGATAAATAATTGTTGCAAAGTAGATAAACCAAGAAAATCTCCTAATTTTACTCCAGCATTGTTGAAAAATATAGATTTGGATTCAAGTGTGCACAAAAAAAGAGATATAAAGGCCATGGTTTAGTTAAACATGAGCAAGGCATCACATAACCTATTATTCCAAATATTCTTAGCCTATAGCAAGGTCTTGGATATAGCAAAAATTATAGGGTTTAAGATATACCTTTTCAAGTGAATCATAGATATTTTAGAGCTCATAATCATGAGTGCTATAAAAGATAAATCTTTGTATAAAGAGTTTTCCAAAATCAACAAGAATCACGTGCAAGAAGTGAATAAATTCATGACTATACCACTTGGGCATTCAAAATTAATTGACGAGGCCACCTCGCCTAAGAATATCCCCTTGGATGCATTCTCTAACGACAAAACCCTCTTAACAATATTTGGGAACTAATCTAGATTTATCAACTTACTATCATATGAATGATTTCCTTTTACAAATGAATGATCCTAAGAAATCAACCAATAATATAGAGCAACAAAGAGCAAACCATGTGCCTTACCGCAAGGAATGCAGGGGATTTACTAAATGTGTTCATAGTCCGTGTGTAATTTTGAATAATTTTCTTGACTCTAATGTGATTATTTTGTCACCTATCAAGACATTTGATTTTTATTGTGAATATCATAGAGTTAAGGGCCATTCAACAAATCGATGCTTGGCTTTGGAAAACAAAATACTAGACCTTACCAAATGTTGTGATACTGAAATCATGGATGCGCTTATTAAAACACCAAGTCATAAGTCTCAATTTACCAATACCCATTGGATGCTTAAAGATAAACCTCACTATGAACTCAAATGGGTACCTAAGGAAAAAGAGCCTCAAGATCAAATACGAACACCAATAACAGAAAAGAAACAATCATTACAATATGACTCAAGGGCAACAGACCAATATCGCATTGTTCCAATAGTAGTTGTCTATCCCAATAGAGGGAGGTCTGATCTGATAGTGGTTGTCTAGTTCATATCAGTATAAAACTTTGCAAACCTTTTTTGCACTGTCTCAAGACCCGTTTCACAATATTTTCAGTCACTGCCAGGGTACAAGTAAGTCAAAAATCAGGGATTTATCTATAAACCCCTTTTGTCAATTCCCATTCTTTCAAGGCACTTTTATTCTCCCATTTTAGGCACAAGTTAGATCTTAATTTACTATTGTTACTGTATTTAGGACAGATTTGCACATGTTCCCCTATTTTATGGTTTAGTATAGTGTTGTTAGACCTAGATCCACTTTACCGTAAAACACCAATATTAAAACTAGGTATGTTGATCAATGACCAAAATATCGTATTAAATATCATAATATTCATAATAGTATACAACCGTTAGAATGGTCACAATAGAGAATGCAAGATAGTGATTTTCCATTTCCTTTCCTTGCTTTATAAGAACCTCTAAATAAATTAAAGGAATGCATTTTGAAGAGAACATGGAATATTATCAAAACAATGCACCGTGAAAATAGGGTAGCTTCTTCCAGGTTGTTTTCTATAGTTCAGCTGGCAGGGATTTTGTTTGGTCTTTGGGACCTTGGTTTTGTGGTATCCATGGCTTCTTCTGCCCTTGGTCCCCTTTCTTTAATCCAATAAAGGCAAAAATTACAACTACTCCTATTATGGATGAGACTCAACAATATTCCTCCTATTTTGCAGAATGAGAATCATATTCAATGTTGGCGAACTTGCTAGGGTCCTATGTTAAAATGGATAAAAATTATTTGGGTAGCAGAGTTTGTGCCTTAATGGATCTTTCTAAGCATCTTTTCCATTCAATCAAGTTGGTCTCCTCGCTTGGCTCTTGGACTCAGTTCATCAATTTCAAAGGCCTTTTGTTACGATACTTCCACTGTAATCTTCTTGGGTACCAAGTTGCTATCTGCACTTCAAACTCCCATTCTTTCCCCTTGGTTGTCTCTCTCAGATGAAATGGAGGAAAAAGGATAGTTCACCTAATGAGGATTTTGTCTTACGCAACCATGGGGTTTTTTGGGCAGCTTTCTGTTCCTCCCCCTTCTCCTTTCTTATATTCTAAGCTATTGTTTCCTCCCCCCCACATCAGTTGGCTCATTTAGTGGAGGTTGCTAATCCAGGCAGGTTGTCGGGCTCCCGCCAATCAAATTATGGTGGGTCTGTAGCAGGGGATTTGTTTGTCAATTTCAAGGTGAATCTTCAAGATCCAAAGTCCTTTAGTCAGCTCCTCCTTCCATGCCTGCCTATTTTTCATCCAAACGACCCAAGACGGATGTTGGTTCAATGACTAATGTAGAGGACATAGATCAAAGCCTGAAAAATTGAGGATGGAAGCAAAGGAATTGATCATAAATGGCTCTCAATGGAAGATGGAGGATCTTCTCTCCCGTTAAGAGAGAAAACTCGCTGCCATTCATGGTTAGATACTCCTATTTTCCAATTATTCTCATGTTTGCTCCTTCATTTTCCTTCTTTGGATGGTCTGTTCGTTGGTGGTATAGATTTTTATTGTAAAATATTTGGCTTGTTGTTAGTTTGTTGCACTTTTGTTCTTCATTTACAACTTTTTTTCAGGGGGAGTTTCTTTCGATCGGTGTTGCTTGGAGATCTTGTCCTTTTTATTCTCTTGTATTTCTGTTTATCATTTTTTTCCTCTTTGGTTAGGGCTATTCATTGTTTCTGTTATCTTAGTGTTTTCTAGGGACTAGGTCCCCTGTTGTGTCCCATATCTATTTTGTAGCTCTGGTCTCTGTATAAGTTATATCCTTTTGGTTCTTAGCTACGGTCAAAAGCATTTTACCCTTAATCAGAAATAAATAAATAAGGTGGACACTAGAAGGCCACTAACTTAAAAATGAATAATGCACAATCCTAAACTTCCATGTTTATGGGGATCATACAACCAAATATGACATAAGCTGTTAACTACACGTTGCATTAGCTCTTCAAACATGAAACATTGATAAAGTAGGGAACTCGCTGAGGTCTTCAACTCACTAAGGTATTAAGAAGATTTATGTGCAAAAACACATCAGAACTATATAATATTTTGATCTATCTATTTATTCTCAGTGGAAATTAAAATAAAATGTTGAAATTAGTTATATATTAGTCTCATCTACCTATATAATTTAAATAGATTTTTTTTTTAAATTTTTTAAATTCATATGTTTATCTATTTCTTTTAATTTTTACATTATTTCTTTTTAATTTTCAGTATCTTTTAATTTTTTTAATTCCTTGTTTCAATGTTTCTTAATATATGGCAGGTTGTGTTTCCAACATTGTCTTTGTTTCCAAACCATAACTTAGCTAAAAAGATTAATATTCCATAATAATATAGGGCCGGCCAAAAGCAATAAAAAGCATGGTGTTTGGTGAAACTTTGATGGTAGTCTGTGACTATGGCCATAAGAAGATAGGTCCTATCTTTTCAAGGATTGGCTCAATTGAAGCTTTCAACATTGTTAGACAATGATCTAAAAAATTCAAATTTGTGACATTTTTAAAAAAAAAAACAAGGCCTAATATATTGAACCTTTTGTGAGACTATGGTGTACCATTTCTTGGAGCAATTTATTGTTTCTATTGCGAACCTTTTGTGAGACTATGGTGTACTATTTCGAGAAAACACAAGGCATTTTTGATCTTATCGAGAGCCCCTTTGGAGATAAATAGAGCTGCCCACTCCCTCCTAATTCTATTCGATCTACAATGATGAGTATGACAGTTTCTAAGGGAGGATATGCATGGAAACAATTGTTACATCTTGCAACACATTTAGATCCCCATTCTCTTGACGTGGCTCTTTTGTTTTCCTTGTTCTTGTTTTTTTGTTGACACATAATTTCTTTAGTGTAAAAAGTTATTAATGCTTTTCTTAGGCTATATTACATGGTATAATATATTTTTCTCTAAATTTTACATGTATATTTATATTTAACTTTTTTGCTGTCTCCAAGTACTGATCTATTTTTCTGAAAAGTGGCGTACCCATTTCTTGGTAACTATGCTAGAAAAAAATATCCTACGACTTCTCCCAACGAAGACTATACCCTCGACTCCATCCTCCCATTGACAAGGTATCCAATGATGCCACAGTGTATAAGAATTTGGCCTTAAACTTTTGAAGATACTAAGTTGCTCCCAGAAAATTCTGCACTTAAATGAAATTCATTGGTTTTTTTCCAAGTCTCCATGCTGTGAATCTAGGATCTATTTTTATCTCTTTAACGTCGACTATAGATAGATATAAGAGATACTAGTGTTAGACCAAAATGTTTTAGGGTCTAGTGATTATTTGCCAAGCAGCGAACATTTAGTCAACCTTAACCTAGGTTTGTTAAGGTTTAACTGAAGTCAAATACTTGTTTTATGGTCTAGTGATTTTTTGCGAAGCAGTGGACATTTAGTAAAACTTAACTTAGGTTTGTTAGGGTTTAACTTAAGTCAAATACTGACTAGGTTTGATTAGACATTATGGGTTTCCCTAACCTAATTAACGCCTATAAAGGAGGACTCTTTTGCTCTCTCAATATGGATTATTTTTCATGACCACTCTCTTTCAATTATTGTCATTGTTAACAACTTAACACCAATACTCTATAGTGTTAGTTGCTTTTCCTAGATTGGGTTCCTATGATTAAACATAGCTTTAATTTCTGTCTTGGTGGCTGAAACAGTGAAACTTCTCGAAGTGAGGTCTCACAGTCATGCCTCTGTGCGTGTTGGGGTTTCTCGTCTAGGAGTGACCTTGACATAGAAAATAAAATTATTTCAGTTGGCTCCTTTGGAAGTTAACTTATTCTAGAACACAAGAAACCTATCAAAGGGTTCTTTGCTCAGCATGTGGATTGGAGATGGAAAACCCATAGCTTGATAGTTTGCAGTCCAAGGCAACACAAATAAAATAAACTTTCGGTCTCAGTCTTGGTGTCACTTGCGATGGCGTGATAAATATTTTGATTGTGATCTATTAAAACCCTCAGTGTATTAAAATCCTCAGTGTGTATATTGCAAGTTGATTATCACAAAGAGACCAAGGCATTATTATTTGTTTGGAAGATAATAACCTCATTGGATATTGATCGTGCGTCATATCTTGTATCTGGATTCTGGGGCAAAGATTGCACATGATCTTGGCATAAATTAGTGTATGTCTATGCGCATTCAGATTACAAAGGTCACAGGCCATTTTGTGCATAATTTTATGGTTGGCAGAACCTCCCCAGTATTTTTGTTTATAGTGAGCAGGCTTTTGTGTATGCATGGTGCAATAGAATTTGGTGAAACAATGTAAAAGCAGAGTTTCTTTCATTTGTTTCAGAAAAAATGAGTTTTGTAGCAATGCATAGAATAGTCTCAGGATTTCAACGAATTTGATTGTGATTCATTCCAAGATCTACGCTGAGGTTTTAATGAGTGAAATTTGAAGCTTCCAAAACAATGTTGTCCATTGCAGATAATCAGAGATCATTTTCAAAAATATGCTCTAGTAGTTGTCTTACTTTTGGATGGAACTTCCTTATAGCTATTTACTAGTTAAAATTGGATGGCAAATCATAAAGATATCAAAACAGGAACTTTTAGGGCATCAGAAATTCTGTGGCGTTGTCAGGCTATACAAGAGCTTTCCAATGAGTGCTTGTTTGCCTGATTTGGATGAATGGATCAATGAGATATCTACATTTTAAGTAATAACAATAACATCTTTTTCTACATAATTTTATATTAATTTTAGTTGATGCAGCAACGAATGCGTGCCACTTCGGTTCCACATTAGAAGAACAAAAGTGTCTAAGAGGACCATAAATGCATGTTTTCAGATGCAAAGAATTGAGTAAGGGTGGGAGCACCACAAAAGGACGCACACGTGAGGAGATCGGGCATCACCTTGAAATAGGCAAGGCCAGTTGGCAGTGCTTGCAGGGTGCATGTCATGTGGGCATCAGACAGGTAGGTCTTGGAAAAGTTGCAAATGTAGGTGTCATCATAGCTACAACACACAAGGTACAGCTAAGGAGCATCAGTCATTGTGGAGCCACCAAGTATGTGAGATTAGGGCATTGAAGTGTAATGTGGCTAGGGCAGGATCCATCAAAGTGTCTGTGCCAGTTGGACCATGAGAGAGCCACGTTGCCATCAGTTCCAAGTGCTGAAGCATTGACATTTTGGCAGAGGCCTGAGGCACCTGGTTGTTCGGTCCTTTTTGTATTATTTTTTCCCCAATCCAAATTCCTATTCCTTATATAAGGTCCTTCTTCTATGCAAGGAAAGAATAGGCCCTTGGTGCATTGGTAAGGCCTTTGCTTGTGTGAGGAATTTCAAACCCCTCCACTGATGTTTTGGTAGTAATTTTTTTTCAGCATTTAGCCCCTGGTCATATGGGCAACCACACTTAGCCCCTAGGTGCTTGTCAATTGTCGATTAAATAGGTGTTAAAAGATCTATCTTCAGGGTTATTGGACAACTGTTTTGTTTTTGCCATAACTTATGCATACAGTGTCCTATTTTAGCGAACTTTTTTATTTTGGCCATAATTTTGCAAGAATTCTCTCAGTGCATTTAGATTTCAGATTTTGGTCTTAAGTAGTTATTTTTTTTGTTTTCTGATATGGCATCTCATAGCATTTTTCAATCAAAAATTGGTTGGGAGTTCCAATTTCCACTATTGGAATGCCAAAATGAGAGTTGTGATAACCCTCAAGACACTAATATAAGTCATTGAGCAGCCTTTCCCTGAAAACTAGCCTGAAACAATCGATAACTTTTGATGAAACAAAGAAGCCCTTTAGATGATCCTTCTTTTGCTTCTAGTGATATTCTTGAGCAGATTAAAGAACGCAAAACTGCCGAAGCAGCTTGAGATCAGCTTGAAACACTGTACAAGAACACCATTGACTAATTTCCATCTTCATTCAGATTGGTGTACATATTTGCAAAAGTTAGAATTTTTCGAAAACACAATTAAAGGAGTTGGATCCTGATGTCTTGGATAAGGATTTGATAGGTCGAATTTTGTTCACTCTTCCTGCTTCCTATGGCAATTTCATTTGTCATGCTAAGACTGATCTGAATACTATGCATTTGGAAACTTTTTCTAACCTTTTGCTTAAAGAGAAAGAGGAACTCCTAAGACTTAGTTTAAGCTAGAAGAGGAAGATTCCTTTGTGACTAAGCAAGGCTTAAAAGGAAAGTTTGGATAACAAAAGAAAGGGACCCCTCACAAGCAAGGCGATCCATATGGACAAATGCCGAATGTAAAGGACAAGTGACATTATTGTTGCAAGGAAAGTCATCATGCTAAGGATTGCTAAAAGCGCTTGCATGGCAATGGAGAACATACACCTACACCTACACCTACACCCATAAAGTATGGTAAAAACTCTTTCAAAATTTAAGCACTAGGATAATGTTTTGCTTCCTATTGTACTTACCACTTCTACTGTAAAAAATGAATGGTATATCGTCTCTAGGGTGGCTACTTATTTCACAGGATGATAGTGCTTTCTTGAAAATGCATGAACCTAATGACGATAAAAAATATATAGTAAAAAATGCTAGCTTGCATGTTAAAGGTAAGTGATATGTGTTCAAGATGGAATCTTAAGAATGTTACAAATGCACCTGAATTGAAGGAAAACCTGGTTTCTGTTCCACAAATCACCAAACATAAGAAGAAGGTTGAATTGATGAATGGTGATTAAGGACATGTACAATGGACATGTGATTACCTATGGTTTCCATAAGCATTTATTTTGTAATTTTGCTGGTTTTTTTATCCACCAAGGACATTGTTGCAGATAAACATTTTGTCTTTGTTGCAAGAACTTCTTGATGATGAGTGTTGTACCTGCTAAAGCTTGCAAAAGAAAGAATGATGAGGCTAATAGTTGCTATAATTTAAAGGCCACACCTGATGATCATCCGTCAAATGCTAATCATGCTTTTTATTGTTTAATGCCTTGTGATGATTATGATGATCCTCACATGAGGATGTTTAGGGATCCATACATCATAATTGATCAATTCAGAAATGCACTTCATAATGTTTGTAACTTTGTACTAAATTGGCTATTATACGTGGAAAATAACTCTAGGATTTGAAACTGTAATGGTAAGTCGATTTCTGATATTGACGCCTTAATAATAATTTTTTCTTCCAAGAGACCACCTACAGTTTTTGCATGCTTTGATGACACATTTTGGCAGAGCAAATCATTTGTTTGATGATTGCTGCTATCACCATACATGTTCATTTCCATAAGCGGAATCATGCATGTGAAGATTGTTGGTATTAATTTGGTTGTTTTCTCTATGGGGAAACTATAATGTCCCAAATTACTTGAACTATGGTGGGCCCCACCTACCAATTTTGGTGTAGTTGGTGGTGAAAGAGGGTGGCTAAATGTATGTTTTCATATCATGTAAATATCTACCTGTGCACATTTAAGAAGGCTGTTGCATCCAACCTTATCTTCATTTGTGCATATTTAAGAAGGGCTTACCTCCACTTGTGCACATTTAAGAAGGCCTTATCTCAACTTATGCACATTTAGAAGGGTTGTTGCATCCAACCTTATCTCCACGTGCACATGTAAGAAGGCCTTATCTCCACTTGTGCACATTAAATAAAGTTGACTTATCCTGCCTACCATGCTTAACCAAGCTATATATTGGAAGCATGGGTATTGTAAAGGGTAGGCTTTTGCTATATATATAGATTTAAGATTTAGAGAAGTCTTTCTCAAAGGAGCAGGGTTTCTGGGGCCTTTGGATATAAACCAAGGGTTTTCAAACAAAGAGGACATTCCTCCTAAAAGTTGTAGTTTCAGATTTGGAAGTCTTCTTTCACTTGGGACCTGAAAATATCACTCTTTGGAGCATATTGTGGCGGGGCATTTACAGCTTGGGTAGAGATTCAGATTACATTATTGATTATACCATATGGGTGCATATTAGTTTCTCTTGATATTTCTTTGTTGGTTACATTTCCAGATTTGAGTATGAGAAAAAACTAAAAATTAAAATTAAAAAAATTGTGTGAAGTGAGTTTTATTGTTTATGCTTGAGAAATTGTGTTTGTTAAAATATATTGCAAAACCCTAAACCATATATCAAAGAACTCTTAAGTCTTGCAATTGGGGGAAAAAATGGGCATACTACGGAAACTTATCATACAACCAAGCCTTGTTGTTTCTGACAGCCATGACAACATTGCCATACACCCAACCATTCCTCAGAGATGTGTTGGTACAGGCTGTCAACACAGCCTTCTATGACAATTGATGATGATGATGCTGACTCAGATACTTCATAGGATGATGATGCTTCAGATGGTGTAGAGATTCGTGTTCCAAAGAAGCATACATTAGTAAATACTTGGTATTACTTCATAGGCACCTAAGGTTCCTTCCTTTGCTGGAAACAACTTTACAACATGAGAAAATGCAATGTTCATGACACTTCGGAGAAAACATTGTTCTTACTTGTTCTATGCATATGTGTTGGATAATCCACAAAATGGCATGCTTGCACCTGAGCAAATTTGCCTCCTAATGTACTAGCTATGGTTGCTAGACGTTCCTACTATTCCCCATTTATGTAATTAACGCTTGTAAGATACTATTGTAAGAAACTTCATGTTAAAAACATCAGTTCAGATAAGTTGTAGTGGTAGAGTCAGTATGAAGATGATCTGGATATCCTTAGAATGGTGAAGCCATTAGCTGTTAGCCTATAAATCCAAGGATTTCGTCCAAGATGATGAAATTGTTGGTGTTTGCAAGTGGTGGTTGTGTAACCGCCAGTTTCTACAGGTCGCTGTCATGTAACCGCTAGCGTCTGCAGGTGGCAGTCACGTAACCACTTCGGCTGCTTTGAAACAGCCAATTTGCGTAAAGTGGCAGTTTCACCTTGCTCCAAAAAAAGGGTAGATGAACGGTTGAAAAAAAGGGTTGCATGCATATAATCATCCAAATCCTTGTGCACTAGGATGGGTGAAACAAGGAGTAGAGATAAAGGTTTCTAAGCAATGTAATGTCAAGTTTGTTTTAAGTGAACAATTCATTGACAATGTTGTTGTGGATGTAGTACCAATGGATGTTTGTGGCCTAGACTTTGGCAGTGTCTACATATATGTGTGTGATGCAGTCTTCATAAGAAGGGCGAATCAGTATTGGTTGGTCAAGGATAGGAAGGGATACATTCTCCATTCCTATGAAGGGAAATCTTAAATCTCCTTGGTAAGTAGAGCTCAAGGTAAAAAGTTGTTGAATGCTAGTGGCAAGATGTCTTTTCTCCTTTTGAAAGATAAGGGGATAGATTGGTGTAATTCTTTGCAAGCCATATCTATTAACCAAGAGTGGAAGTTACTACCAGGTTGTTCTCTATTTGTTTGCAATCTTTAGCTCTCTTTGATTGAAGGAAATAGGCCACACAAGGGGAACAAAGACGTGGACGTTAAAGTTCACAAAGCTGAACAAATTCATCCAACAGAGGCACCTCCAAGAGAGGACAAGGAAGTGGAAACAAAGATTCCTTACACTATGAGTTCCTAAAGCTTTTGGGGACCAAAATCCTCAAATTGGGGAGGCATGATCCAAATCTGGATCCTAATGTACTAGCTATGGTTCCTAGATGTTTCACTATTCCTAGTTTATGTAATTCATGCTTGTAAAATGCTATTGTAAGACACTTCATGTTCAGAACATCAATTCAAATAAGTTGCAATGGTAGAGTCAGTATGAACGTGATCCAGACATCCTCAAAATGGTGAAGCCAACATCTGTCAGCGTTCAAATCCGAGGGTTTCGTCTAAGATAACGAAACTGTTGGTGTTTGTAGGTGGCGGTTGTGTAACCGCAGGTGTTTGTAGGTGGCAGTCATGTAATTGCCTTGGTGCGCTGGTCTATGTAATGTGGAGGTTTCACCACGCTCCAAAAAAGGGGCAAATGAGCGGTTGCAAATATTCCGTCCCCTCTTGGCTGTTCACAAGAAGTCTTTGGCAGGTTCTGAGTTGGAAAGGTATAAATCACAAGCTCTGTGGAGGCTGAGACATCAATGAGAGGTCTTGGAATTGGATCCAGATTGTAGAATTGCAATTTTGGGTCTTTTTTCATGGTAACTCATTGTTCTTCTAGCCGTGAGTGGTTGTTCCAGTGCTGGGATTGTTTGTGAGGTGTTATAAGAGTGTAAAGCATGTGTGTGCAAGCTTTAGAGAGTATACTAATGAAATCTCTGTCCATGAAAGGCCAAGTAATAGCAGTAACTTATACATGTTGAGAATTAGATAGTGGAAAGGGGAGTGCAATTGACTCACCCACTGGAGTTTTTCCCACATCGGGTTTTCTATAGGTCATATCTTGTGTTCTATGTGCTTTGTGTTGTCTCATGTTTCTCTCGATTTATTACAGTAGGCTGTATTTTCAATTCCAGCACTTCATATTTCTGTTTTAGCAAGCAAAATAGCTTAGAACAATAGTCTTTCAATCATTTGTTGAACTAGGAGTTATAGAATCCATGTTGGTGAGACTCAATGTGGTATATCCACCTAGTTTATGGATCACATTGCCAGCTCTAACATTCGTGACGAGACTCAAGGTTTCACTATTTCAAAGGATGCTTGGGAGAGAGTCCATCAGCATTATGCCACCCACAACAGTTAGCTTGAAGAGAGATAATAGTTCATATGAAGGGAGGATAGAATGTCATGCTAACTTCATTCATCCCCTCTTAAGTCAACATATTTGTTGTCATATTGATGTACTTGCTGAGCCATGGATTTTGAAAATTTGTTTATAAGTAATAATTTTGTATTTGATTCTACTCCTCACCCATGTAAACATAAGGGGTGCTGTTAGAGCAAAACCATTTTTGGTCTAATGTTTATATGCAGTTAAGGAGAAGCCGACATATGGTTTAACTTTACCTAGGTTTATTAAGGTTTGATTATAAGTTATGTCAAATGTTGAGTCACCTAAATTAGATGTTATGGGAGTCACTGACCTAATTAATGATTATAAATAAATAAGGACTTCAATTTTTCATTTGTAATGATCAAGAATATGTTATTTTCAGTGATTCTTCATTTTTCAGCTAAATTTGTTGAGCTTTCTCTCAAAATAGAATATATTGCACAATCTCTCTTTCCATTAATGTCATTTTTAATGCCAATTGCTCAATAATGTTTGCTGGTTTCTTAGACTGAAATTCAATGATTATCATTAAACATAGCTTTAAACTCCATCAACAAGTGACTCACACAAACTTGCACTTTTTCAAGTTCATTTGCAGTTGATTTTGGCACATGATGGGTAATAATTTATGTAGATGACTAAACTGCTCTTCCATTACACACTAAACACTAATATATCTTCCAAACACCCTACAATGATGTGGTTGATGAATGGTATGAGAACTTCATTTATCAGTCACATGAATGTCATCAGTGCATTGCACAAACCAAACCTCATTACTATCGTAGCACATCCAGCCAGTTGTCAATCCTTGGGAAAGGATAGCAATTATTGATGGTTGTCTTATTCAAAGTATGGAAATCCATGCACATATGTCATGATATCGTAGTTCTTCACAACAAGTATGATTGGCGATCTACATGGCAACACACTTGGTTTGATGAAATCTTCATCAAGGAGTTCTTGAACCTATTGCTTGATCTCTTCAAACTCCAAAATAAATTCCTGTACAGATCTATGTTTCCAAAACTGTGTTATAGGTAAGTTGAATCTCATGCTTTATTGGGCGCTTTGGATGTAGGCTACAAGTGTACTTCACTAGCACCTACCTATCTATCAATGCCAATTCCAATAGACTTGCTTGATTGTGGAACTCTGGTATGTCGTCCTACAGATTCTGTCCCTGCTTATGTCTGAGATATTGGCACCTGATAAGTTGCTCATCTTCAAATCCGATAGGATAGAATTTGAGTTCTAATAAGGCGTATAAATTTCCCAACCTTGACCGAGGGGTTGTTTATGCTCCATTATTGTTTGTACATAACTTTACAGTCAAATAACCACCTGTTTGATCATCTTCAGTTTGGCAAACTGCAGCTTTTGTTGATCACTAAATCTTTGAAAACTGAATTATGCTTCCAACCACTGAAACCAGTTGGTTATTTTCTTACGTTTTCTTGCCCATCATAAGGCAATATTCTAGTTTAGCCTCCACATGAGATGATGAATAACAAAGGTCCAAATTCAAGTACTTGACTTCCCCTTTGAAGTTTCCAGTCTCTGTGTTAGGAACATCGTCAAAAACAGTCTTTTCTTGAGCACCTTTGTCTTTTTCTTCAACATTTTACATAACAGACATGAATTTAGTGAACATGTTTGTCAGGTTAGAAATGTTTCCCTTCATCCAAGTAAACCTTTCTTTAAACTCTTCCTGCTCTCTTTGGTCACGTTATCTAGGACTCTCACGCATCTCACATAATCCATATTGAGCTTCCTCGGACAATGATCTGATTCTTATAAAATCTATGGTTGTGTAAGTCCTGCTACGAGTTGCTTATGCATTTGTGTCGTGCATGTTCACTCCAAGCTTGCTACCAATCGGCTGGAAAAAAAATCCAGTTGAGCTGCAAACATGCTCTGATACCAATTGATCCATTTAAAGGGGTTGAACCAACATATGCACGCATATTCACACAAATGCACAATTCATGGGGTATTTTGTTTATTGTTCTACATGGAGTTGTTCCCTAAGATCTCCCATTGTAATCAAGTTAAAACAGGTCTGGATGGCAGAACAAAAGGGAATTCTGAACAATATTCCAGAATCCAACAAGCAATCCAATTATTTCCTTAAACAAAATTCTTCATTAACACAAATTGATAGAACAAGGATGACTTCCACACTCATAAACTGCGATCAAATTACATGGTTTAAGTACAGAGTCTCTCTACTTGCAAAACTTCTACAAAATTTCTTGTAAGAATGGCTATGCATTGCAAATAGTACGCAACACTATTTATACAATGTCATGTGCAGGTCAACAGTTATAACTGTGTAACTTTTTCTTGGATCAGTTACAAAGATTCTTGTAATGGCTATATTATAGATATTCTGAGTGTCGAGACAATCTTAATACAAATGCTTCAGCTTGCTTTGTGTTCTTCATTTGGAATCAAAGAGCCCTTTTACAAGATTTCAGTCTTGAGAATGCATCTTGGTGTGCTTGTGCCTTAGCACAAACTCCTTCAATCGAAGACATTTTTGGCATTGAGATTTGGCGCTGATCCTGCACCAATCTTGTGTTAGTTGAATTTTTCCAAATTGACACTCATCTTATTTTTCAATTTCTTGGCTATGTGCCACTGTCTATGTAATAAGTTAATGATGTATTTGAGTCAAAATGCATTGATTAAGGCACATTGGACTTTAGGATTATTTGTAATGTAATAAACACAGTTTTAACAGGCACTTTGATAAAATTGTGGTGGCATATGAATTTTGGATGGTGTGACATTATCCTTGATATTAACACTCTTGATGGGCCAGTTATGGTGCCACTTACTTTCCCATTTTTAGTTATTAAGTTAGAGAGCCAGTTACAGTTAGTTAGACTTAATTTATGACTCAGTTAAGGATGACCTCCTCTTGGAATTATCACTTACGATAACTTCAAGTTGACACATCTACTTAGCCATTGAGTATGATTGATTAGCTTAATTGTATGTCACGAGTTAATGCATCAATCGAGTGAGTTGATTGATAGATAGGTCTCAGTTGCATGTGTTAATTGCCCAATTGGCTCTATGAGTTGTAATGATAACTTCAAAGTTGTGGGAATCAATTATCATCATGAGAGTTCTATTTAAGCACATAAGTTCTAATATACAAAGTTGTTGGATGAATGAATGAAGTACAGGTGGCTGGAATTTATTACAGCAGTCATTTTTTTTGCAGGTTCTGAGTACAGTCATTTTTTTTGCAGGTTCTGAGTAACTTTAAGTGCTAAAAGTTAGTAATTTCTCTCTATTCTACTATTCTCCTAAACTTATTTGAACTGATCACGTTGGATGCATGGTGTTTTAGAGGTGTTATTATGTCTACAAACTTGCTGCAATCTACAAATCAATAGGACCGACTTAAAGGCAACTACATTGATAGGTGCTTAAGAAATTGTTTGTAGATTGTACTTAATGTTTGCAGGCATGTTGCCATGAAACTTCAACGTGGTATCAGATAAGGTCTACTGGTTTCTTCTCTCCAATGAATGGTGAAGGAAAGCATGCAATGTTAGCAAGCTACAAGAATGTTCCAGTTTGGTATGAAGCCTTCGATACAGGTGCAGCCCGTGAGAGGTTTATGATTGATTGAATGCTTGTGAAAGGCACATGTGCATGAGATTTGTGATTAGGTGAGTAGAGTTATTTATTAGCTAAGCTGATTGTGTTTCTTATT
The DNA here is from genome assembly GCA_037957365.1 of Torreya grandis. Lineage (NCBI taxonomy): Eukaryota > Viridiplantae > Streptophyta > Pinopsida > Cupressales > Taxaceae > Torreya > Torreya grandis. The sequence goes on along the minus strand of JARHVA010000884.1, from coordinate 3,277,817 downwards.
TAAGTCTTCAAGTGATTGCAGGCATGGCTAGTTCCAGCATGCAAGGTCTTAGGGAATGTGACTCATTAGAGGGAACCTCTTAAATTCAAAACTCTCATGGAGGTGTTGGATCTTTGGAATATTTTGGAGGTTAAAGTGGCTCCCCCTATAGATCCACAGCGAATTGCTGCATGCAAGAGGAAGGCTGCTAAGGCAAGGAAGATCATCTCACATCATGGTAAGTCTGCTAGCAGTCTAGCAGTACGGAAAAGTTTGCAAAAGAAATGTATGATTCTTTGATTGCTTTAGTTCAAAGTGTGAATATATCTAGAAAGATGCTTTTGAAGACCAAGTTCGAATGGGTGAATCTGACACTGTAATTAGTTATCTCATGAAGACTACTTAAGTTACAAGACCACTTGTTTGCTATTGGTTCTAACGTTCAGGATGACGAGTTGGTACCCATTACATTGAATGGCTTCTCCCTGGCTTGGGAAGCCTTTGCAACTAGTATTTGTGCTTGTGAGAAGTTAGCCTTTCACAGCCAACTGTGGGACATCTTTGTCCAAGAAGAAACACAGAGAGAATCAGCTTCAGCAAAGAGAAGAATCCCTGAACCTTGCTCTCATTCGAAAGATGAAGAAAAGTCCAAAGAAGAAGAAGCTCGAGAAGGGTAAGAAAGAGCAAGCCTCTTCCTTTTATTATGGGGAAAACAAAAGGAAATGTCATGTCACTTGTTATAAATGCAAGAATAATGGAAATTGTGCTTACAAAAGTCCTCGGAAGAAGAGTCGGAACAAGGGGAAAGGAAAAATTCAGAATAAACAGTTTTTTGAGAATGTAGACATTTCAATTGAGGTAGATGAACTTTCCTCAAAGGCTCGAAACTTGAAACCACCATTTATATGATTTCAGCCCTTTATTCTAACATTACATCTAGACAAAGTTGGAATGTGCATAGCAGAGCATTGAGACATGTCTCATGAAAAGAGGTTATTTAGCTTGCTGCTAGAAGAAGAAATGGGAATTTAAGTGGCTCTAGGCAATGACACCACTTATCCAGTTATTAGAGTTGGCACCATTCCTATTTGAATGTCTTCAAGTGATGTTTTCCATTTGAAAATGTTATGTTCCCGTAATGACCAAGAACTTGTTTGATGTTTCAGATATGACTGCTGAGAAGTGTAAAGTTGAATGACCATAATTACTGATTAGTATTGTTGACAATTTTGACCCCACAGGGCAAATTGTCACCCCTACACTTCGGAACTTTGCTATGGTGCCAAGTTTGTCTTGTGAATCAGTTTTGGGTCCTTAAATGAGCATTTAGAGCCACCCAAGTGGCCATCTACAGCCAGTTGAAGTTTAGTCATGCAGAGGTTCCCAAGGAGCTTGCTTGATTACAGCCAAATGTGCAAATACAGCCAAGATATACAAGCTGTAAGTTTATTTGGTTGACAACAGAAGGAATTTTTTCAGGTATAAGAGGTGGACTATTTCTTTGGACATTTTGTTCGAGAGAAAGAGCTCTCAAAGGACTGTGTAAAAGTCTGAAAAAATTGACTAAACAATAGTCGTTCAAGGCTTTTTTATTTGGGCTTTTTGTCTGAAAGAAAGGAGAAAAGCACAGTTGGGAAGACCCGTTTTCAAGTCAGAAAACGAATTCTTTTGGACTTTTTGTTCTAAGGAATTCCTTTGGACAAAAGTCTGAAGGAATAAGGACAATTACAAAAATCCCGGGTGCCCTACAAAAATCCCGGGTGAGCAACAAAAAGCCCAGCTGCCCTTCAATTCTTCCGAAAAAGCCATTTTTGAAGGCAGCCAAGCCCTTGCGGAGGGCACTTGGTCAGTGGCAGGACCCTTTCAGAAGTTCCGAAGGGCATTATTGGGAAGTAGAAGCCCTTGCGGAGGGCAGAGACATAAGCGCAAAGGACAAAAGCAAAGTTCCCGAAGGGCACTTGCCCTTCGGGGAAAAGATAGCCAAAGGAGACGAATTCCTTCGGACAAAAAGTCCGAAGAAATTCGAGAGAATTAAAAAAACCCAAGGAAAATAAGAATCAAAGGCAAAAAGGAGATCCTTCGAAATAATTGTCAAACAAGAAATCTGCGGGAATTTGAAGTCAGCAAAAGTCCGAAGAAAATCAAAGGCAAGACATAAGAGCCTAAAAGGAATAAATTCGGGGAAATTGGGAAGGAAATGAATTCCTTTGGACTTTTTGTCCGAAGGAATAAGTAAAGTCGACAAAAGCCGCAGGAAATGAAACAAAGGGACAAGCAAAATAATCCGAATCAAATACAAGTAATGGAAGGGATGGACTAAGTTGAAACAGAATATCCGAGGAAAGTCTAGGGGAAATCTGACTATGCAAAAGGGTTGAAAATAGATAATCCGACGGGAAGTTGAAGACAAAAATAGAATCCCGCCAAAAATAGACAAGACACAGGTAGGGCAAAATAAGAGAAAATACATACAAGCAAAGACTATTTTTGGCTGACTGGTCAAATCTTGAGTTGACTCGATGTTAAAGTCACGCTTCTCTGTAGTTTGACTAGTCAACCACATGCATCCAAACGTTCCAGCTCAGTTCAAGCTTGACTTCTAAATTTGGGCGTTCTTTCCACGTTGCAAGGCTCTCAATGATCTGGCAGTCCAAGTGGAGTTGACTGGACACATTCGTTACACGTTTTCTTTGTCCTTCATACAAACGCGAGCAGCTCAAGGGGAGTCTATTTTGGAAACTTGGCGTAATATTCCATGCAAAGAGAGGTGGGCGTTTTAACAGACCCACCGACCATTCTCAAATGCCAAAGAGCTAGTGAAGTTTCTAATTTTAGACATGGCTTAGTTGAGAATGCACAAGCAAAGTCAAATGTATGAATTCACCGTCTAATTCTAGCGCCAAGGAGCTTTTATGCAAAGAGGAAGAAGACAAAATAGACTTTTTGTAAACACTGAGTTGGTTTGAGTTTACTCCCTCTATATTTTCCAATGCCAATCTCTTGGCTTGTTGTAAATTTCTATAGTAATGGCTTTTCAGCCTTGTAAAAATCCATCCCTCTCTTGGTAAGACCAGACTCTACCATTGGTGAGTTGTGTAACCTCTTCAATCAATAGGACTGTACTTTCAGATTTCAAGTGCTGGCGTAATGTACATTCATTCAACAATTTCATACGTGGTAGATTTCTCTCCCTTCCCAAATTCTAATTCGTACCTAGTTGCTAGCTCATCATGTTATGCAGGTCATGTTCAGTGTTCTATATGTCTTTTGCTGAAGCTGTAAGTGGATGTTAGGTGGCTGCAAAGTGTCTTGTATCAGACCTCTCTCCATCGTTTTTCCTCACGTTTTTTGTCATTGGATCGAACCTTCTCATGAAATATTTATGCATAGTGATCAATTGAAATCAAAGGTCTTCCTTTTCCCTTGTTTGATTCAGTGCTCAAGGTTCCAAGTAGAGTGGATCAACATTCTAGTGTATCACCGTCATTAGGTAGGATTTCCCTTTCAAGTTTCTTTCTCCCTTTTCCATGGTAGATTTGCAGCACAGAGTAGAGATCTATTGATACATCTTATAGGAACCAGCCTTCTCTGGAGGTTCTTCTCACCATTGAGGCATCCACCCTTGTGAGAAGATCCCATTGTTTCAACCGGAGAGAGGATTAACCGTTTCAGTACATCTTCGATTCAGGGTGCAACTCTAGGTTGACAACAAGTACGTCATTAGAGGTTGCAACCAAGAACCTTCTCATGTTTTGGATTAAAGAAGAGAGTGATGATGGCTTTTATAGGCTTCTTTTAGCCTCTACCAACCATGGAGCCTTGGTGCATGATAATGCTAAGCTGTGAGAGTTATGGCACAATCGGTTTGAGCATTTGCACTACGGTGAATTACCTCTTTTGAAGAATATGATGAATGAGCTGCCAGATTTTCAAGTTGACCATACTGGAGTGTGTAGGGGATGTGCAGTTGGGAAGCAGTCCAAAGCTCCCCTTCCTACCAATGAGCAAATATCAAGGGAGATCCTTGAATAGATACACCCAAATGTATGTGAATCTATGTCTTTTTCCTCCTTGACAAGGAGTCTTTACTATGTCTCAATTATTTATGATTCTTCACCAAAAATCTTGGATTTGATTTATGAAGAATAAAATAGAAATTTTGAGCAAATTTAAAAATGCTAGGGCCTTGATGGAGAACTAGACGAGTAAGAAGGTTAAGAAACTCAGCTCAAACAATGGAGGAGAGAACACCACCTATGAGTTTGAGACATAATGCAAAGAGAAGGATAAAGAGAGAACTCACGATTCCTTACTATCTCCAACAAAATGGTGTGGTTGAGAGAAAGAATCGGTCCTGCATAAAAACTACAAAAGCCATGATTTATGATAGGGATTTTACCATGTGTCTTTGGGTAGAAGCATGTGATATTGTTGTCTACATCTTGATTAGGTGCCCACACAGAGTATTAAAAGACAAAACACTAGAGGAGGCCATCACAAGTGAGAAGCTAGAGGTATCTATTTTTTGAGTTTTTGGTTTTCCAGTTCACATATATGTGTTACCTATAGATAAAAGGACAAAGATGGAGCCTTGAAATATCGAAGGCATCCTTATGGAGTATAGTGAGACATCTAAGGCCTACTGTATCTATATTCCTCAGCAAAGGAAGACAACGGTAAGTAGGGATGTAATACTTATTTAGAAGGGATGGTCCTCAAGTTCTCAAGAGCCTCCCACAGTGACTTTAGAGGCTGAGACACCTACTGTACCAAATTCAGATCAGAAATAGATGTAATGTCCCCTTTTTGGGGCTGCCAACTCAAAATAGGGTTTTTCCACAAACTTTAGCAAATATTTAATTTTCTGATTTTTATGGAAAACCTAGCTGCTGTAATAAATTTCAAAATGCTGGAAAGAGGCCAAAATCTTCACAAAATAATATTTATTTATTCTGAAAATTACTGAATATTATCATGACATTAGGGCATAAAATTCACCTCAAACTCAACCACTTTGACGCCAAAATTGTAGGAAAAATATGAATTAACTACTGATTTTTGTTACTTTTCTCAATCTAAGAATGCTGGAAAATATCCTAAAAAAATAGGGATAAATATTGAAATAATTATAGAAATTTCAGAATATTCTTTAGGCCTGAAAATAGCCCATCAAACCCTCAAAATAGTGCCCTAATCCACTCGCCATAGTTGGAAAAATTATTAAAGATACCAGCTGACTTACAAATAATCATTTGACCTCATGAACGGCCACATTAGGCCCCAAAACCAGCTCGCCCAGCCCTAGGGAAATTACAATTTCCTCTCAAACCCTAGGCGTTGTCCTATATATATTTGCTGCCATGGAAATAGTGTTTTTCTACAAATTAGTCCAATGAATTTCAATGCAAACCTTTGAATGGAGGATGCCCTAGTTATTCCAATGGTTTTCGTCCTTGTTCCAACATCTATTGAAGGGTTTTTGTCCTTACAATAGATCGACCAAGCGTTACATGCTCAAGCTCCAAATCAATTATCCAAATATAACATGATCTCCTCAAATGAATCCTTTTCCCCTTAAATACTCACTCCCCAAGTGGAGTGCCCAAATTGGAGGGAAATGATCATGAATTATAAGGTCAATTTGCTTTTAAAATCACTTAAGGGCTGAATAAGCCCATGACCCTTAAAAGGCCCCAACTTAAGTGAAAAGCAAATTAGACTGTTATTACTTTATTTAAGTATTTATAAACACTTTTTTTTAAAGTAATAATACTATTCTAATTTTGAAAAAGGGGACATTATAGTCCTCCCTTCCCAAATTTACTTGTCCTCAAGCAAATGTAAACTCTCATGCCCAAGTGCCCTCATGCCAAGGTGAAAGAACATGCTGAAATGCTTCCATAATCTAGCTCCTGTACCTGTCAAATGAAGGAGTTTTTGCAGAGACAAATTTGTACACCTGCTGTTCTTGAAGATTTTTTGGCTATTTGTGCAATCTGGAAATGGTACAACAATAGCTCCAACCCTTCCTTACCTGTCCCATTGAGGCCCTATACCTCGGATGTGAAAAAAAATGACGAGGAAAGGAAAATTCTCAAAAATAGCAGCATCATAGTGGCTGGAAAAGTCTGTTCCAACAAGGTAGTCTTCAAAATTTTGGGCATTGGTTGCCCCTAAATCAACACCTGCACAAGACAAACATATTAGACAAAACAAGAGTTCTCCACTTCATGTTTGCATCCTTGACGATGCCTTCCCTATGTGGAGTGGCTGGAAATTCTCCTTTGCTAGGTATGGAACAGCGCCTAGCATTCTCGCGGATCGTTGCTAGCTTCAATATCTTATTAGACAAACTGTTGCCCCGGCTATATTTCCCATTACTGAACATGGAACAGCTGTTAGTAACATCAAATTTGATCCTTAAGTTCACAATTTCTTGTTTCCCAAGGGCTGGAAGCTTCCATATTACAGATATGTCCCCATCCTTGGATCTCGTGCTCAATTGTTCCCTCTCCTTGGAGATAATCATCTCAAAAGGAGAACTGTACCTGCTGTTATGAGGGCTGTGTTTGCCATTTACAGCCTTGCAAAAACTCAACTAAGTCAAACCATTCAATACCAATTTGACCTTGGACAAACCCTTCATGTCTTCACCCTCAAGGGAAGCCTTTATGAATTTATAAACCATGTTGGAGGAGCTGGAATTGTCAACATAAACATTACTGGGAATTGCACTAATGCTGCCTCCTATGATCAATCTTCCTTGTAAATATGTCACGGAGTGTGTGCTCCCATGGGGTGCATTTCAAAGCCCTCTAAGGCTTTCCTTGTGCCTTGGTACTCCTTCGCCAAACCAAGGGTATCGTTTCACAATCTGCACCAAACAAACAAACTTGAACAAACTTGGGGACATACCTTGTGTGTAGATACCGTGAGGATGTGAGAGACCTTGCCTAGGTTCCCTCATGAATCTATCCGTTTTTCCAGAAATTTTTGTGCATATGATGAACTGGGTTTGTCTATTTGCCCCTTCATCATTTCCAGCATTCCTGTTCCCATCATTTTCAGACCTGTGTTTGTCCAGCTGTATTGGCTAACCTTTTGCCAATTTTTCTGAGTATGTAACTAGCTAAATGGGTATGAAAATCTCAAAATTTTCTGAGTGTATCTTAGGCATCTTTCCTATGCACATTTAAGAACTTATCCCTTATTTTACAGACTGAAATTCAGTCCTTTCAAGCACTTGTTTTGAGCCTACCTTTCCATAATTAGCAAAACTTTGGGAATAAGAAATAAAATAACTTTTTTTATATCTTAGTGGCTGCCCCAACTCAGTTTTTTCCACTTCATTGCTCTCCTTTGGAGAGTAGCACTTTCCAACCTTTGACCCCTTTACCGAATCATGCATATGATCAAGTTGCTGTAATGGCTGCCTATATGTGCTGGAAACCGTGCTACAGATTAGGGTAGTCCTTCTTCCTTCAATCCAAAGGCAGTCATAGCTGTACTTATTGTTGTTTGATAGGCACCAGCCCTTAGCACTTTCTCAATTAGCCACTAAACTCAGAAATTTTCCAACTAGAAGAGCTGGAAACTTCACCACAATGCTGAAACTCCATTCTTTGTCTTCTGTCACCCAACAAATGTCCACATAACCCCAAAGGATGGGGAAGTCATTCACTTCCCTCGTGATTGGGGGGCTATGCATGCATAAATCAGACTTCTTATTACTCCAAAATTATAACTCATTCAACCATAACTCACCCTTTTGACATGCCCTCTTGCAATCAACCTTCCCTATGCATTTGGGAACCCTCAAACTCACCACAAGTGAGCTGGAACTGTTATGGACAGCTTGGTGGAAGAGTAGACCATGACTGCCTCTAATGCCCCCTCTCCTTCATGGGTGCACCTTAGAGGGGTGCTCTTTTGTAGGTTCTCCACATACCCCTTATGACCTTCAAAGGGCCTCAAAGTCCCCACAACAAACGAAGGATATGGCTTACCTCTTTCCATGCAACAACCAACTTTAAACAAAAGGAGAATCATACCTTCCAAGTGGGCATCTTCATGGGGTGGCCAGCCTTGCCATGATGTTTCAACAATTGTATCTTGCTCCCCTTTACGTTGCCCTTTCCAAGCATGCTTCCCAAGTGTCTCGTCATAGTTATCCATGTATCGTTGTCTCAATAAAAAATCAAGGGTACTTACCATGCCCAACAATAGTTGAATCTTCATCCTTGGAAGAGGCTACTCCACTATGAAATTCTCGAACTCCTCGTCTTTAACGGTTTGAGTGCTCATTGATAAATCAAGTTTTTTAACACATGGAGTGAGCTAAGTGTTCACTAAAAACTCAGAATTTTCTCCTCTCAACATCTGCTGAGTTTTTACCAAAAATCAAAATTTTCTGCATCAACAAATTCAGAATCCTTTATACAAGTAAAGCGCTGAGTTTTGACACAATGAAAGGGCTGCCCTGAAAATGAGAATGAGAGATTTACCTTGATCTTTACCAAGCCTTCTGGATCCCATGTGCACCAACAAACTTGGACTTGAATTGGAAAATCCACATGCTCCCAGTTGCAACTTGTGTTTTTGGCTTCAATACACATCTTAGCATACCTCCTAGGAACATGCTTATCAGCTAGATTAACAACACTATGAGGGAAGAACGTTTTTGTTCTAGCAAGCATACCATGGATTTTGACTAGAAGGTAGTCATTTCTAATTTCCAACACATAAGGAATCATACCTTCAACCTCAAATCCAAAATCAACAACCTTATTCGAAATCAACTCTGATTTTTTCCTTACTTTAATGAAAGGGATAGCTGCAAATATATGAAAATCAGAATTGTTACCCTTTGTAGATCTTAGAATATTTTTGGGATCCCACACCCTTTGGCCACAACAATTATCAACTTGAACCAAGGGGTCCCTATGGTCCATGTTGTAAATTGTATGTCTTATTTTGACCTCCCTTTTATCATAACTTATGAGGACAACAAATCTGAAACGACATAGTATGAAATAATCAATTTGATATGTTACCAAACCTTTCATACCATGGGTATTGTAGCATGGTCTCATTCCCTAGTGGAATGATGAGCGTGAGCTGAATAGGGACAACTTCCTCACTTGTGCAATTTAACAAGTGATGTGTTTTCATCCTTGACATCCTCTTTATTTTGTTTGCGCATGCAATTATTAGTAGTTAGTAAAATATCAGTCATACCTTGGGCGACCAACAACAAGCTTGTCCTCCTTTGGTGAAGTGGGAATGGTGGAAACCCTTCCATCCTTGTGATTCCCCATTTCTTTTTCACACACGTCTCTCTCCACTGTTGTTCTAAAAATCAGCAAGTGGTTTGTCAATATTATCCTTCAACAATTGAGTTTTAATCACAACATTCTTTCCCCAATCTTGCAAATCTGATTTACCTTCTTCCTTGGGCTTGTGCCCCATGATTTCTCTCTCCTCCCTTATTGTCAAGGGTGAATTCCTTTGAGGTGTTGAAGCCTTCATCACTTCTGCTATTTTTTTTTTCTAAGGGAGACTCTTGACATCTAGGGCTGAAACCTAGAGCCTTCATCAAATCCTTGGTGTCTATTGCCCTCAGTTCCCTCTTTGATAATTCTCCATAGATTGCAACAAATCATCCATGGCTTCATCCATTGCCCTCTTCTTCATTCCCACTTTTTGAATGGGATCTTTGTATTCATCTTTTGAAAAGAACCTAGGTTTCCAATCCGTTGTAGTCATTCACATTCCATAGCTGGCCAAGATTTTGGCATTGATACCACTGTAATGTCCCTTTTTTGGGGATGGCAATTGAAAATCGGGTTTTTCCACAAACCCTACCAAATATTTAATTTTTTGATTTTTAGGCAAACCCTAGCTGCTGTAGTAAATCTCAAAATGCTAGAAAGAAGCCAAAATCACTACAAAATGTTTATTTATTCTGAAATTACTGAATATTATCATGAACATTAGGGCATAAAATCCACTTCAAACTCAGCCACTGTGACACCAAAATTGCAGGAAAAATACAACAAATTGATTATTGATTTTTGGTGCTTTTCTTAATCTAAGAATGCTGGAAAATATCCTTAAAAAATACGGATAAATATTGATCTAGAAATTTCAGAATATTCTTTAGGCCTGGAAATAGCCCATCAAACCCTCAAAATAGTACCCTAATCCACTCTTCCTAGTTGAAAAAATCAATAAAAATACCATTTGACTTACAAATAATCATTTGACCTCATGAATGACAAATTAGGGACTAAAACCAACTCGCCCAGCCCTAGGAAACCTACAATTTCCTCTCAAACCCTAGACGTTGTCCTATGTATATTCATTGCCCTAGAAATAGTATTTTTCTGCAAATCAATCTAATGAAGTTCAATGCAAGCCTCTGAATGGAGGATGCCCTAGTTAGTCCAAGGGTTTTTGTCCTTGTTCCAACATCTATTGAAGGGTTTTCGTCCTTACAATAGATCAGCCAAGCATTACATGCTCAAGCTCCAAATCAATTATCCAATTATAACATGATCTTCTCAAATGAATCCTCTCCCCCTTAGATACTCACTCCCCAAGTGGAGTGCCCAAATTGGAGGGAAAGGATCATGAATTATAAGGTCAATTTGCTCTTAAAATCACTTAAGAGATGAATAAGCGTATGACCCTTAAAAGGCCCCAACTTAAGTGAAAATCAAATTAGACTATTATTACTTTATTTAAGTATTAGAAATACTTTTTATTTTAGTAATAATATTATTTTAATTTTGAAAAAGGGGACATTACAATAGATTATGATCTAATTGATTCCAAGCAAGGAGAGTTCTTACCACTTCCCAATTTATCTTGAAAGCTGGGATGGCTTCCTCAAGTTTGACAAGAAGGGGAGTACGTTGGCAAGCCCAATACTCCATTTCGGGTAAGCCATCAACCTGAAAAATTTCTTGGACATATTACATTGATGACTTCTATTCTTGATGCATAAACTTCAAGTTATGAGGAGGGTGCTCAAGAAAATATGGCGTGAAGTTGTGAATGAGAAATATAACTTCACATTGTTAGAAAGGGGAGACATATCTCTAAATTTGACAATGACTACTCTCACATTTAATGTCTCTTGTGATCGTTATCTCTTTCCATATGTAAGGAAGCATGGGTTTGCTATTCCACCATAAGTCTCTTTCTCTTGATGATGGATCATGATTAGTGATCCAAATCAAGCAAAAAATAGGTACACAATAATTCCAAAAGCTTTAGATCTAATTTTTATGGACTGTGAAAGCATTAAATCTCTAAATATAACTTTATCATCAGGAATAACGTCTCAGGGATTGTACCAAGAGTTGAGGGGAGATTAGTGAATGATTCTAGATGGGTGTTCAAGATAAAACATGTTGTAGATGGAAGCATTGAGAAATACAAAGAAAGATTTGTAACCCTAGGGTTATCTTAGAAAGAGGGATTTGACTACAATGAGACTTTGGCCCTATATAAAGGTAAACCACTATCAAAACTTTTATGTCATAGCTGCTTGCTTTCATTGGAATTTACATCATATGATTGCTTGCTTTCATTGGAATTTACATCATATGTCTACTTGCTTCATAAATTAGAAGTTGAGTTTCCCAATGAGATGCTAGCACCTATAGTCATCTATTGCGACAATCAGAGTTGTATTAAATTCTCTGAGAATCTTGTTTTCCATGATCGATCTAACATAATGAGATCCAATATATTTCCTATGGGACAAGCTACAAAAGTAGGGGTTGGTTCTTGAATATGTTCTTTAGAGTTGCAAATTGCTTGCTAATTGCTACCAAAAGGAAAGGTAAATTGCAGATAGTTCGACTTGGTTTGAAGGAGAATCTATTTCTCGTAGAGAGAGAGTTGATTTGTTCTAAACTGATGCTCATCTTGTTTCCAGGGTATGTGCCACTATCTATGTAAAAAGTTAATGATGTATTTGAGTCAGAATGCATATATTATGGCACATTAGACATAGGATTATTTGTAATATAATAAATGTACTTGTAATAGGGCATGCAATGAAATTGTGGTGCCATTTGGATGATGTGACATCATCCTTGACATTAACACCCTTGATGGGCAAGTTATGGTACCACTTATTCTCCTAGTTTTAGTCATTCAATTAGAGAGTTAGATACAACTAGTCAAACTAAATTGATGACCTAGTTAAGAATGATCTCACCTTAGAGTTATCATCAATGATAACGTCAAGGTAACACATCTACATAGTGGTTGTGTTTGATTCATTAGTTCAATAGTGTGATTTATGAGTTAATGCATAGTTTAAAAACTCATACTCGACAATTACTCGGCAACTCAAAATTTTGATTCGTACTTGGGACTTGAGAGTTTCTCGACAATTACTCGGCAACTTTATCGCTACTTAAAAAACATATAAATTCATAAAATAAACTTAAATAAAATGTAAAATTTTGTTAAATGATACGAGAAATGAATGTAGAGAATGCACAAGTGTATTTTCTATTAATTTTCGACCAAAAAGAGTACAAAGTACAAAGTTACAAACTACATTGCTCATAAATTTGTATGAAATATCAAATGCACATATTACATTTCATATCTAGCGCCTAAAGTAAGTTTGATGCGTTTGCCTTGTGGAAGTGGAAAGTAAAGATTCCTCTTCTACAACAACATCATCCACAAAGATATCATTTGGATCCTCACCAACACCCCCTGATGCTTTTGTTGCCCCTGATGCTATTGCTTCTTCTGCCTCGTTGTCATGTCCCCTTTTTCAAATAAAAAGAAAAAATAATTTAGTAATAATGTTTTAAGTGTTCCCCAACATACTTTTAATTCATAACTTAAAAGTGAGACATCTAAACATCATTATTAATTGAATGGGGCCACAAGTGTATTAATTAAAAGCCGAAGTGGAAAATAGAAAATAATATTAACTACTTTTGGAACAAATGTAGAAATTAGAAGTAAAAGTAATTTTAATTTGCTTTTAGGGTTTTGGGTGGAAAAGTAATTATAAGAGGATGGAAAAAAGAAAAAGTACAATCATTCAATCATTATTATCATTTAACTTTTAGATTTCATTGGAGAGCTTGACCAGCTACTCTATATTTCACAAAGGACGAAAACTCTCCGGTGCATAAGCTTGGGAACGAAAACCCTCAAACCCAATTGGTAATTCCACACGGGAATTACACTAGTGTTATCAGATTTAGAGAAAGACCAACTTAGGGCACATTTTTGGCAGCTCTATTGCCTAGATTTCAGTGCCCAAGACACCAAGGGGAAACTGTTGACTTTGAAGGACAAGATTTTGTTGTTTTTCCATCCCTATGGTAGGTTGTATTGCACAGTAGGCAAATCATGTGGTTTTAGGGCAGATTTCAAGGTTCTAGGCAGGTCGTACAATTGAAACCCTTGTTATTTGCAATTTTAAGACTTTTCTACATGATTGTTGAAATTAGAAGGGCCTTTGATAGCAAATTGACCCTAAATCAGCTCACTACAGCCAAAGGGATTCATTCACTATAGAATTGGGCAACTTTAGTGAGTTTTGGACCTATATGTACCTACAATAGACTGACGTACTATTTTGCAGGGTTCTTGAAGGTGTCTAAACTGCTGTACATTCATTTTTAAGGTGGCCGTACCATGCAAGGTTGATGGTGATTAGGTTTGATTGTAAGAATTTAGTTTCAACATTTATTTTCATTTTCAGCTTAGGGTTTAAGCTGAATATTCATTAAACTATTGTTTTGAAGACATTTGGTACTGTTGTACCCTTTTCTACATTGAATTTGATTAGGGTTTCACCCCTTTGGACTGAATATTGCTTGTTCTATTGAGATAGATTCTGACTTGCTTAAAGAACTATTAAAATTTCCAACTTTGATTATTAGTATTTCAGATTTTACTTTGAGCGGTGTATTACACTCCCTCTCCAAGGTTGTGATCTCCTCCACTGTAAACATGGGATTCCCATCATCAACAATCCAATCGACATATGGATCAATCTCATTCAAGTCAATAGCATCATAACTCTTTACCTTCTCCACTTGTCTCACGTGAAGACACAGATTGTATCGCACAAAGAGAAAGTCATTGAGACGTGTTGTCAATCTGTTGCGCTTCTTTGTGTGAACAACTTCAAATATGCTCCAATTATGTTCACGCCCATAAGAGCTACAGGGCTTGCACAAAATGCATGTGGCTAGCCTTTGAATATTTAGTGTTTTCATAGCATAATCTTCCCACCACACATCTACAAATAGGACATTTATAATTTTGTAAGTCAACTAGGTTTGAATATATGAAAGAAGTCTAGTATTAGTATTTAAGAGTAACAAGACTAGAAGTAAAAAAAATTCACTCAATTTGTTTTACTTGACTGAGATTTTTTTTTTACGCATAGAGCCGAAGAAAAGAATCGCCATTCTAAAAAATTTGAAGCTCCTCAATAACCACATCTCTACTATCATCATCAAGGATCAGCCTCTTTATGTATGTATTGAGGCCATCTATAACCTCTTCATTGGCCTCAAATGAATCGAAATAGAAAAACTTAGGGTTCGAGTAGTAGGCCGCTGCATGAATATGTCAATGGAGCATCTTGTTCCATCTCCAATCAATTTTGAGCCAAACGGGTTTATTTTTTTTTGATTTTGCCCATAATATTTGGCTATAGTCTCTTTGGCCATGTCCATGGTCTCATACAAATATCCCATTGGGTTTCTCTTTCCCATCTACCAACCGTAGAATTCAAACCAAAGATTAACACTAAAAACAAAATAATGCACAAATTTAAAATCAAAATTAAGATTTTTTTTATAACAAATAAATGATAAATAAAATAGTTAAGTTTAAAGTTACCTTAATATTTCCTTCATGCACTTTGCAAACACATCATCAAAAATGGTGTTCATAACCCTTTCTCTTTCAACATTCCTAGCATAAAAAAAATTCAACTACCAATGACTCACAAACATAAACTTAAGGGATGTTAATGAGGCTACAATGCTCTACAATGTGATGAAGTTTGTGGCAAATCATGTGACTCCCGATCACACAAGCTCATTTCCATTGGTGTGATCTCTCATCAAGTTTAGCACTTGTTATCACTATGGAGTGCTCCTTGCTTGAAGATGTGTAAAACACACCCTCACTCCAGCTAATACAATTGAAACTTCACAGAGTGTGGGTGACTCTATGATGAGAAGAACCTCCAGAGAGGGCTAGGTCCCTTAGGATTTTTCAATAAATTTGACTACTGTGATTTTGGGGTGAAAAGGGGAAGAACTGAAAGAAAATCTAATTAAAAGGGGGTGATGCACCTAAATTGTTCAAATCCTCTGAAGTTACTGAAATCAATGCACACATAATCAAATGAAATCTATAATTCTGTCTTTAAGCATACATATTTTAGATGAAGGGTTGAAAACCTCTTCAAATGACCTACAAAAGGTTGAGATAGAGAAAGATAGGTGAGGAAGGGACTTGCAAAAGGAAAAAAATCTCACTTATACGCTGATGCACAATCAAATACACACACTATTCTTCTTTCAAAAACTTAGATTCAGAACAGATTCTTTATTGATCACTGGTCCAACTTACAATTTCTTTCTTCAAACTTCATGTATCCCTCTAAATGGCTTGATTAAGCTAATAAATAAGCTTTTCCAAAACTTGAAATAGCCTTAAGTGTAGTTCTAAAAGGGGAAAGGGTTAGTCTTGGTTAATAAACTCAAGACTTAAACACCTTTTACAATATTTAGAATATTCAATAAAATCTTTTCCTTTTACAAAATTGCATGCCTTTCCAAACTTTGGCCTAGAAGTATGGCAGTGGAGCCAAGTATGAAAGGTTAGTTCTTAAAATAAACAAGACACTCTCCAAAAATCTTCAAACATGCATGAATCCAAGGTTGGCGTAGAAAAATGGACGGTGGGATTATTGAGAGTCAAACTTCTCCTTTGCATGGAATATTACGCCATATCTCTAAATAAAGAACTCCATTTGATTTGTTTGAAAGCTGAGTTGGAAGAAGATTATTCCCCTTTGCATAGAAAACAAGGAAGATGTGTAACAAGCTTGTTTAATCAATTCCAACTCAAGATCAGTCAACCTCCAATGATTTCCACTTGAATGCAAAGTTATGCCATTTCTTGGACGAAGAACTCCACTTGAACTGCCTGCAACGTTGAAAGCTTTGGATTGCATGAAAACCAAGGAGAAGCATGATTTTAGTCAAATAGTCAACTGAAGTTTTGACCAGTCCACTATAAATAGCCCTTGCATGGACAAGGATCTTGCTGAGTGAGATATATTTAGATTGAATTTATATCCTGGCTTTTTGTTCTTGGTTTCTTTGTTCTGTGCATGCATTTCTTCGGACCATTTACTTGTTTGTGGCTTTTTTGTCTCTATTTGCTCATTGATTTCCTCGGACAAAATGTCTGTGACTTTTTTGTTCATTCCCTTTGTGTCTTTTTCCACAAGAATTGCATTTCCTTTAGACTCTTCTTGGGACTTTTCCTTGGCTATTTTTCCACGTATTTCCTTTCCAATATTGAGTTGGGCATTTCTTCGGGCATTTGTTCAGTCAATTTTCCACAGACATTTTTATGTCTTTTCCTTTTGAGCTTCTCCTTTTCGGAAGGAATTCCTTCGGACTTTTTGTCCACAACCATTTGCTTGTTCATTCCTTCTCTCTTCTGGCTTGCCTTTCTCCATAGGGCACATACCCTTCGGCAGTATTGCAAAGTGACTTTCCCGAAGGGTACATACCCTTCGGGAATCTTGTAAATGTACCTTCCCAAAGGGCAGATACCCTTCGGGTTTCTTGAAAACGTCATTTGAAATTTTGAAGTGAACCTTCCCGAAGGGTAGGTACCCTTCGAGATTCTTGCCAATGACCTTTCCGAAGGCTACATACCCTTCGGGTTTTCTGAGAATGAACTTTTTCGAAGGGTAGGTACCCTTAGGGTTTTTTGGAACTGCCCCTTGGAATTTTGAAATGGCCTTTTTTCGAAAAATTTGGAAAGTGACTTCTTCAAAATGTCTCTTCGGAATTTTGTGTTATGAATTTTCCCGAAGGGTAGGTACCCTTCAGGATTTTTGCAATGAACCTTCCCGAAGGGCAGATACCCTTTGGGTTTCTTGTAAAAGTACTTTTCCCTTCGCTGAACTATCTGTCTGTTGGAAAGAAAAAACAAATGAACCTTATCTTTTGGACCTCTTGCAAAGTCCTTTTAAATTTCTTTTCCCTCGGACAACAAGTCCGAGGAAATTGTTTCCACACTCAGCGCGAAAGAATTATGAGAAAGACAACACTTGGGGAAGAAAACACTTGATGTAAAGTCCGAGAAAACAAACCCGTACTCTTGCTTTTGATCTCTTGCTTTCATCTGTAAGTGAACTTACAACCCTGTAGGTTAACTTTAATGATAGCTGTGACATTTTGAGTAGGAGATATGCTTTTTGAACTTGCTGTAGGTGCCTTGCTTTGGAACACACTTGACTATGTAACATTGCTGTAGGTCTTCATCATGACTGTATTTGATACTCTGATTGCCTACATATCCCTTTGTTCATGCCTTTAGACTATAATTCACCAGTTTGATCAGCTGTATAGAGAAATTGATCGTTCTTGAGAAAGTTTCGAATAGTAGGGGTAGTAATTTGGCCTTGACAAGCCAAATTACTAACAACACCCAAGTGCGATTGTAGATGAACTTGATAATGTTTCTTGGCTCTTCAACCACATTTTTCACTTATGAGATCTTTTCTATGTCCTTGAGTAGGAGGTCGATGCAATGGGCTGCACAAGGGTTCCAAAAAAGTGTAGGGTGCCTATCCTCAATAAGTCTCTTTGTTGCTACATATGTTGCAACATTGTTTTTCACAACTTGGACGACATTCTGCAAACCCACTTTCATCACCACTTCATATAACATATCACACAGAATGTTTGCATTTTTGACTTGATGGAAGGTATCAATTGACTTCAAGAAGACCAACTGCCCACTTGAAGCCACTAAAAAGTTAATCAATGTGTGGTTTTTCTCATCTGTTCACCCATCAAACAAAATGGTGTAGCCCTTTTTTTCCATACTATTTTTTTTTCTTCTATAATAGCTTCCATATATTTGACAGAATCCTCCAATAATGAGCCACTCAAATTATGAGTAGGATCCTTGAACCCCTTACCGACAAAGATCAATGTAGTGACCAAATTATCTTGAAATGAACTTTTTGCCACATTGAAATGAATGTTGTAGTACCAAAAGTTTGTCGTAGCTATCCTTGCTTCATTGTGCACTTCCTGATTCCAAGCGGTACTTTCGATTGAAAATTGTGACCTAGGCCTACTTTGAAGAACAAAAAACGTAGCCGAACTATCTTCAGTGGATGAGCCTCATCATATTCTCGTCCCCCTAGAGTTGGGGCAATAGAAGAGGCCTCAATGTCATAATCATCCATTGTTGCCATCCTATTCACTAAGGCTGAAGACAAACAACCATCTTCCTTTGAGCCTCAAGTGGTGCTTGTGTGCACAATACAATATCATTCTTTAGTAGTTGTGCAATGTGGTATTTAAGGCAATAGACACCACTCATTTTCATCTCACAATAATTGCATATTACACAATCATCCTCTACCATTGGTTCACAATGCTTCCAAGAAAGGTCTTGGGATTAGACTTACAACGGGTAGCTGAGTCGGGTGTTGATACCATTCTTAAACAACAAAGCTTACACCCTATGAAACAAAAAAAGGGTTTTAGAATCTAACCCTAGCTCTTAATCAAAGAAAGAAGTAGAAGATGAAGTAGCTGTGATGATTCATACTAAAAAAATAGTCTTATTGAGGACCGAGGAGTTCTTCAAGTTCCAACTTTAAACTTCAAATTTAATGAAAATAAATTAAAATACATGTATGCTGTGCTGTAGGTTGTCCGCTCTAATATTGTATCAGACTTCCCTATGTATTCCTTGGGCTTGAGGCTTGAAAACACAGAAAATCCTAGGGCCTAGTTAATCACTGATTTAATGTATGTAATCGCTAATCACAAATCAATAATAATCTATTCCTTGCAGGCTTGCACTGTATTCGGCGATTCACAAATTTTTAGAGAACGCACGCAAAGCAAAAATGCAAAAAAAGATGTAGAAATAAGTGTAAAATAGATTTTATTTTGGTTTTGGCCCGTTTATCCCTTCATTGGCGAGTCATTGCGATTGGTTGCTGATTTTTGCCGAGTAATCATCGATATTACTCAGCAAAAACGGTGATTAATTGCCATTCCTCTTCTCGCAATTTTATCAAAGATATATCGTTTTACAGAGATATATCGTTTTACAGTCTAATCGTGATTAATCACCAATTTTTTACAATTTTTAAATCTATAAGTTAATGTAATCAAGTGAGTTGATTGATAGATAGGTCTGAATTTGCATGTGTCAAGTGTCTAGTTGACTGTATGAAGTGAAATGATATCTCCAAAGTTCTGAGACGCAATCATCATGAGAAGAGTTATACTTAAGAATGAGTGTTAGTATACAAAGTTATTTGTTGGAGGAATGAATAATGTATTGGTTTCTGGAATTTATTCCAGCAGTCATTTGTTTTGCAGGTTATGAGTATTTCAAAGTGCTAAAGTCAGTAATTTCTCTATTTTCTACTATTCACCTAAATTTCATTTGATTGATCCTGCTGCTTGTATAGTGTTTTAGAGTTGTTACTGTGTCTGCAAACTTGTTGCAATTTACAAATCAGTAAGTCTGATTTACAGACAGCAGCATCGGTAGGCACTTTAAGATATTGTTTGTAGATAGCGTTTAATGTTATCAGGATTGTTGCCATGCAAGTTCACATCATGATCCTAAATTTTGGTGCAATTTTAAGAATTAGCATTGACCTTCACTTTGATGCAAAATACTGGTGCGGGATTTCGCATCACATCTAAATGTGAGTTTTGTACCATCAAAAGATGTCGGGAATTTAACACGAGTCCAACAACATGAAAATTGGCGTCTCTTGATACTTAGCCAATTTTACGCTCTTCACTCCTAACATTTTTTTGGAGAATGAATCTTATATTACATCAAAGGAAGATAGTTACATCTACACAATTCACCACAAAGATATTGGGTCTTGTATCCAAAAAGGAAATCGATAATAAGTTTTTTAGATTATTTCCATAAGTTTCTGTTTTTGATATATATATATATATATATATATATATATATATATATCTGTGTTCAATCCTCTTTATGTTACCACATAAATATTTCAAAAATTGATAGTTGGAGTGTTTTAGCAGAAATGTCTTCACCTAGTACAAAATAAGATTTATTAGGTAAGGAAGCCAAGACATCAACTTTGGACCATGACTAAGTCATTCACTTCACTCCTAAGTTTGGCATTAGTGTTACTTAGAAGTCTTTCCAAGCCTTGAGTCTAAAATTTGAACTATTGATCCTTTACGGACTACTATCTTGTATTGAACCTTAGTAAAACTAAGGTAATGATCTTTAAATTGGGCCTTTAGTTCTTCTTGAAGCCAGCCTCTAAATCATGAGTGGTGGCCATGTAAGAAATACAACCTTTAGTATCACAACACCAACGCTTCCAACCATAGTTTAAAAACTCAAACTCAGCACAAAATCAGCAACCCAAAACTTTGACCAGGACTCATGACATAGAAAAAAACTCGGTAAATTGAAAAAATATATAAATTCACGAATAAAATTAAATAACATGCAAAACACTGTTAAAAAGTATAAAAAATTAATTTTAAAGAACGTGTAGGTATATTTTCTATTAGTCTTACGACAAAGTTGAAAAAAAAAAAATTGTTGACTTGTGAGTTTTCTGCATGTAATCCTGAGTTATTAACAGAAATTCGACACGTGAGTTAGCAATGAGTTACTCGCCCAACCCAAAAATTCACAAGTTTGGTGATTTTCCTACGATTTCTCACAATTGTAACTATGCCTCCAACTAAAACGCATCAAAAATGCATCTCTCCCACAAAATCAGCAAACCCACTATCTTTTATGGCTTGAGGGTTTGGAGGCCTATGATTGGGAAAATCAATAGTATGCATATTGAGAGAGCCTAGGCCATCATGCTCCAAACGCTTGATCTGGTTCAAGAAAACTGTTCATCGTTCAATATTTTTTTGATGCCCATCTACTTCATCTTGAGAGTATCTTCTGACTGATTTCATACCTCCACGCGCTTTGAATTTCTGCTTCATTTGATGTTTTCATTGGCTGTTTAGGTTGGGAAGATAATAGGATGTCAATCCAGAAAATCAATCATAAATATGCTTCTAAAGCTTGGTTTCCTTGCACTTCTGGAATGCAAGCACAACTTGGTCCTATGGATGTTAGTAGAATTCGTTTAAATATTTTCTTTGAAACACATGTACAACCACACACAATCTATTCACTTTTCAACATCAATGACAGGGAAAATAATTGACCAAAAAAAGAAATCAAACCCAAAAAAAGTCAGCAGCATGCAAGATTCAGATGTTTGTACAAGTATCATCTAGGAAATGCTTTTGTAGGAATTTTTCTTAACAAGATAACATGGAGATGAATAATAAATGATCCTCTAGATTCTAGAAGAATTGTCAGTATTCATATTTTAACAAAGTTTGTTACAAACCCATACTCTTATACCCTTATTTCCTACCACTTACCATTGGCTTCTCAAACAAGGTACAAATATCAAGAACTGGTGACATGGTAATAAGCTCAAATGCATTCCTCAATGCCACTTGTTTCTCTTTCTTCTCCATGACATGATATTCCTATTTATTCAAAATCCAAAAGCATGCAAATTAGTGTAGAGGCTCTGCCCAATAATAGCATCACTGTTTAAAGACAAGGATGTAGAGCAACATGATCTTACTTCTGAATCGCTGAGAATATCATGAATGTCATCCATAATCACATCCTCTTTTGGAAAGTTGGGTGGCCTGTAACCTTTCCTAAACCACTCATCCTTTAAAATTTCTGCCATTGTAATGCGCTGCCAAAAGAACAAATTTTTTTGGAGTGACATTGAAAACTTTTTCACAAGCATCTCATAACAAACATGTGAAGAAAACAAACGAGATACTTGGGTGGTTGCTCTTACAATGTCTTCAAATAGAATTGATTCAAACCTGCATGAGTTCTAAAACACCAAGCTGCATGCTCATTACAAATGCATGCTTATTTGGTGTGCAAGGAATTTTAAATTCAAGAGGAAAGCAATGCCTTAAACAAGGGAAACACCCAAAAAAAAGAATTATCTTCAACATTAAAAATTCATAAACAAGAAATCAGACCCTAAAGGGGCTCCTTGATACTTATCTACAAAATGAAAAATGTTTGAGTTGCTTAGGGGTGAGGAGCACATTCCCATGTTCCTTACTGGGATGGGAACAAGGGTAGGGCTAAAAAATCTCACCTTCCAAAAAAATATATAAGGTGGTGTTCCCCTTAGGAAACGTGAGGGCATGCTCCTCACACCCAATGACATATCATAGGAATAAAGGCATCCCTAGCCATCTCTATCTCCATCACTAAAGGGGACACAAATATCCCTACCCCCATCCCCAAAGATGAAACCTAGCTATCCCCCATTACCAAACATGATGGTTGTGATCAAAAATATGGATCTAATATACTAGTTATACTTGCTTTTAACTATTCCCAATGTATGTAATTCATGCTTATAAGACACTATTGTAAGGCACTTCATGTTAAAACATCAGTATTGATAAGTTGCAATGGCAGGGTTAGTATGGGGATGATTCGAACATTTTTAGAGTGATGAAGTCAATAATGTTTAGCGCTTGAATTGAAGGGGTTTGCCATAGATAGCAAAACCACCATATATATTGGCGGCGGTTACGCAACTGCTAGACGGTTGTAGGTGGCAGTTGCATAACTATTGGTGCATAGACCGACAATTTTTCCACCATACAAAACATGACCAGGGGAACGATTGCAAACTTTTTATCTGCTTAACAACAGTTTGTTTGAACTTCTTGGTGGATTTCAATGGAAGAGGGCATAAATATAGACCTCGCGTAAGGCAACTAACATTAGAGAAGTCAGTGAAGAGTTGTGAAGTTGGATTCACATTGGAATCTACAAGTTTGAGTCTTTGTGTTCATATTATCTCATTGTTTCCTAGTTGTCAGTAGTTGTTTATAGTGTTTGTTTATTTTGTGAAGTGTTGTGAGAGTGCAAAGCAACTAGGTACAAATTTGGATAGTGTAGTAACTGTTAGCTTTGTCCATGAAAGGCTAGAAGTGGCAATAACTTGTATTTTTGAATATTACATAGTGGAAAGAGGAGTGCAATTTCCTCACCCTCTAGAGTTTTTCCCACACCAGATTTCTCTACGTCAATTCTTGTGTTCATCTTGTGCTTTGGTGTTTCTTTCATGCTTCTTCTTATGTTAAGAATTCTATATATTTCAATTCCAGCACACTACATCTTTGTTTTAGCAAGCAAACTATTTTAGAACATGTATTCTTCAATTACTTATTGAGTTAGGCTTATAAGATCCGTGTTGGTGATGCCTAGTGTGGAATATCCACTTGGATTACAGATCGGATTGGTATAAGAGCTAGTTTAGTATCAATTCTTTTGTGTGATTTTGAGTGTTGAAGAAAACAAAATAGATGTTTTTTTCATACTTGTTCACAAGCAAATTTGATAAGCAAGAAGTTAGTAGACAAATTGGGCATATAGACTTACAATCATCCAAGCCCATATTCTTTTGGATGGGTGAAGAAAAGTGTAGACATCAAGGTGACCAAGCAATGTAAAGTTAAGTTTGATATTAATACACATTTCATTGACGAAGTTATAGTGGATCTTGTGCCTCTTAATGTGTGTGGTTGTTTGGCTGCCCTTGTATATACGGGATGCTATCTTCATGAGGAGAACCAACTAATACCATTTGGTGAAGGATAGCAAGAGCTACATCATTTCAGCCTATAAAGGTGATTCCAAAATCTCTTTGGTAAGTGCCTCTCAAGCTAAAGGGTTTATTAATGCAATTGGGAAGTTTGTTTTAGTTCTGTTGAGAGATATTCAAGATAAATAAGTGGCTGCACATAATACTTGTAACATGTTTACTAACAAAGAGCAGAAGCATATGAGAGAGTTGGTGCAGAAGTTCAAGGAGGTTTTCCATGAGGCCACAGGGTTGCCATCAGTGAGGCCTATTGAGCACGAAATTCATTTGCTACTAGACAGTCCACTTCAAAATCCTGGGTTGTATAGGTAATCATTGAAGGATGACAATGAGGTAAAACAACAGTTACAATCTTTAATTAATCAAGGTGTAATCCATCCTGGTACATATCCATGTGCTTCTCCTATTGTTTTAGTACCTAAGAAAGATGGTCTATGGAGAATGTGTGTTGATTATAGAGCACTTAACAAAATAACCATAAATAATAGGTACCATTTTCCATAGATTATTGATCTTCTTGTTCAACATCATCATGCTAAGTATTTTACTAAACTTGATTTGAAATCTTTGTATCACCAAGTGAGAATTAAAGAAGATGATATCTGGAAAACAACATTCAAAACAATGCAAGGGTTGTACGAATGGTTGGTTCTACCTTTTGGGCTATGCAATGCACCGGTTACTTTCATGTGGTTGATGAATGAGGTAATGAGACTATTTATTGATTCCTTTGTTATTGTGTATTTGGATGATTTTATTGTTTTCGATACAACTTTTGACGAGCATATTGATCATTTAAAACAAGTTTTGCAAGTTTTGAAGGGGAAAAATTTAGTGTTTAATGAGAAGAAATGTGAGTTTGTTCAACAATCACTTGTCTTCTTGGGGCATGTGGTTGGAGATAGGGAATTGACGATTGATTTGGCGAAGGTAGAGGCTATCATGAATTGACCAAAGCTTTCTAATGTGACGGAAACATGAAGCTTTGTTGGTGCAATTCAATATTTGAGTAAGTTCATCAAGAATTTCTCTTTCATAGTTGCACCTTTGCATGCCATGACAAGGTGGTAAGACTTTTATTTGGGGTAAATAGCAACAAGATGCATTTGATATGTTCAAACACAAGATTAGCCATGCTCTGATATTAGTTTTGTCTAACTTGTAGCTGTCATTTGAGGTGGAAACAGATGCTAGTAACTATACTATGGAGGCTATCCTATTACAAGGAGGTAAGCCCTTATGTTACCATTCAGAGTTATTTCATGATGCAATTATTGATTATTGTACATACAATAAAGAACTATATGCTCTTGTTTAAGCGGTCAAGAAATGGAAACACTATCTTACGAGTAGGGAAACTATTGTCCACACAAATCACCAACCTCTCCAATATGTGCAAGCTCAAATCAAACTTCAACAAGCTAGACATTATAAGTGGATGGAGTTTATACAACAATTTCATTTTATCAAATAAGAAATGTGTGACTAAGAAACTAGCTGATATGTTATCTAGACCTGCTTTGCTTTCAACCATGGGCACCATAACTCTTCTTAATCCATTTATGTGTGTCTTATGTCGGAGGATATGAACATGATTCAAATTTTGGGTAGCCATTTCTTCAAACAAAGAGGTCCCAATGAGTATGATTTGAGCCCAAGGAGGATTATTACTTTCAAAATGGGTTGCTCTACAAGTTGGGTAAGCTTTGTGTGCCGAAGGAGGAAAAGTTTAGCTAATGAAGGAAGCACATGCATAAAAAATTGTAGGACATTTGGGTGTTTTAAAGATTGCTACACATTTGTAGAGGTATGTCTATTGGCCTAATATGCAATTTGATGTTGCTAAGTTCATAAGAGGATGTGTGTTATGTATTACAAGCAAGCCTAGTAACAGGAAGTTGGGTTTGTATATGTCATTGCCTTTTTCTTTTAGGCCATGGGAAAGCATTTTCATGAATTTTGTAGGTATGTTGCTTATGTCAAAGAAGAGGCATGACTATCTCTTTATGGTTGTGGACTGTTTTAGTAAGATGTTTATTCTTATTCCTTTTAAGAAGACCCTCAAAAGTAGTGATGCCACTGAGTTGCTCTTTGTTAATGTGTGGGTTCATTTTGGTTTGCCTAGTTTTATTTTTTAAAATCATGATTCAAGATTTGTTGGTAAGTTTTGAGCCACATTGTGGGAGAAGATGGATACCAAGTTGAAATAGTTTACTTTTCACCCATAAATTGATGGGCGGAAAAAAGTTGTGAACAAAACATTGGTACAACTCTTGAAAGGGTACAATAGGAAGCATTCTAAGTCTTGGGATGAAAACTTGGTGTATATTCAGCATTACTATAACAAGGTAGTGCATTCTTCTACTAACAAATTCCTTTTGAAATTTGTTTTTCCTACTTATCTCTATGTGCATTTGATGTTGTTTTGTGACAACCATACAAAAAAAATGGGAAAGTAGATACAAAGGTCCATAAAGCTAAAAGGTTCTTTGAGAAGATTAAAAAAATTTACCTCCAAGTGCAAGAAAAGTTGAGGGAATCTCAAGCCAAATACAAAGCAAGGCATGATCAACATAGGACCGAGCATAATTTCCTTATAGGAGACAAGGTATGGTTGTACTTGAATAGAGAAAGGCTCCAAGGTAAGACTAAGAAGCTTAAGCATCTTAAGTATGGTCCATTTGAAATTTTGGAGTAAGTGGACAAAAATGCTTTTAGACTTGATTTGCCTCCTTACATGAAGATTTATTCAATTGTCAATATTGAGAACTTATGTCTCTTTGAGCTTTCTATGTTAGAAAATGAAGATGAAGAGTTGTTGTTACCTTCAATTGAAGACATCGCTCTCGATAGTCTATTGGGATTGGAGGACACGATGTTATAGGAAGAGAGGACAACAAGAAGAGGAATGCAAGAGCATTGACTGGTTGGGTTAAAGGGTCAACTCCCTGAAAAGGCCAAATGGTATTCTAGAGAAGATGTGGGGAAGACATTTCCTCACAAAGTCCATGAAACTTTTGTTAAAGTTATTAATTAACTATTAGTTAATGTTTAACTAATGGGTGGTCATCAACCTTCCCAACTGAATGTAACCACCCTCTACTTAATAAAAAGACATACACAAAAGCGTGTGTCATATGCCTTCCATTTCTCTTGATTCTTTCAACATTCATTTGCTAACACTGATATCAGAGCAATCGTTTGAGGAAGCCATAGTTAGGTACAATCAGAGTATGTTCTTCGAGGAAGCCCTATGAGAAGAGTACAAACAATTCATGAAGAAGAGATTCGAGTGTCATGATTTGAAGATCGGAAGGAAAACGTGAATTTGGACACAAAAAACTTGTGATTTGCAAGTAGGGGTCATGATGAGTTTGTTGGTCATGAAGACTTGTAGAGGACAGGATTACAGATAGTCAGATTGCAAGAAAACAATGGAAAAAAGAAAGATAGAGAGAATTGTAGAAGAAAGACAGCAAAAGAGAAACAATGAGATAGGAAGAAGACAAGCTCTCAAATTTGCAAACATCGACAGTCATGGAATGAGCAAGAAAAATACCACGCTAAAACGTGAAACAACAGAAACGTGAATACAAATTGCGAACTAGCAAAAAAGTGATTAGAAATCACGAACCAAGAAAAAATGCGATTGTGCAGTGCAGTCACGAATCGTGCCATGGCACAAAAAAACATAGTAGAAGACACGGAGTACGAAAAACCTGCCAAAAGAATCACAACTATTTTGTGCAGCATATGCATTAGGGCACAACCAAATGTTTTGAGCATTGTTTTGTAGTTTTGTGTAAGTAAATATATTGAAGTTCCATTTATAAGCAAATTCAGAAAATTATAGTTTTGCTACAGTAATTTCTAGGTCAGACAACTATATTATTTCTAGGTCAGACTATTGTACTTTTCTAGTTGCATTAATTTTTGGGTCAAAAAATTGTACTTTTTTTGTTGCATTGATTTATGGGTCAAAAAACTATATTTTTTATGTTGCATTGATATTTGGGTCAGCCTCATACTGTACTTTTTTTTGTTCAAAATAAAAAATTGTGTATACAATGGTCAATATTTAAAATTTGGTTATACCAAAAGTGCAGAAGTTAATTGGCCATAATGTTTGGAGTCATAAGATTTTGACAATTGCAGAATATCATAATTGTGACAAAATCATTCTCGGCATTGAAGCAAGCCTTGTTACAAACTTTGCTAATTATGACAAAATTCATAAGGAGTCCTTGTTGAAATGACATGATTCCTAGGGTTTGGAATGCCACTATGGCAAGTGTGTTGTGGACCAGTTTGAAGAATAAATATCAAAATTTGAGAATAGCTGAGTTTTGTATCTGAAGAATATGTTATTTTTCACGATATCTAAAGATGAGTCTCTTTCAGAACATCACCTTCAAATGAAAATCATGTTTGAAGTCATAAGATTTTGACAATTGCAGAATATCATGATTGTGACAAAATCATTCTTGGCATTGAAGCAAGACCTGTTACAAACTTTGCTAATTATGACAAAGGTCATAAGGAGGCCTTGTTGTTCAAGTAATCTATGTCAGATGAAATAATTCTTAAGGTTTGGAATGCCACTGTGGCAAGTGTGTTGTGGACCAATTTAAAGAATAAATATCAAAACTCGAGAATAGCCAAGTTTTGTATTTGAAGAATATGTTATTTTCCACGATATTTGAAGATGAGTCTCTTTCATAACACCACCTTCGGATGAAAGATCTCCAAGACCAGTTAAGAGCCATTAACAAAAAGGTCGAAAATGACAACATAGTGGCTCTTGTACTGAGCAACTCGATACCTCCATATGAATCTTTCGTGGAGGTTTTACACTTGATGGCCGAAACTGAAAACCCAACATTTGATTAGGTTAGTTCCTACTTGATGCAAAAGGAATGCAAACAAACACAAAATAAGTCCAGTGTTGGACAAACAGAGAGTGCATTAGCTACTCAGTTGAAAGGGAAGTAGAAATGTATTTTTGCTAATTCATCTTCTAAGTATCAAGTAAAAGTGTTTTTATTTTTGTAAGGTTGAGCATTTCAAAAAAGATTGTGAAAAGTGATAGTATGCACTTTCCCAACAAAGCAATCAAGCGGCTAATATGACAACAATTGAAGAAGAATGGGGTTTTGAGGAAGAGTATGCCCTCTGACATCATATTCAAATGATTGTGCTATCGGTCGTTGGTTCATTGATTCCAATGCATCTAGACATTTTACGTGTCATAAGGATTGGTATGTCACATTTTTAGCAAGTACACAAATTTTTGATTTTGTTTTATTTGTTGATGAAGAGTCACTTGCAGTAGAGGGGATAGAAAATGTTTGCATAGTATTGAATAATGTAAAAGTAAAAACAATCATAATAAGAAATTTTAGGTATGTTCCTAGCCTAAATAAAAATGTTTTGTCTATTAATCAATTAACATAAAATTCCAACATTAAGAGTAATAGTGTTTCCATAGTCCATGGCAAATGTAGAGAAAAGGTTCTAGATACAATTGTGTGAATGTTTTTGGATCAATGTTTCGGGTCACATTTTGTGAACCATCATCAGGGTGAGAATATAATGATTGGTAATTGCAAACTTAGATCTATTAAAAAACTGTTAGGATGGAAAAATTTGAAATAATACAATAGAAGACCAATAAAATAAGAATAAAAACAAAGTAAAAACAAAAATTGTTAATTATCAATATTTTCTATTAGTTTTTCATTAAGTACTAATAATAAATAATGAGAAATGATAATAAATAGTAATATAAAAAAATAATAGAATAAAATAATACAAGTTGAAAATAAAATTAAAAATTAAACATGAAAATTAAAATTCAAAATGCAAAATTCAAAATTAAACGATTAAAAATTAAATTAAATAAAAGATTGAGTAAATAGGAAGTTTATAGAAAGAAATTCGTAATATTCACAGAGTGTGACCCAAAACATCGATCCAAAAGCATTCACACAATTCAATCCCATCACTGTTGTAAATTTCTCTGGGCTGTATTATGTTTGATGTCAAACATAACAAAGTAGTTGCCCTGGAATTTGGGCAAGGTGGCTTGTATATGCTCATTGACCCTGCCACATTCAGTGTAAATGCACATGTGGAGGGAGACTCCACCATACAAGAAGTGTTGAAGGCTGAAATTTCTCATAGGCTTGTTGACCTTGCTCCAGTCCACTTACATGCACTAGTAGTGGAGGGAATATCCAGTATAAAAGGATATGCAAGAGGATGCAATTCCTCATTCTCAATCAAATGCACAGGTATTTGTGCAAGAGGATGATATGCCCAAGTCACGGGTATTGGTTCAAAGGATTGGAAACAAGGTTGTCACTTTAGTAGAGCATGGTTATTTTGCTCTCACTTTTGACGTTTGTATGGTACCTGTACAACCGGTTAAACAACTCATCGAAAACAAATGGGTGAACAAAATTTGTACTTTGGACAAGTACAAGGTTCATCTTGTTGCAAAAGGTTTTTTCCAACAAGAGGGAATAGATGAGGAAATGGTTTCTTCTCCTACTTCAGAGTTGGTTTTTACTTTGACTGCTATTGCAAATATGGTCACATTTTAGTTGCTTCTCTTTGGAGGTTTGGAGGAGGAGGTCTACATGGTGTAGCGTGAAGGTTTTTCGGTTGGTCATGATCATTTGGTTTGCAGGTTGATTAAATCCCTATACGGACTTAAGCCAACTCCACGAACTTGGTATACTTTGTTTGATCAACATCTCTATGATTTTGGATTTAGAACTATGGAGGTTGGGCTGAAGTTATCAGCCAATAATGATTCATCACCAGTCCATGAATCACCCTATAGCGGGTGGTGGACAGCTTGATACATCTTATGTCCACACAGCGAAATCTTTGTTTTATCGTTGGCTATCATTTTCGGTTTTTGTCTACATCCAAGTTCCTACATTGGACAATAACAAAATGTTAGAGGACTGCAGATTTCATGTTGGTATCTTTAGAACAGTCTGTAAATGTAATGATTGAACTCTTTGGTCCCATTTAGTTTGTAAAATTTTGGGATGAACTTGGAGTAGTCTCCGGTTTAGTCATTAAGGGAGTGTGTTAAAGTTATTAGTTATTAAGTAGCTATTGTTTAACTAATGGGGGGCTATCAATGTTCCCAATTGAATGCAATCACCTTCTGCTTAATAAAAAGATGAACACACAAGTGTTTAAGTGTGTTGTATGCCTTCCATTTATCTTCATTCTTTTAGCATTCATTTGCTAATAGCTTTTACGGACTTAAAAGCCTCAAATTGGGGAGGTATGATCGAAAATATGGATCTAATGTACTCGCTATACTTGCTAGATATTTCCATTATTTCAAATGCATGTAATTCATGCTTGTAAGACACTATTGTAAGGCATTTCATGTTAAAACATTAGTTCAAATAGGTTACAATGGCAGAGATCGTAATATCCGGATGATCCAAACATCTTCAGAGTTATGAAGTTAGTAATATTCAGCTCTTGAATTGGAGGGGTTTGCCTTAGATAGCATAACCACTGCTATATGTAGGTGGCGGTTGCGCAACCATCGGTGTTTGCAAGTGGCGATTGCGAAACCATCCTGACGGTTGTGTAACTATTGGTCTGCATAGACCAGCAATTTCACCCCCCTAGCGATTGCGAAACCATCCTGACAATTGTGTAACTGCTGGTTTGCATAGACCAATAGTTTCACCCTCATACAAAACATGGGCAAGGGAATGGTTGCAAATGTTTCCTTTGCTCAATGATGGTTCATTTGAACTTCTTGGTGGAGTCCAAAGTAAGAGGGCATAAATATAGACCTTGTGGAAGGCATAAGACATCAAAGAAGTCAGTGAAGAGTTGTGAAGTTGGATTCACATTGCAATCTGTAAGTTTGAGTCATTGTTCATATTATTTCATTGTTTCCTTGTTGTTAGTGGTTGTTTACAGTGTTCGTTTATTTTTTGAAGTGTTGTAAGAGTGCAAAGCAACTAGGTACAAGTTTGGATAGTGTAGTAATTGGTAGCTTTGTCCATGAAAGGCCAGAAGTGGCAGTAACTTGTACATCTGAAGTTTATATAGTGGAAAGGGGAATGCAATTCCCTCACCCATTGGAGTTTTTTCCACATCGGGTTTTGTCCAAGGCAATTCTTGTGTTCAACTTGTGCTTTGGTGTTTCTTTCATGTTTCTCTTTATGTTTAGCATTTTGTATGTTTCAACTCCAGCACACTACATCTATGTTTTAGCAAGCAAACTAGTCTAGAAAGTCATTCTTCAATCACTTATTGAGTTAGGCTTATAAGATCTGTGTTGGTGAAGCCTAATGTGGAATATCCACCCGGTTTACGGATCAGGTTGTGCCCACCCAAAATGTGAAACTTGAAAATAGCATTTGTTTTCAAATTCTTTTTTCTTTTACAAATATGCTTGTCTACCATAGACCAATCATATATTAGACACATCACCTTCAAAGAAAGCCCCAAAAGTCAAACTAATTATAAAAACCACCATTCACAAATTATAGATAAAGAAATAACAACATATTTGAAAAGAAGGAACCAAGTAGAAGTGTTTAACACAAGAAAAAGGGTAGGGACAACAGTAAGAAGTTTACAAATTGATTGTGTGATCAGGGAATTTTTCTTTTTTCATTCCTTTCATTTGCATTTCTCCAAGTTTGCTTCTTATGATTGGCCGTCAAAGACAAGTTCAAGGCAATCAAAATGAACAAATCTTCTAGCAGTCAGGAAGAATGTGATCATGATGATACAAACCAAATTGGAGAGATTTTGGTGGACACACGATTCAGAATAATAACTAATAAATGATTCATGAAGAGATGATGTCCTTTTACAATATGCGAGCATTATGTGTATCATCTATCATACCTGTTCTCAACAGTTATGACCTTTATTCATCCAATGACTACTACTATTATTATTTTGTATGTTGCATGTCCTCTCTTATATATGAAAAATGATAAGTGACGATAATTCCGTTGCCATCAACAAGCTGTTGAAAGTCTCCGCCTAGTAGGATAAGGATTTTTCATCGTATATTTCATTTCCCATGGTATCTTTCACTTGATTTCTTTGGTAAGTTTGTAACAATGTGACATTTGCATCATCCCTGTCATAGCGTTTTTCTAAATTAAAAAACATAGCTCTTATTGTCAATTTATTTCTGGATTCTAGGTATGAATGATGCCATAATCAGTTCTGAGTTCCAAACGAAAGGAGGCTAATTATTAGGGATCTCTTTATAAGAAATAATATGATCTATTCTAGACATGTTTTTGGTGTTTGGACATGATTCTTTTATCGAAGATGGGGAGATATTACTGTTGTCAACCTGGAGCTGCGCCCTGATTCGAAGACGTGCGCTAAATGGCCAGTCCTCTATCTGGCTGAAACAATGGGATCTTCTCACGAGGGTGGGTGCCTCAATAGTGAGAAGAACCTCTAGAGAAGGTTGGTTCTTGTATGATGTATCAATTTGGACTTCTACTCTATGCTGCGGACTACTGTGGAAAAGGGAGAAAGGAAACTTAAAGGGGAAATCCTACCTAAAGGGGTGATACACCAGAATTTTGATCCACTCAATTTGGAACCTTGAACACTGAACGAACAAGGGAGAAGGAAGACCTTAGACTTCAATTAATCACTTATGCATAAGTATTTCATGCAGAGGTTCGGTCTAATAACTAAAACCTGAGGGAAAACGATGGAGAGAGGTTTGATAAAAGACACTTTGCGGCCACCTAACATCCACTTAAAGTTTCAGCAAAAGACAATAAAGAACACTTTAACATGACTTGCACAAGGATAATATAGCAACTAGGTATGAAACAAAATTTGGGAAGGGAGAGAACTCTACCACTTATGCAAATTGCTAAAGAAATATACACTATGCCAATGCTTGAAATTTGAAAGTACAGTCCTTATTGATCGAAGAGGTTACACAACTCACCAATGGCAGAGTCTGGTCTAACCAAGAGAGATTGGATGATTCTTAATCAAGGCTGAAACCCATTATATAGAAATTTACAAGAGGCCAAAGATTGGCGTAGAAACTTGAAGAGAAAGATTCACTTTGGTTAACTCAAGGCTTTACTTGGCTTTTCAATAAAATATATTTTCCCTTTTGTCCTTGCATGAAGCTTCTTCGCTTGATGAAGCGAACGTATCTTTGTCATGAACTGCCCACCTCCTTTTGCATGGAAATCTACGCAAATGTTAAATTTAGAACTCCACGTGAGCTGCTTGATTGCCAAGTTGTAGCGTTTGAAAACTGAGTTAATTGTTATTTAAGCTGAGTTGGACGAAGAGACCATTTTCCTTCGCATGGAAAGCTTCTAGTGGATGCGGCGTTTTAATCAATTAGTCCAGTCTAAATTTGGATTAGTCAACTCGTCGTTCGAATTTGGGACTCCTGCTGAATCTGAGTTAGACCTTCAGATGCATGAGCTGACTGGAGATGAACAGGACGTTAATAATCAGTTAACTGAAGCTTTGACCGATGTTCGAAAATAGCTCCGATGTTTGCATGTATTTCGTTCTATTCTGGTCTTCTTGTTCGTGTCTATTTTTGGCAGGATTCCGTATTCAACTCTTTCGTCGTATCATCTATTTTCTATTCTCTTTTGCACAGTTGGCCTCCATTTATTTTGGATTTCCTATTGTCTCTTTGGTTTCAATGGTTACTTCCCGCGATCAAAATTTGACGGCTTGCGGGACGTCACCGACAGCTTTATTCCTTTAGACTTCCGTCTTGTCACTTTTCCGCGGCTTTATTGGCTTTAGCTTTATTGGCTTCGCATCTTTCTCACGGACAAAATGTCCGCAAGAATTATCTTGGTCTCTGACCTTCGGAATTCTTTCAGGTTTTTTCGTCGGTCTTTTCTCCGAATTCCTTCGGACAAAAAGTCCAAAAGAATTCATTTTCTCTCTTTTCTTAGCCGTTTCTTGTTTTTTCTTTGTTTTCTTCGGACTTTGTCTTTTTTGCAAGCCTCCCGAATTTCTTCGGACTTTTTGTCCGAAGGAATTCCTTCGGATAAAAGTCTGAAAGAAATCCAATTGTTTTGTCTTTGCTCTTTGAAATGTCCTTGGTCTTCTCTGTATATATATTTCCGAATTCCTTCGGACAAAAAGTCTGAAGGATTCCTTACCTTGCCTTTTCTTCCGAAATGTGCCCTTCGGGATTTCAAACGTACCCTTCTGCCGACCAAGTGCCCTTCGGCACCGACCAAGTGTCCTCCGCCCGTGCCCTTCGGAAAAATTGGAGGGCACCCAGGGTTTTTGCAACGGTCTCTGATTTGGTCTTGTGCCTGCCCGAAGGGTAGGTGCCCTTCGGGAATATTGGAAGCGACCCTTCCAAAGGGTAGGTGCCCTTCGGAATTCTTGAAATGGATTCTTCCCCGAATTAATCTTTGGCTCTTCTTTGTCTTTTATGCGGATTTTCTTTGTCTCTGTGATCTTCCGAATTTCTTCGGACTTTTGTCCGAAGGAATTCCTTCGGACAAAAGTCCGAAGGATATCTTCGCCTTTGTCTTTCTTCACCCTAAGTGCTTTCCTGCCCCCCGCAAGGGTTGTTTGGCCTCTGAAATTGCCTTTGGGAAAAGTTGCTCCTGCCTGCAGGGTTCTTAGAAATGACTTGCAGAGTCCGTAGAAATTTCCTGCAGAGTCAAAGAAAACCATGTATTCTTCTTTCCTTGGCGAGAGACGAGAACTTTCCAAGTGGCAAGAGAAAATCTGACTTGTGGAAGTTTTGTCAACAATCACTTCTTCCCAGATCTATTAATTGCATTATGCTAAAGAGTTCCTTCTGATCCGTTTACATCATTGTTGAATTGTAGTCATTATTGTCATCAAGGTCTTGCCTAGCTTGTTCATAAGTTTTTTCATAAAAAATAATTGACTCGTTATAGATTTTTATAATTGTTGCTTCTTTTGAATTTCTCATATTCAAATTTTCTTCATCAAATTTTTGCTTTTCTTCAAAATATTTTTCTGAACTTAATTTCTCTTCCATTAACTTTCTTCCTTTGATTGTCCTCATTTTTTAATTAAAAAAATTAAAAAAAATCATCCAAAATAAAACAAACACATTGAGATGATACAATTTAAGTCTGAGTTTCAAAAAACATGTGATGTTGGGGGCAAAGATTGGGAGGAGAAGTTTACTGGCCATTTTATATATTATATATAGAAACTTACCACCAACCATACACCCTTGTGCAAACACCTAATGTTGGTACAGGTCTAGGAATTGCTATGTTATTAGTGTGTTTATATGTATACGAATCATTGGTTGAGATTAGGCTCTTATTGGCACATTTTCCTTGGTGTTGGGCCCGATATAGCTTTCCCTTGCAACTTTAATTTTGGTCAACTATGGTCAACAATCATGTTATAAGTCAATCCGGAATACTTGAAAACCTTCAGAACTGTTGTTTGTTTGCATAGATGCTCTTACAATCCCCAAATTTCTGTTTTTAGGGTTTTTGGTCAGCTTGACTGGTAACAAACCACTTTGACACTAGTCTGACCACTATTGAGCTAGTTCGATAATGGTTGTGGGTCCTTTGGACCCTTTCTCTAGTTTTGCATGTGTTGCTGTGCCATGATTGTTGGCCACTTTCACAATGTTGGCTTGCATGCAAATAATGTCTTAATTTGAATTCAAGAAGTCTATATATACATAAGCACCCTGAAGCATCGAGGACATCAAGCAATCGTTATATCACACAAGGAAATACCTACACTTTGCTTTATTACTGCATTTTCCTTTATTGAAGTTTTGTAGCTGCATACTTGTATCAAAAGTAGGACTAGTGAAAGAACATATAGAATTGCCTACTTGCTTGCATCCTTATTCTAAATGTCACGAAGTTTCAATTTTAGAGATTAGATCTTTTAGGCAGGCTATGGAAGGGTTT
Organism: Torreya grandis; assembly: GCA_037957365.1. NCBI lineage: Eukaryota > Viridiplantae > Streptophyta > Pinopsida > Cupressales > Taxaceae > Torreya > Torreya grandis. Next base: position 3,240,863 of record JARHVA010000884.1, on the reverse strand, counting down.
TAACTCTACTAGGATTTCTTCCATTTGCTCTACTTCTTGTCATATAAGAGCCTCAAAGGGGTTAAAGGTGCTGACCTGATTTTTGTGCTGATTTTGAGTTTTCCCCTTCCTTGCATATGCGCATTGGACTTTTTCCTCCCCTTAATGTGTTTGTAAAGAAAAAGGAACCAGAATAGGGTCAGCTCCTTGTGCCCTTTCTAGGTCTCCTTGAGGTTGTTTGCCCCCATTTCTCCTTGGTTGTTATGTTCCCTTTTGATTTTTGTTGGGGGTGTGTTCTTTGGGTTTCCATGAGGGGCAAACTCTGGCTAAGTATCTATGCTCATGGAAGATCTTATACTAGAAGGGAATATATCTGTAGTCTATAGGTGGATTCCATTTGATTCCTCCCATCTCCAATCTGATTCTATCAGGCAAAGGTTTTTTCAGATCAATGTTGACACAGATTCTAGCATAATATTATTCCCAAGAATTTGGTGAATCAAAAGCTATGATGTATTCCCCAATTGTACCACCTTTTTTTTGTAGGGATAAGTCTTGCCAATATTCACCTGGTAGAAGAGGTGGCTAACCCATACAAGAACAATACCAGGGAGATCTTTTGTTGGGTTGAAAGCAGAGGACCATGGTTTTATGAACAATCTATTTTTTTTTTTTCGTAAACCACATATCCCCTGAAAACCTTGGCCTCTCTGTTGTTTGGAAGAGAAGATGGCCATAAAATATCCATTTGGCGTCATTAGGATATCCACAAAACCTGCAGACTAGTCTTCAATTATCTTGAACCAATGTCCTCAAAGTTTTTGGTCAGGGTAAGCTCCTATGAACCTGCAGATTAGTGCCTTCTCTTTCATTCATGGGGAATTGCAGCTTTGGTGGATTTTCCATACAAGGGTAACAAGCATTTTCCTGCTTAGTGGGGAGGAGGGCTTAATCACTGTTTCTTGTGCATGTCAATGGACATTCTTGAAGATATCTTCCTTGCAGATCTGATTTTGTCATTTGAAATAGCAGATCTGAAGGAGGCCATGGCCTCCCCTAAGTAGGCTCGTATTTGTTCCACAGCCTTTAGTCAGTTGGGATGGCATGTGAGGCCTGTGAATAGGGTGAAGAGGGCATGGACAGAGGGGTGGTAGGTTGGAGCTGGTGGTTTGTCTACCTTTGAACGATGTTCCTCTAGGAATCCCCTATTACTCTCCATTGGTTTTCTTAAAACAACTCTAAACTGCTGCCACTTGCTCTTGACAAAATGACCATTACTTTTAAAAACATTGTGCCTGGACGTTCATATTTTCAATTTGATTTGCTGCCTTCAGAAGTAATCCATCCATAATAGTTGAAGCAACAACTTCCCTATACATTTCCTGGTGTTACAATAATCATCTAGATTCCATGGCAAGGGTCATAAAAATACTCTCCTCAAATAGATCATCAAGGAATCATCAATCACATGTAACAAATAGTTTGCTAGGTTCTCCCATATATGTAAACATCACATTGGCTAAATAGTCCAGTACCATATCTGTCATTTTCCTGTATTGAGATTCTTTGTTAATTGATCAAAAACTATGTAATAATGTTCGTATACTATGGTTTGATGATAACAGTATTAGTAACGATAACAATTGTTTTAAATATGGATAACGTTGATTAAATGATGATGTCATACTTTTATGTTACGTTGCTCTAACATTTATATATTGTCAAATTTTACATTATGCAGATTATTGTTTTATTTTGTCCGTCAAATGCTATTGATTACAGGTGCAGGTTGGGTCTCATCTTGGACCAGCTAGATTGATGCCTACATAGATGATACTACCGTGGGAAACATGCTAAACACTAGAAAAACCTAGACATAGCCTATCTACCCATCCCTAGTCCGACTCATGCATTAGTTCTTGTCACTTGACTTTACCTTGCATTATGCGATAGACCTTCTAGTCACTTGGACTTGTGTTGGCATAGTATTAGATGGCTTGATATTACTTTAATAGATGGATTTCTGTCTTATGACGTGATATTGTGATATTAATGATTTATAATGGATTTATAATGGACTAAGTCCATGCACCCTGATATTAGGGTGAAGTGATAGATGTGTTTTGTTTTGGTAACATTGTTAAAAGGAATCTTCTTGTTAAAACACCCACTGTGATTGCACTGACAAAGCATAGTGGACGTGGATGTTTTGAAATTGAAACGATTTCATAAAAATTGGATGTTATTGATATGGATTGGAATGATTATAAGAGAGGTGGATTAGGACTTTTAAAAGCATTTTGGAATGTCGGCTTGTCGAGAGAAATATGATTAGAAAAAGTGGAATAAGGGCTTCAACAACAGTTTCATGCAGTCACCCACAGGGATTTTGACCTGGTCTCATGCATGTTTTGGAGCCATCAATTGCATGCATGTTTTGGGGAAATAATGAAGAGTTTATGAAGAATGGAAGAAGTTGAAGGAGAGAGGACTGCGGGTAGTCTTTCACGAGCGCATCTTCACTATCAGTCAGGGCATTTGATGTCTTTGTAGAGGTTGTTACACATTGTTTAGAATTGAGTTTTGTGAGTAAAATCAGGGTAGAGTGAAAGTGGTATTCAAAGAGGTCATGGATTATTAAAGACACGGAGATGGTTGTGATAGGTTGGTTGCTGGATAGAGGAAGAAAGGAGAATACGGGAGAGATTTCAGTGGAATTGGTAGAGAGGGAAAGTATATCAGTTGTACATTGAGAAAGGGCATTATCAAATCTTGAGTGTTTAGCTTAAAAAAAAAAGACAAAGGTTTGTTTGTCTAATAGCATAATAGCATAAAAGCTTTTCTGAATTTGCATGTGTATTACTGTGGTTTTTTTTGGAAAGACGAATTAGGGCTTTAGAAGAATTATTGTGTGTTTTGCTGGAAAGACCAGTTAGGTTGTGTGGCATGTTGTTGTTGTGTATGTGTATCAATAGGGCATTGAGCAATCATTAATTGTAGGTAGGCTAATGAATGAGTACAATATTTTTTGGTTTGGAATGTTCGTTTTGATAAGAATATTCATCCTTAGTTTTTAGCCTAAGACTTGGTGGAGGTAGGATAGTTACATGTGAGTTTGTTGGTGGTTGCAACAAATGAGAGACTCGTAATTTTTAACAAGGACAAGGCACGGGGAATCTGACAGTACCCCTCTGGCTCTTGTTTACTTAAATTTGGTTTTAAATTCGTCAATTCAATATTATCCTCGGTCAGGAGTTGGTTTATGCAAATATACATACATATTGGGGCTTGGTCACGTCATGAGACGTAGATACCTTGAAAGGGGCTTACCCACATGTCAAACTTGGTTCTGCTGCAGCAGACCACCTACTTTCATCATTAGATTTTTTTATTCTCGAGTAATTGTCCTTGATCTTAAGAGTGAATGATTGATATAGCTGGTTAATGCACACATAGAAATAGAAGTAAGTGTCACATGTTTAGGCATGCATTGATGGATGGGGTGGAATGGGCCACCATGGAGGGATCATCGTCCACCATTCCCCACCATGGCACACGAAACAGTTTCAGGAGCTCTTCAGTTCATTAAGACTCGGTTGCAGCACATCTTGATCCTTGATCATGACATTCATCTTGACATCTATTGCTTGAGTGAATGAAATTTTACTAATGTACGAAGTTGTTATATGTATTAATGATAGTGATACCCTGGAAATTGTATTAAGCCCTATTGTGGGGAGTAAGACAGGGACCTGAATTGTAAACATTTATTACTTGACTTATAAACTCATTGGGAGACTGAAACCTACTGCTTTTTTGCTGTAATGATGACAATTTCATTGAGATTACTTCCTTACTTGTATTCTTGAGTTATCAATAGTTTTTTTTAATAGAGAATACAATATTGATTCACCATGTGAAAACCTGGTTGACTTATTTTATATTAGAAATTTGGATCTTGTCATTTGGTTCATCTTGTAAAGAATATCTTGGGATTCGAGCCAGGGAATAGCACTTAATCCAAACTAGAAATTGTGTAATATCATTTGAAAGTTGAAACAAATGAGATTGTGTTAGCGTTAAAACATGGAACCTATTCATAGCTTGTGTATCTGGAAACTTGTATAAAAGAACTGGTGCTTTAAGAGAGGATATTAGTTGTTTGTGAAGAAGTCTGTCATGGCAGATTTGTAATGAAAGTTGGCTATCTTATAAGACGAGCACCTTCTTTGATGTTATAATTTTGATACTCCAGTCTAAATGGAAATGTTGTCTTTGTGGCATGTTTTTGTATGGATTTGAAGATTGTGTATCGTGCATTCACATGACAATGGCACTGCAGTCTTAATGAGTTTGTAAAGCTTGTGTTGAATGGCAACATGTTATGCAAAGTGTTTATTGTTTTCTAAATGAATACAAAGTTTTGGATGTGATATTTCTTATCTTATTACACACAAGATGTTTGTTCTTAGTGTCTATTCTGATGAGCTGAAGTAGTTAATGGACCTTCCTCATGAAAGTGTCAACACGGTCCTGGGAAGGACTGAATTGACACCTTGATGAGACAAGGTTGTCAACTAGTCTGATATGCTTGTACATTTGGTCCTAAACACTGGGAAGAGTGATGGTTTTTGTTCTTGGTCTCTTTTGAAGTATGATAAACATTGTCGTTCTACCTTGTCAGCAACCTAGAGATACTTTTCAGGTAACTTAAAGCATTAGCTGGGACCATTTTGATATTGGCAGTTAATGTGGTATCATTCCAGTTCTGTTTTATGCATGATTTAAACCCATGTGCGTTGAAGGTCTGGCTTTTAGAGTATATGGATAGCATACTATCATGAATAACCAGGGGTGGGTACCTAATGACAGTAGACTATCTATTGACTTAATGAATTTATGGGATTTTTAAGCTCTCATCTAATGGTTGTGACAGACATGTTTGGTGTGGAATTAACTTCAGTGATCTTAAAAAACATTGGTAACTAAAGTTTATGTGGCATGATTGTTAGTAGATATATTTAGACTCCAGGCAAATGATGAATTAATATCATGTTGAGCATACTTGCGTTGATGACCCCTTATGGGTTGTGGCATTAGAAACATGGCATGCAAATGTATAGTTCATTTGAAGACTCCTTTATCTGAATCATTAAATAGGGAAAATTATTAGTGATGTTTGCTTGGTTGGTTCTTTTTCTGAAATTATCAATGTTAGTCATTGATTAGATGTGATAGATTGATACAACTCCTATTGCACTTAAGATGAGGCTTTGAAAAGAAGGGACACCCCTGATTCTGATCTATGCTTCACACTAAGACTTGAAAGTAGAAGTATACGATCTTCATCATTGCTGTATGTTATTCAACTTTGTAGCTTGCAAACTTGACAAGTCTAGGCACCTGGAGTATATTGCTTATAAAATCTAATAGTATTTTAAGTACACGTGGAAATGCATTGAAAAACAGGGGGCATGGATTAGATCATTGATGTCTGGTAATCTTGATTTTGTTGTAGAATTGGAAGTTTCCATCTTGGGTTAAATTCAGAACTAGTACAGTGGTAATGGCATGAAAGTGACAAGAATGTTGTGAACCTTGAGGTTCATTCTCAAATTGTTGTTGTGCAATCTCTCACTTTATTCAAAATGATGAATTTAGGTAGCATTCAAAATAAGTTGTAGGGATTTCATTGTTTAGTGATATGGATTCGTGTGAATAGGGTCTTGCTACTTATGAAATCTTGTTTTCAGCTAGACTATAAATCTTGGAAGTTGTATCTCTTCCAATGCATTGTTAACATAAAACAAAACAGTGCTATAAGGGTTAAGTTTTGTCTATTATGCATCCATTATTTTTTGTAGGCAAAAGGGGTGGGAAAAGGGAAATAATTTAATAATAATTTTTTAAGTTGTTCTCAATGTCACTTTATTTAATAACATGAAAATGACACTTATTCATTATTATTAAGTGGGGCAAAAAAAAATTAATTAATTACATGGCCAAAAAGTAATTATTATTATGAGGAAAAAAATTAATTAAAAATTAATTTTAATTATTTTAGGGTTAGGGTGAATTTGGAAAAGTAAGTTTTATAAAATGACAAATGGGGAATCATTATTCATTATGATTGATTATTCACTTTTACCAATTCTGGGCAGAATTTCAGAATTCTTTTGCTTCTGCTTGAGGACGAAAACGTTCATTACAGTTGGATCAGAGGACGAAACTCTTCCAATCCAAAAGGGTAATTCCATATAGGAATTACAATTGAGCAACTCAACAGGTTATTTATAGGGATTTATGGTCATTCGAGACCAGAGTTTGGCTTTGTGACGCTGCCATGTTAAATAAAAATTTCAAAATTATTCTATAGTGTCTGCCCTAGATGGGCACCACCCATTTTGGCTTCATTTTTGCTATTGACAACTAACAAAAAAAAAGTGTAGATTCGTACGACATCCATATCGCATCCTTACTCTATCAAACTGGGCAAAATCGTAGCATTTCAAGGATGTCATACTGTTCTGAGCCGTTTCACTTTAGAGTTTCAAAGATTTTTATGCATTTCAAGCTGATTCTAGTGTTGATTAAAATTGCAAAAATAAAAATTTCAGAATTCAATATTTATCTTGAATGGGATATTTCAGTAGTATTGGAGCTTAGATCTTGCCAGCCTATGAATTAGATGGGGACATCATGGGATATTTCAGATTACTTACAAAAGAAATGAATTTTTTGCATGAAGCCATCAATCAAAGTCAGAGAGATTTGACAAGGACCATCTAGAGGATGGTGGAAGAATCCATGACAGAGATGATACAAGTCTTGCAGAATATAAATCAAAACAAGGCTATCCAAAGGAGTCCAACAATTAAACGACCCATGTTTCTGCTAGTTATTTTGGCTTGCCAAGGCCAAATTACTACCCCTACTATTTGAAACTTTCCCTAGAACAGTCAAATCCCCTATACAGTTGGTCAAACTGGTGATCTATAGTCTAAAGGCATGAACAAAGTGATACGTGGACAATCAAAGTATCAAATACAGTCATGATGAAGAGACCTACAACAAGTTCAAACGCATATCTTCTATTCAAAATGTCACATACAGTTATAAATCGACAGGTTTGTAGGAGGAATAAATTCGTAAAGTGGATAAGAGTGTCATGGAAAAGGCGCAGTTCAAAATCAAGCTATAGCCATTACACCTACAAAAGTTTTTTCCCTACAGCAGTGTCCTATAAACATTCATTGAATAAGAGAACTATGTCAAAGCAAAGGATTGATTGGTGGCTAAAGACACTTCATAGATATACATGATGCCCGATGGATTGTGGATAATGCTCACATGGACTTCTTCGAATAGGCCACCATCTAAGGGCCACCTTCAACTCACAAAGGTACCTACAATCGAGTTTGATTACCAATCAAACATTTGCTTCAATCTAGGTTTTGAAGGCCACAGTGACAAGGCAACAAATGCATCAAGAATTAAGAGATATATATCAAAAGGTCAGTTTCAAGTAAATCAATTGATTTATATAGCTACAACCATCCTTAAAGTTAACCTACAACGTTGTAGGCTCACTTTCAATGAAAGCACGGGATCAGAAGCAGCATACAGGTTTATTTTCTCAGATGTTTTCCCAAGTGTTTTATCTACCAAGTGTTGTCTTTCTCATAGTTCTTTTGGGCTAAGTGTGGGGACAATTTTCTTGGACTTTTTGTCCGAGGGAAAAAGTTTGAGGAAAAAGCATTTTAAAAGGAGTTTCCAAATAGTTCGAAAGAATTAAGGGTCCATTTGTCTTTTCTAAAGGACAGACAGTTTGGTCAAGAGAAAAGGTACACTTACAAGAAACCCGAAGGGTATGTGCCCTTCAAGAAGGATCATTGCAAAAATTTCGAAGGGTATGTACCCTTCGAGAAAACTCAAAACGAAAATTTGAAGGGACAGTTTCAAGCGATGGAGACCATTTACAAAATCTCGAAGGGTAGGTACCCTTCGGGAAAATTCAAGGGATAAAATCCGGAGGGTCACTTCGAGAGGCCAAAAGGACTTTCCAAGTTTTTCGAAAGGCAGAAAGGACAAGTTCAAAAAATTCGAGGGGCTTCTTTTCAAAGGAACGGTCCATTACATTTTTCCCGAAGGGTATGTGCCCTTTGAGAAAGTACACTTTCAAAAAACCTGAAGGGCATGTACCTTTCGAAAAGGTCATTGTCAAAAAAATCAAAGAGTATCTGCCATTAGAGAAGGTTCATTTCAAGATTTTAAAGAACGTTTTCAAAAATCCCGAAGGGTATGTGCCTTTCGGGAGAGTCACTTGACAAGAAAGTTGAAGGGTAAATGTACCAAGACGAAAAGTCCGAAGGGCTATTTTCGAAAGGCCAAGGGACATTTCCTTTGAACTTTTTGTCTGAAGGAATGTCCGAGAGGAAGATCCAAAGGAAGGTCTCTAGCAAAGAAAGGAAAATAATTCCCGCAAACTTTTTGTCCGTGGGAAAATGACAAAGGACTCGGACAAAAAGTCCGAAGGAATTCCTTCAAAAAAGGGAGAGAGCTTCAAAGGGAAAGCCTTAGACAAATTATCGTAGACATTTTGTCTGCGAGAAAGTGGAAATTTGAATGGGACAATTCCTTAGGACTTTTTGTCCGAAGGAAAGTCCGAGCTATAGAAAAGAAAAAGCCCAAGGACAATAAGGAATAAGCAAATGGGCAATTCCCGTAGACATTTTGTCAGCGAGAAAATTGCCAAGGAAATACACAAGAAAAGTCCACATGAAGATCACCAAGGGAATAGACACGGAAAGTCACGGACTTTTTGTTTGAGTAAATCAAGGAGCAAATAGAGCCGGAAAAGCCATGAATAGATAAGGCCAACGGAAATGCATGCATAGAACCAAGGGAATCGAGAACAGAATCCCAAAAAATAGCAAACAATTCAGTCTAAATATATCTCCCACTTATCAAGATCCTTATCCATGCAAGCACGTGCTATTTTTAGTGGACTGGTCAAAGCTTCTGTTGACTATTTGATCGAAATCGTGCTTCTCTTTTGTTTTTATGCAATCCAAAGCTTTCAACGTTTCAGACAGTTCCAACAGAGTTCTCCGTTCAAGATGTGGCATAACTTGCATGCAAGTAGGAGATCATTGGAGGTTGACTGATCTTGAGTTGGAGTTGACTAGTCCAGTTTGTTGCACATCTTCCTTATTTTTTCATGCAAACGGGAATATCTCTTCCTCCAGCTTAGCTTTCAAGCGAATCAAATGGAGTTCCTTATTTAGAGATTTGGAGTAGTTTTCCATGCAAAGATGAAGTTTGACTTTCAATGGGCCCACCGTTCATTCTTCTATGCCAACCTTGGATTCATGCATGTTTGAAGATTTCTTGGAGAGTGTCTTGTTTATTTTAAGAGTTAACCTTTCAAACTTGGCGTAACCGTGATACTTCTACGTCAATGTTTGAAAAGGCATGCAATTTTGTAAAAGGAAAGATTTTATTGAATATTCTAAACATTGTAAAAGAGGTTAAGTCTTGAATTAATTAACCAAGACTAATCCTTTCCATTTTTAGAAACTCCACTTAAGGCTATTTTAGGTTTTGGAAAAGTCTATTTATTGGCTTAATCAAGCCATTGAAAAAGATCCCTGAAGTTTGAAGAAAGAAATTGTAAGCTGGACCATTCATCAATAAAGAAGTTATTGTTCTGAATTTAAGTTTTGACAGAAGATAGTGTGTAATCTAAGTGTGCATCAGGGTATAAGTGAGATTTATCTCCTTTTGCAGGTCCCTTCCTCACCTCTCCCTTTCTCACCCTTTTACAAGGCATTTGAAGAGGTTTCCAACCCTTCATCTGAAATATTTATGCTTAAGGATAGAATTATAGATTTCATTTGATTATGTGTGCATTGTTTTCAGTAACTTCAGAGGGTTTTGACAATTCAAGTGTATCATCCCCTTTTAATTATGTTTCTCTTTTCAGTTTCCTTCTCCTTTTTCACCCCAAAAATCACAAAAATCACAGTAGTCACGTTTATTGAAAAATCTAAAAGGAACCAGCCCTCTCTGGAGGTTCTTCTCATCAAAGAGTCACCCACGCTCAGAGAAGTTCCAATTGTATCAGTTGGAGTGAGGGTGTGCTTTGCACATCTTCAAGCAGGTTGCACTCCAGAGTGATAACAATTTCTTGAAGCAAAGTTCTTACAAAGGGAAAAAAATATAGACCCTGTTCAAGAGGTGTTGATTAAAATACAAAAGGATAAGGAAAGATACAAATGTGATGCCCCCTGAATCTTTGACCAGTATCAAGGTATCCCTGATAGTCTTAAATCCCAAGTTTTCTTTGATGAGTACTTGGAGCTACTAGAAGTGAGATATCCAAATAAAAGAGCTCTGTATGAATACATAAAAAAGTTGAGAAAGAAAAAGGAATTTGCCATGCAAGTTGAAGGTAAGGATCTTTTAGCAGAAAAAGATATTTCATTGACTTCTAAAATTGACTGTCAACAAAAAGTTTGTCTTAATGAAGTCAAGGAGGAACAAATATCGCTTGTTGAATGCAAAACTAAAAAAGATGTTCTAGTAATTTCTAGGGGTATCCATGAAACGCTTTTCAGATCAGTGAACCCCCATTATGCTCCTACGCAAAGAGGCATGAACTATTTGACAAAAATTCAAAGTTCATAACAATTAACAAGTCACAAAGGTGTCAAATATCTTAGCTGCAAGCCACAGATCAACAGTGGCAACAACAAAGCATTCAGTATCAACAAGGTTTGGTCCATGCATGAGAACCACAAAAAGGTATACCAGGACAATGAGTTGTTTTGTAAGAATTTTAAGAGAATTTTTTGGTTAATGCCAATTTTTTGAATCTTTAATATATTAAAGTTGATGCAAATGTCTCTAAAGCATTGAAAGCAAAAATTCATATGAATATCAGAGTAGCACAACACAAGCATGGTGGAGTAACTCCAACTGTGGGTGTTTGTGCAAGGGGTCATCAATGAGATATGAGGGAAGTAGATGGTGATAGTATTCTAACATCAAATGTTAGAAGGAACACACTCACGACAGCTATGAGTTTGATTTTCAGCTTTAATGTTGCTATCTTCATGATTACCAACCACTGCATTACTCCACTTACATCCATACAAGTGGATTTGTAGGGATGTCCAGATGTGGAAAGGAGTACTTTTCAGTTTGGGACTATTAATGGGGAGTTTTTAGCCTTTGCATGGCTTCTGACCACTTCTAAAATGAATATACTATTGAATGTGGCACGAGTTTGTCATTTTTGTTATTGTTACATCATCTCTATATTGTTGGTTTTGATGATTTCAATCATTAACAGTTACAATTCTGCACATTTGAAGAAAGTTTGCAAATTTTTAAGCTTGATTTGGGATCTTGGCATTTGTAGAACGGTTCAGGTATTGCTTGAGGGCAAACAATTTTGGGAAGGACGAATTGTAATGTCCCTTTTTTCGAATTAATAAAATAAATGGACTCTTAGCCTATCTGTTATTTTCTGTAGCCAAAATGGGTGGAAAAAGGAAAATAATTTAATAATAATTTTTTAAGTTGTCCTCAATGTCACTTTATTTAATAACATGAAAATGTCACTTATTCATTATTATAAAGTGGGGCCAAAAAATGTTAATTAATCACATGGCCAAAAAGTAATTATTATTATAAGGGAAAAAAAGAATATTTAATTAAAAAATAATTTTAATTACTTTAGGATCAGGTTGAAATTGGAAAACTAGGTTTTAGAAAAGGACAAGGGGCAATCATTATTCATTATGATTGATTATTCACTTTTACCAATTCCCGATAGAATTCTCAAAAAAAATCGCTTCTATTTGAGAACGAAAACCTTCATTGCAGTTGAATTAGAGGACAGAATCCCTCCAATCCTCAGGGTAATTCCATTGTAATATCCCCAAGAAGAGAAATCGCAGCAGTATGTAATATCCTTAAAAAGAGAAATCACAACACAAGGAGACATCAAAGCCTTGAATTACATCATAACCTTGAATTACATCATAGCCTTGAATTAAATCGCTGGAAAGTATTCATGGCAATCGATGGACAAGCAATAAGCAAATCACTGGAAAGTATTAAGCTCGTGAATTAAATCACCAGCATTAAGGATATCATCCCATTTAGAAGGGAGCACCACTTATTGAACATACACAGTAGTAGTTAAACAACATTAATAGTTAATTAATAAACATTCATTAGAAGGATGCCACCCTTGGGAAGACATACCCCTTGGGAAAAGACATTTGGAGGAGACATATCTTTTGATGGAAGACTATGTAAGTATAAATAATTAGCCATTGGTATGGAAGGTTCAAATATTTAACCTTGTACAAGCATTAGGCTTTACACTTACTTTTAAGGACAAAACCTCTTAATTGTAGAATCGGATTTCAAGGACAAAAACTTTTGTCCTCTCTCTAATCAAGGACAAAACCCCTTGAGGATTTACATTCCATTATTTTAAATTTGAAACTCTAAAGTAAATCATTAATCAATTACATTTAATTATTTAAATTATTATTCTTAAGTGTAAATCTATATTTATAAAATATTATCTCAAAAGGAATTTCGAGGAATCTAAATTATCATATAATATCCCGATTATGGATATTACACTAGTATCAGAGCTGTTTTTTTGCCAGCTTGCGAACCATGGGGTCACTATAGAAGGATATCATGGTCGGTTTCAATTTGTATAAAACTCTTTCAGCAAAGATTCAAAAAGAAATATCTTTTTCAGACTTTATGGAATTGAGTGAATCACAGAATGGAAAGGGGCACTATGAGGAAGATGACCTTGATACCTTGAAAGACAGAAAACCATTAAATGTACTCCCCTGTTGAAGGAAACCGAAGTGAATTTCAATGGTATTATGAATAACAAACAAGATACTGCATGTGCACCTTTGCTTTTAGATTTGCCTAGCTATCCTATAAAAATAGGAAGTTCACATGTTTAACATGGAGAGTTTTTAGAGATATGTTTGAAAAATCCAAAAGTCCATGAAGGTTGTGAATTTGAGACAAATTGCACATAGTCATCCACAACAAAAGATGAACTAGAAGAAACAAAATTAAAAGGATTTGCCTCTGATGCTCAGTCATTATTTTGTCATGATGCCATTCATGACCAACTTGTTCAAGTAACAACCAATTCCATCAGGTTAGTAAGTGCATCATCACAAAAGCTGTTCACTGAATGGACAGTGCCATCTGGATATTCTATCATTGTAGCCACAACTAATGCTACCCAAGTTTTCCTGGCCATTAGAGGGGAAATCTTGTTTACATGGAAATAGGAGAAGGTTCCCTAATCGAGGTCAAACATTTGGAGATTGAGTATGATGTATCTTGCCTTGGTATAAATCCTTTTAGTGACAAACCAATGTGTGGTGAGTTGGCAGCCATTAGACTATGGAAAGAACATAGTATCATGATTTTCTCTCTTCTTAATCTAGACCTAATTACAAGTAGAACCCTGGGGAAAGATGTACTGCCTCGATCTATTCTTCCTTGTAGATTTGAAGGGATTTCATACTTATTATATGGGCTTGGAGATGGATACTTATTTAACTATGTATTGGATATGAGCATTGGAGATTTACTTGATAGAAAGAAGATTTCGTTGGGTACAAACCCTATTACTCTTCGGAAGTCTTTTTCTAAAAACATAATGCATGTTTTTGCAGCATTAGACAGACCAACAATTATTTACGACAACAAGAAGTTGATTTATAGCAACGTGAACCTTAAAGAAGTTAATCACATGTCCTTTCAATTCAGTTTTTTTTCCTGACAACCTTGCAATTGCAAAGGATGAATTGCTTACGATTGGGACAATTGACGACATTCAAAAACTTCACATCTGTGCAGTTCATCTTGGAGAACATGCTCACCATATTTGCCATTAGGAGCAGTCTCACACATTTGCCATTTGCATTGTGAAGTATTCAAATGCAAGTCTGGATGAGACAAAATCACACTTCGTGTGTCTATTAGATGATTAGACTTTTGAAGTTATCAATAATTTAAAATTAATATTCTCTGGGTTACAGTATCAAGAGTCTCAACAGTCTGAACTTGGCTTTGCATCTAAAATTGTTAAAACTTCGTTAGTGTATAGGGAAGAGGACATTCTTCATGGAAAGTTTGTATTCAAAACATGGGACCCAAACTTGATATCACAGAGTTTAAGCTTTTTAAAGCCACAAAATATGAGAGTTGACATAGTGAAAAAATCATTTCCCTGTGAATCTTCAAATGTCCAACATGAACCATGGTTTGGTGCCCTTACATTATTAAAGACATTCCATTTTATACTTTCGAGGACTGTAAAAGGCGCTTGTTGAAATACTCCACTTTACATCTACCACTTAAAAATGATTATATTCCAGAGCATTATTGTACAACAAACTTAATTGGCTTGAAGAATTTCAAACAGGACCTTGAAATTACAAAATGTGTATTAGATGATCATTTGATCAAAGTATGGCATAATGAAGTGAATAATATTCCTAATGCAAAGGCCTACTTCATCATAAATTGTGATAATGTATCGGGCTTTTCACTGGTAAAGTCCAATGTACTGAGCGAAATGTATGCCTCACTATTCTTGGATGTTCTTCGTGAGATTTCGTACCAAGCAAACGTGGCTCCATCAAATAGCAGAGTTTGTGTGATTGGAACATGCATTTTAAAAATTGTGATATATATGGTTTGAGCAAAAAGCTACCGATTTTAACATCAAATATCTTAAAATTTATCAAAACATTTCAGGCCATTGAGGAAAGTTTTGATTTTGTACGAGAGAACATGGAAAGGAGTTACCAAGCATGGAATCTAAAATGCACTCACAATATTTGAGCGAACTGCGAAACATTGATAACAAGTTTACCTGCGTCCTTTCATTGTCTCTTTTAGACATGAAAACATTTATCTCATATCTGTTTAGGTTCATCAATATCATAGGTCTTTTCTATGGTAAACTATCAGAGGCAGATGTTGATAAAATTATAGATTTGTCTAAAGATACATTTGTATCAACATTACCTGCACAAGTTCCGGTAGGTTATCAAAATTTAGGTCTTCTTAATGGATCCCAACAAGTAAAGGATGAAGATGTGAAAAATATGTCAGATGTGAATTATTTTGTTTAGATTATTCTCCAACTAGATGTAGTTTCCACAAGAGCACATGCTATGGCAAACCTGTTTTGGTATATTATTCACAAGCCATTTTACAAATTGTTGAGAACAAAGAAGTAGCTATGATATTCTATTTATTTTTCTCATACAGTCTATCATACTCATGTGGGATTTTATTTCACCATTAAATATTCCAAGCATAGTCCATATTTACCAAAGAGTAGATACATTCATTGATAATTTACCCCCAATTGTCGAGGAAGGTAAATTTATTCTAGTACCAGAGATCATTCTTGATACACATGAAAAAAAGTTAAAAAATAGAAGTATCAGAGAATGCTTAGTTCATTGGAAGAATTTGCCAATAGAAGATACCATGTGAGAAGGTGCAATAGTTCTTGAACATATCAATTTACAATTGTTTGAGGACAAACAATTTGAGGAAGGGAGGTCTATAATATCTCCAAGAAGAGAAATTGTAGCAGTCTGTAATATCCTCAAAAAGAGAAATTGCAGCAACACAAGGAGACATCACAACCTTAAATTACATCACATCCTTGAATTAAATCGTTGGAAAATATTCATGACAATAGCTGGACAAGCAGTAAGGAAATCGCTGGAAAGTATTTAACCCTTGAATTAAATCACCAACATTAAGGAGATCATCCCATTTAGAGAGGACCACCACTTAATGAGCATACACAAAAGTAGTTAAACAACATTAATAGTTAATTAATAGACAATATTACTAAACAACATCAATAGTTAATTAATAAATAACATTCATTAGAAGGAAGGACGCCACCCTTGGGAAGACATACCCCTTGGAAAAAGACATTTGGAGGAGACATATTTTTTGATGGAAGGCTATGTAGGTATAAATAATCAACCATTGGTATGGAAGGAATCATTGAAGAATGTATTCAAATATTTAATCTTGTACAAGCATCATGTTTTACATTATTTTTAAGGACGAAACCCCTTAATTGTAGAATCGGATTTCAAGGACGAAAACCTTTGTCATCTCTCTAATCAAGGATGAAACCCCTTGAGGATTTACATTCCACTATTTTAAATCTGAAACTCTGAAGTAAAACATTAATCAATTACATTTAATTATTTAAATTATTATTTTTAAGTGCAAATTTATATTTATAAAATATTATCTTAAAGGAGTTTAGAGTAATCCAAATTATCATATAATATTACGATTACGGATATTACATCCATACATGGATTACAATTGAGCAACGCAACAGGGTATTTATAGGAAGTCAGAAAATTAGGGTTTGTAGGGAGCCACCATTTATTTTCAGAGGTTGTGAAGCTACTGGGTTAAGAAAAAATTACAGAATTGTTCCAGAGGGTCTGCCCTAGCTAGGTGCCATCATTTTGGCCTTATTTTTGCTATTGACGTGTAAAAATCAAATCACAATTTTTTGGGGGTTGTTGCTGCAAAAAGAAGTGCAAATCTGTACGACGTCCGTACCATGATCGTATTCTGTCAGACTAGGTAGAATCATAGCATTTTAACGCTGTTGTACTACTTTGAGCCGTTTCACCTAGGGTTTCAAAGATTTTAATGCATTTCAAGCTAATTCCAATCTTGATTAGAATTGCAAAAATAAAAAATTTAGAATTCGATATTTAGCTTGAGTGGGATATTTCAAGAATGTTGTGAACCTTGAGGTTCATTCTTGAATTGTTGTTGTGCAATCTCTCACTTTATTCAAAATGATGAATTTAGGTAACATTCAAAATAAGTGGTAGTGATTTCATTGTTTAGTGACATGGTTTCTTATGAATAGGGTCTTGCTACTTATGAAATCTTTTTTTCAGCTAGACTATGATTCTTGAAAGTTGTATCTCTTCCAATGCATTGTTAACATAAAACAAAACCGTGTTATAAGGTCTAAGTTTTGTCTGTCTTGATCAAGAAACAATACGAGAATTGCATAATTATATGGTCTGATTTTCAACCTCCTTATAAGAGGCTATAATGTGGCATTGAAGCTTTGAAGGAGAAAATGAGCTTGAAACTCATTAACTTTGGAATTAGACTTGAAGAGTGTTTTGTAGGAACTTAATTGTTTGTGTAAAGTATCATGTGATATTAATATGTTGTTTAGTTAAATGAAACCCTAAAGGAGGATTAGTTCTTGGGGTTTTGTGACAGTTCCTCAAGGATTGGTGGCATATGATTTTATTTCGAGAACATGTTATGTCAAAGCAGAATTTGAAAAATAATCTGAATTGTAAGTGAATGTCCAAACTAAGTGGACTTTGATAGGGAAAATGTTTTAAGAGAAGGGAAAAATAGACAAGAAGATGCCTAAGAAAAATGCTTCTTATGAAAATGGTATATTCTAGTATTACAAATCTATATTAAGATGGAAAACTAGAGGAATTCATGACAACAAGATTTAAGAATTTGTGTACACTCAAGAAAGGAATGGATAGATCTTATATTTATTTCTACATACAGAGCAAGTAATTAGGGCACATGCCCACCTTCAATAACTTCACTCAAATGAATCTTGCCATTGGAGAAACTTAACTTATTTAGTTTAGATATGCTATTATGAATTGAGATCATGATTGTACTTTATTAGGTAGACTTAAGGGTCTAATTGTAAAACAAAATTATGGCAAGGCTATCCTAAGGAAAAATTTGCTCTGAGAGAAAACTAGAAGTAATATCTTCACGTTATGTAACCATTATGTTTCAAATCATTGAAGTTAATATTTGCGATGACCATTGAGACTAGTTATAGTTTCATTAGCTCTTTTTTTTGTTCATAACTATAGGTTTTTAAGAAAAAAATTGGTTTCAGTTTTAGTGGTTGCTAAATTTAGACCTTCAACTTTTCTAAATTTAGACCTTCAATATTTTTCTTAGCCTTTCCATTTTTCATATTCTTCATTTTAATGATATGGCCAATTCCCCTTTTTATTTAATCATTCTTGAATTGATAATGTTGGAAATATTGTCATTGATGTCAAAGGTCTAGCATTGGTGATAAAGGCTCCATAGCATTTAATGGTGTTTTTAATATACATATCTTGGCTAATGTATGTTGATATTTATTTAATATTAACAAATATATTTTTGGTTGCATAAAAGTCAAAAGAGGGCCCATGGAGAAGTCAAAGAGTCACGGAGTAAAGACAAAAGAGGAATGGGATGCATTTTCCCATAAAGAGTCATCTTGAGAAATTCCAAGAGTCACCAAGTGAAAACAAAAGAGGGTATGGCACATTTGTCTATGAAAAGTCACCTTAAGGAATTCAAAAGGTCACCAAAATAAAGACGAGAAAATGACGCATTTGCTTATGAAGGGTCACCATGTGACTTTTCAAATGCAAGGATATGAAGGGTCATGCAAGTTTGGCGCAATTTTCCATGAGGATTGAAGGGTCACAAAAGGTGAATGCCAAATGTCATTTGGAAATATATAAATAAAGGTTTGAGAAGCCATTTGTAATATGCAAGAAAGTGCATGGTTTTCTAATTGTTTTATATAAGAAAAGAGAAGAGAAAAGTAGGAGATATTGTAGAGTTCTAACATTTGTTGAGTAAACAACATTGAGAGATAGTTGTGTTTTGTACACAAGAGGGGTTGGTGCTCACAAATAGTTACTATGTTGGTGCTCGGCAAAGGGGTTGGTGCTCCTGCAAGTTGGTGCTTACGAACTTTGTAATTTGAGTTGGTGCCCATTCATATACTTGAGATTGTTCTTCATGGTTTTTTCCACTTTGGGTTTCCACGTAAAAATTTGATGTCTCTCTTTCTTATGTGGTGCATGTTATTATTTCAATTTTATTGCATATCTTGAATGTGTGATTAAGTGGTTAAAGAAAAAAAATCAGATTAAGTAAAAGATATATAATACACTGATTCACCCTCCCTCTCAGTATATTTCATGCTTAATAATTGGTATCAGATCAGGTTCTTTTTGAAAAAGTTTTACAGCTTGAAGGTAGATCGGAGAAAGAACGATGGCTGGATCACATGAAGGTTTTTCTACAAATAAGGCACCTTTGTTTGATGGGACAAATTATTGTTTTTGGAGCATAAGGATGAGGACTTATTTGATGGCCCTTGGATTCGACATTTGGCAAGTAGTGGTGGAGGAATATGAAGAGCCACAAACACTTGTAACTACTCTGACAGAAAAGAAGGCAAGTGAAAATAATACTAAAGCTTTAAATGTTAGTTTATGTGAATCAAAATTTGTTAAAGTTATGCAATGTAAATCTGCTCATGAAACTTGGGTAAAGCTTGAGAATATTTACAAAGGTGATGGAAAGGTTCAACAAGCTAAGCTTCAGACTTTAAGAAGATAGTTTGAGAGTTTGAAGATGGAAAAGGAAGAAAATATAGTAAGTTATGTTTTGCGGGTTGATCAAAATTCATAGTCTTGGAGAAAAGTTAGAAGAATCAATCGTGGTACAAAAAGTTTTGAGATTTCTACCATTGAGATATGATGTAAAAGTTTCAGCAATTGAAGAGATGAATAATTTAGCCAAGCTAAAGATGGATGAGCTACATAGTATTCTTACGACAATTGAGATGCGAACCGAACAAAAGAAATCCTCAAAGAGAGAAGCTGCTTTCAAAACATAAAAAAAAGAGAAGGCTAAGATTCAAGAATCAAGTGATAGTTCTAACGATGATGAAGATGACAACAGAGCTCTATTCATTTGCAAGCCGAAAAAGGGCAAAGGTAAATATTAAAAAAAATTCTTTTAAATGTTTTAATTGTGGAAAGATTGGACATTTTGCAGCTAAGTGCCCAGATAAGGGTAATGGTGACAATGAAGAAGGAAAGTCTATATACAAGAAAAATTCAAGAAGGGATTCGAGAAGAAGAGTTTGTATTCTAAAGATCCTAGCTCAACCAAAGATAGTAGAGTCAGTGATTCAGAAGAAGGGATTCTATTCATGGCCATACATGACGATGATTTCGAAAACAAAAGTACAAACGATCAAGAAGAAAAATAGGATGAAACCAAAATGAATCTGGGAGAACTCGTTTGTGCCTTAAAAGAGTTAAGCTCTTGAGAAGAAGAATTGAAGATTGAAGCTCCAGATCGAGAAAAATGAAAAAGAGTCAAAGGAAACAATTGAATATCTACAAACACACTTTGAAAAAGCCAATAAAAATGAAAAAAATCTAATGGCACAGTTGCAAAAAGTAAGTGAAGAATGTGAAAGGTATGTTATTGAAATTGCTTCTTTAAAAGTAGATATTGAGAAAAATAAAGCAATCAATGATAGAGCAACCAATGATTCAAAATTTGATAATAACACTAATATGTTGAATAATATATTAGAAAGTCAAAGATCAATGTCAAATAAGACATGTATCAGATTTGAAAAAGAGAAAGGGGAGGCCACAAGGAAAGTTAACACAGAAAAAAAAGAGCTATATTGAAGCTCTTACAAAAGAAAAAATAAAAAGGGAAGAAGTTAAGAATACAGAGGACATCTCAAATAAAGAAGGTTGAAAGGAACAGAGCTACAAAAGATAATCAGATCAGACATACACAAACATGGCTTATTTTTATGGTTACTATTTTTATTGTAATAGATATGGTCATAAAAAAATAGAATGTCAAAAAAAAGCTAATAATTTTAGAAATAAGAAGGAAACTCATGCAGAGTCAAGCAGAAGCCACAACTCTTTTGCTCCTCTATCAGGGTTTAATGAAGAAGCCATAATATGTTGCAAGTGTAATAACTTTGGACACAGTCCGGTATTGTAGAAGCGTGTTCAAGTCAATCAAGAAAGATCAAAGTTTTAAGGCTCCATTCATCAAAAAAAAAGTTCAGACATGTTCATGGCAAAAGAAACAACCTAAAAAGTCTATGTTGGTCCAGATAGCTTTGCATGAAAGAAACAAAGAAAAGCCATGGTTCATTGACAGTGGATGTTTGAGGCACATGATAGGAGATAAGAGCAAGTTCATAACCTTGAAGAAGATCAATGGTGGCACAGTGAAATTCGAAGATAATACTACTGCCAGAATTTTTGAAAAAGAAGGTTGTGAAATTAAGAGAAAAGATTTAGATGTGTTGGTTGCAGATGCTTAGAGAACAGGGAATAATTTATATATGTTATCAGACATCAAAGGTCAAATATGTTGTTTGAATCAGACTGAAGAAAGTTAGCTATGACACAGGAGAATGGGACACATAAATTTTGACAATCTTGTCAACATCAATAAGAACCAAGCAATCAGAAATCTTCCAAAGATTACAAAGCCATCCAACACGCTTTGTAAACTTTGTCAGTAGGAGAAACATGCCAAAAGGTGGTTCAAAACAAAAGAATATTCAACCACTCAGATGTTAGAGTTTGTTCACACTGATTTGTGTGGAACTATGAGAACTCAAAGTATTCAAAGTGAAAAATATTTCATGTTGCTTATTGATGGTTTTTCACATATGACTTGGGTAATGTTTTTAAAGAAAAAACTAAAAGCTTTCAGACATTTCAAAGCATTCAAAGCATTAGTTGAGAATGAAATTGGTTTGAAGATTAAGTGCCTAAAATTAGATTGATGAGGAGAATTTATGTCAGATCAGTTTATTGAGTTTTGTGAAAATCATGGAATAAAGAGACATTATTCAACAACGAGAACTTCACAACAAAATAGAGTAGTTGAACGAATAAATAAAACAATTCAGGAGATGGCAAAGATAATGCTAAATTAATTTAAGATACCAGATAAATATTAGAGAGAGGTAGTTGGTACAATAGTGCATATCCAGAACAAAGCATTATTGAGAGTCAACAGTGACAAGACTTTTTATGAGCTATGGAAAGACAAACCAACTACAGTTGATTATTTCAAAGTTTTTGGTAGTAAATGCTTCATAAAGAGAACCAATGAAAAACTGGATAAGTTTGAATCTAGAGCAGATGAAGGTATATTTCTTGGTTATTTTTGCAAAAGTAAAAATTATAAATATTATAACAAAAGAACTAAGAAAATAGTTGAAAATGCAAGTGTCAGGATAGAAGAAGATGGAGCACAAAGAATCAATGATCTAGTAGACATTCTTGAAATCATTAAAAAGAAAGATTTTAAAGAATCAAATGAAGATGAGGAGAAAAAGGACACCAAAACCCCATCCAAATATGTCCAGAGAAATCATAATGAAAATGACATAATCGGGGACATAAATGAAAGAATTTGCATTAGAAGAATGATGGTAAGTGAAAATTTTCTTTGTTATCTAAAATTCAGCTTATAACTTTTTCAAAAGCTAGACATGATAAGCATTGGGTGAAGGCAATGGATGAAGAATTAAATCAAATAGAAAATAATGATACTTGGGAATTAGTGCCTAGACCAAAAGATCACTATGTGATAGGAACAAAATGGGCTTACAGAAATAAGTTGAATGAAAATAGAGAAGTGACCAGGAATAAAACAAGATTAGTATGTAATGGATATGCTCAGATCGAGAGAATAGATTTTGAAAAAACTTTTGCACCAATAGCAAGGCTAGAGGCTATTGGAATATATCTTGCATATACAGTATTTAAAAATTTCAAAGTGTTTCAGATGGATGTCAAGTCTGCTTTTTTAATTGAAAATCTAGAAGAGGAGGTCTACATTGAGCAGCCAGAGGGATTTCTCCTCTCAAATGATAGTAGCCATGTATGCAGATTGAAGAAAGCACTGTATGGATTGAAGCAAGCTCCCAAAGCTTGGTATGCAAGACTTGATAAATATCTAAAGGATCAAAGTTTCAAGAGAGGATTTGCTGACAGTAATCTCTACATCAAAATAAAAAGTGAGCATCAGTTGATTGTTGTGGTATATGTTGATGACATAATATTTGGAGGTAACATTGAAAAGATGACAAAAGAATTTTCTGACAATATGCAAAAATTATTTGAGATGTCTATGCTTGAAGAATTGTCATTTTTCTTAGACTTACAAATTTTTCAATCAGATAAAGGAATTTTCATATCTCAAAGTAAATATGTCAAAGAAATATTGAAAAAGTTTGGTTTTGAGGATTGTGCATCAGTTGGTACACCGATGGGTATAGGGAACAAGGTAAGTAAGGATGAAGATTCACCTATTACAAAATCAATCTTTGTATAGATCTATGATTGATAGGCTTTTATATTTGACAATATCGAGGCCAGACATTATGCATGCAGTAGGCATGGTTGCAAGATATCAGGCAGCCCCAAAAGAGTCATGTTCAGTTGGTGAAGAGAATATTTAGATATATCAAGGGGACATTGAATTATGGATTATGATATCCCACAAGGAGAGATTTCACTTTGGTTGCTTATACAGATTCAGATTGGGCATGTTGCTTGGATGACAGAAAGAGTACAAGTGGAAGAGCTTTCTTCCTCGGTGATAGCGTAGTATCATGGCTAAGTAAAAAGTAGAATTCAGCATCACTTTCTACAGTTGAAGTAGAATATATTGCAACGGTATTGTGTTGTATTCAAGTGCATTGGATGAAGCAAACTTTGGAAGATATCAAGGTAAAATATGATGAATCTATTTTAATTTTTTGTGACAACACAAGTGCTATTAATATTTTTAAAAATCTGGTGATGCATTAAAAAACAAAATATATTCCTATCAAATATCATTTTTTGAGAGAGCAAGTTGCAGATCAACAGGTTAAGATGGAATATATCAGTACCATAGAGCAGATTACAAATATTTTTACAAAGACACTACCAAAAGACACATTTGAGTATCTGCAAGAGTTGGGAATAATTTTTTTTACTTCTTGCCATTGAGGATCAACATCAGTTGAAGAGGAGCTAAGTGTTAGTTCCAACATAAACCCTTTGTCATTGATGTTAAAGGGGAGAAGAACAAGAACAGGTATAGGTGTAGAAATAGGTACAAATAATAGGTACATGTTGCTACAGTAAGGGGGAGTTACTATATGTTTTTCAGATGGTAGTATGTACAGGTTGGCATGTACAATACAAGTTTCAGGGTGTGGCAATTTTAGTTTGAGGTTGCCATCAATGACAAAGGGAGAGATTGTTGAAAACATAGTCACAAGGTTCGCCGAATTGTTACCTAAAAATTTGGAATTCGGCGAACTTAATGCCCTTCACTAAAAATTCGCTTAAGTTCGCCCTGTTCGGCGAATTTCATGTTCGGACCCAACAGTATATAAATTAAATAAAATAAACATTCAAGTATACGTTTACATTTATATATGGACATCTAGTTTCTTATACTTTAAGTTATATTTTATTTATATACTTTCAGGGTGTTTGAGAGGGTTTTCGGACCGCTAGGAGCTATAATGCAAATTCTAGGTTTTGGAGGATCCTATCATATTTCAAAGTCAGTCAGATTCTAGGGTTTCAGGGTTTCAAACTTAGCCATATTTCAGGGTTTCAAGATTTCAAGGAGACATCATAGGAGGTATGAAGGCTGCATGAAGGGATGTATGCGTGATAGAATAGTATGAGAATATCTCTCGCAAAGTGCCACAAGCCGATCCCACCCCATTCCCAGTGCACCCCTTAAGGCATGCACTCTGTGAGATTCAGTGCACCGATGAGCCCTTGTGAGAGAAAGTGTCAGTAAATGAGATTGTGCCCGCGAGTGGTCTCAACACTGGGGGAGAGTAGCCGAGTGGTTTAAAGCGGCACAAGAAGACATTGTTAGCATGTATCCCCATTTATGGCGGCAGACGTATTGTTCTTCTACTCCAGAGTTACAAAAGCTTGTCGTGCGTGTCCACAGTCAATGTGCCAGTGCTTCTGCATGCGAAATAAATTGGAGCACGCATGATTTGATCCATACTAATAAGAGAAACCGACTAGGGGGCAAAAAGTTGTCAGATCTTGTGTTTGTTCATAGCAATTTAAGATTGCTTGAGCACAATCTTGCAAAAGAAGATGACAATCTTCATCTTGGAGAACCATCCTTTGAAGGAGTTGAGAAAAATATAGATAGTGTTGATGAGCTGGATGGAGGATTCGTTGATGGTGCTAGTGCTAGTTTTGATTTTGAAGTTGGGTTTGATGTTGCAAATGTTTGAAACTTAAGTTCTATATCAATTTTGAGCTTAGGCTCTAAACTATGAATATTTTGATATCTTTTAATGTAATTCAAGCTTGAAATTCTTAGGTTTATTTTTATTTTATTTATTAAATTAATTTTATTTATTTATTTACAATTATTTTTAATTTTTATTGGATTTCTTTTTGACTTTTTTTTAAAAATATTTTTTATGTTTTTATATAAGTCGAACTTAATGGCGAATTTTTTTTCGAACTTTATCTATTGGCGAACTTGAATCGAATTTTATCCTTGTCGAACTCGAACTCGAATCCGAACCTAGTGATTATGGTTGAAAATATTGTCATTGATGTGAAAGGTCTAGCATTGGTGATAAAGGCCCCATAGTATGTAATGGTGTTTTTAATATTCATATCTTGTCTAATGTGTGTTGATATTTATTTAATATTAACAAATATATTTTTGGTTGCATAAAAGTCAAAAGAGGGCCCATGGAGAAGTCAAAGAGTCACAAGGTAAAGACAAAAAAGGAATGGGATGCATTTTCTCATAAAGATTCATCTTGAGGAATTCCAAGAGTCACCAAGTGCAAATAAAAGAGGGTATGGCATATTCCATGAAAAGTCATCTTAAGAAATCCGAAAGGTCACCAAGATAAAGACAAAAGAGGAAATGACGCATTTGTTTATGAAATGTCACCATGTGAATTTTCAAATGCAAGAATACAAAGGGTCATGCAAGCTTGACACCATTTTCCATGAGGATTGAAGAGTCACAAATGGTGAATGCCAAAGGTCATTTGAAAGCTATAAATAAAGGCTTAAAAAGCCATTTGTAATATGCAAGAGAGTGCATGGTTTTATAATTGTTTTATATAAGAAAAGAGGAGATATTGTAGAGTTCTATCATTTGTTGAGTAAGCAACATTGAGAGATAGTTGTGTTTTATACACAAGAGGGGTTGGTGCTCTTACAAGTTGGTGTTTGCGAACTTTGTAATTTGAGTTGGTGTTCATTCATATACTTGAGATTGTTCTCCGTGGTTTTTCCCACTTTGGGTTTCCACGTAAAAATCTGATGTCTCTATCTCTCTCTCTTGTGTGGTGCATGTTATTTCATTTTTATTGCATATTTTGAATGTGTGATTAAGTGGTTAAAGAAAAGAAATCAGATTAAGTAAAAGATATATAATATACTGATTCACACCCCCTCTCAGTATATTTCGTGCTTAACAAATAAGTGCTAAGTTTACTCTTGCCCAAAAAATGCTCACTTTACCACAAGATTTGATGCAAATGGAAATGTAAAATCCCTTACAAAATCATGTGGTTCAAATGTTCTAATATTCTCATTTTGATTGGCATATCCCCAATTGATCTATGTGTCGTATCCCCGAATCATGTGATATAATGTTTTTTCATCTTGCTCCAATACATGCATCATTGCAACATGGTATACACCAGCATTCATTGACCAAATTTTCACCACATATATCCTCTATTTACCAACACAGACACTAAATCCAACTAAAAGAATGAAATTGATCCATAAGTCATTTTTGGGCGTTAGAAGTTTCCAAGATCTCTCGAGACTAGTATAGTATGTAAGAGCATTTCGAGAGCTTTCCAACACATATTGGAATGCATAAAACAAAAATTGTATGCTCCAAATACCGTTGGTCAAAATTCAAATAAAAATGGTCAACAGTCAAACGACGACGTGGATGCGTGTATGGCTGCCAAGTGGACCAATCAACATGTGACACGTGGTAGTGCAATGGTAAAAGGATGTTTTTGGTTTTTGACTCTGGTCTTTGACACTCATGTTCAGACAAATGGGTCCCGCTATTTGTTGGCTAGGGACCCTCAGAAAGGGTTGAGTCACTCTTTTTGCAGAGGGGTGCCTTTGCCTCCATTTTTTCATATTATTGTTGTCACATTTTTGTATATATATATGCCTCTGTGTATTTTGCATGATGCATGTGGGACTAATAATCCCATTATTTTAAACCAAATACCATATATTATTTTGGTGCATCTCGTAGGATGAAGAGCGTTATAGTGGAGCTCTTGGAGAGGTCCATGTGGTGGGTCCTCAGGCCACCACATGGCCTATGACCACATCACTTCTATTTCCCAAGTCATTAGCTCTATGCTGAGTTTGAGATATGCCAGCTTGAGTTGTTATTTTAACTGAGTCCAATTGAGCTAATCAACCAACTCGCAGGTGGTTCCAACTACTCAACACCAACCTTGCCTAATTTTGGTCAAGATCCTATTTCACACCATCCAACTGAGCTCGAAGTATAGCCCGAGTTCTTCTAAACTAAACCAAACAAAAGGAGAGATAGACATGGCCTAAGCCACATCACATGCACCAACGACAACCTTTTTTAGGCTTAGGCTAAGTTATAGGTTGATGCATGTGGGATATTAATCCCTATATGATAAATGCCGTGGCTTATGTGGTTGGAAAAGGCAGAGTTCATGGGATTTGATCTGCCGACTTGTGTGCCAAAAGGGTGGGTCCTTAGCCATTACACCACGGCATTAGAAGACAAATACATATATACAAATTGGTATTTGTTGATAGAGACCCGAGTCAATGATGACGTTTCTTCTATTTTGTAAGGGCTTTGGCCATGGAAGGTGATGGTAATGCTATTGTAGGGTTATTTAGGGGAGTTGCAGGTTTGTTATAAACCAAAGATACTCCGCTAATGTCATAATGCCCATTTTTTAGAGTTTTTCATGCACTCTTAATGGAGAAATTTGCTCATATATTCAGAGATGAAGTACAAGTATTGTGGACGAAGGGAAGATGTGTTACTGAGCATCTTAGAGTCTTCACATAGTCAGATTTCAGTACAATCTATATTGAGATGTAAGTTGTAATTTGATGATATTTGCATCTTAGTTTTAATGGATCGATTCATGATTATGAACCCAAAAATGAAGCCCCTAAAAGGGTGAACTCTGTTATCATGATTGTGTTATTTTCCTTTGCAGTTTGTTATGTGTTTCAATTTATAATTCAGCTTGCAAATGAGTTAATGAAACACTAAACTAAGTATGAAAAGTTGTAAAATGACACAAAACAGGTGTTTAATTCAGAAATGAATTTTCAGAGTTTTTAACCACTCATATTTGTTTCTAAAATACTAAGTCCAGTTTCTATTTGATTAAGGAAATTGAGAATATTCTGCATCCGATTCTAAAAACAAGTTTGAGTTATTTAGGGGGTAAATCTTGTTTACGGATCAATTTTTGGTATCAGATCAGGTTGATACAAGATTTTCTTCAGTTGTTGATATACTTCAGTTTGGAGTTTTTATATATCAATTTTTTGGTATTGTTATTCTATTTGATTTGACCATGCAAGATTGGCTAGTGCCAAGGAAAATTGGAAGGTGTTCCAATCCGCTGAAAGAAGACAAGCTTCTAACAGCTAAGATTCTTAAACCACTAGTCCTGTAGGTTCAATTTGGATGATGAACAAACAATTGTCACTTGAAGGTGTGAGATGGTGTTGAGAGAGGATCAACCTTTCTTTCTTGAGATGCATTTAGTTTATCCTTAGCCACTCCTTTATTTCCTCTAATGTCTTCCCCCTCTCATTTTCAAGTGATTTTTAGCCTTAGCCACTCCTCTATTTTCAACTGGTGCTAGTGTTCCCTCTGTTCATCACTCTGCTCAACATTAGAATCCTTATTTCATGGCTTCATCTCATAGTATAATCTATGGATGTAGCCTAATATGGTGACTTATTAGATGGGATCAATGTTTGGGTGATCCCATGTGTCTATAAAATGCAAGGCATTTTCAGTGCTGAACATCGTAATGTCCCCATTTTAGCTCACCGTGGTTTATGATTGGTTTAGCTTATCATTGGACCTCGTAGGCTAACTCAGATGGTTAGAGGTTTTTTTTGGCAGAGATCAGTGTGCTTTCTCCGTTAGAGCTTAGTATGGGTTCAAGTTTGGCCATTCGTTGGACTCAATTTTTCATACTTACTATTTATAGTAAGTCATCATTTCAAGGAGTCAAGGTTTCCATTTATAGCAGGGCACCTGAACAGGGTATGATTGAAGTGTCCATTCCTTGCACAATTGGCTTAATCAGATAATGAAGAATTTTCTATTTATAGTGAGTCAATGGTTGATAGAGAGGGATCCTTACTATTTTTGCAGTTGGATGCACAGTGGACACAATGGTTAACTCCCATTGATTTGCATAACTAAGGTGGTGAAAGATCTACTCAAGGGTTGCAGTCATTGGAGGAATTATTGAAGGCATTTAGTTTTGCAAAATTTAATGAAATATGGCCAAATTTTAGGAGTATGGCAAGGATCGATTTGGTAAAGACATCTTCAATTGATTTTTAGTTATTGACATTTGTGGAGGATGATTTATATCTAATTAGAGTTTGAGCTTGCAACGATTTCTTTCATGGCATTGATTATTTTATGCAAGGTGACTTCATATATGGCAGCTATCTGATATTCACATCAGTAACCTATAGGAGGACTTGACCCCCACGACTTTCTTCATTGGCACCTCTTTTTGTAGTGATTTCACTTTGTCCTTGGAGCGCTCCATCATTGGGGTTATGGTGATAAGGCTAGGAGGTATTTGAAGCTGTGTGTAGGCCTCTTCCATTTTATTCTTATTGTAGCATATTAGAGCATGGGTGGCACATAAAGAGGAATGACTTCATCATTTGCTTGTGGATTTTCATTGATGACAAGGATGGCATCTTATCTCAGGTATTTCAGCACATTTACTCCAGGTTCTTTATGTATTTTTCATAGTTGCATCATCATAAATAATCATTCCCTTGTTGCAACTGTAGGTGCATAATCATATCAGTTCAGTGGTGTACTTGAAAATATTTGTAAGCCAAGAGTCTTGGCATTTGCAAATGATTTGTATTCAGTTCTTCATACATTGAATCAAGGAGTGATAAGTTGCATATCATACATTTGATGTAATGTCCATATTTATGATTTACATGTCAAGTGTTTGTGAAAATGCTTTTAGGTTGTAGGTGTGCATTTTTTTCTTTAGGAACTCAGGTATTTGCATTTGAAATAGAGTAAAACAAGTGCATTTCATTCTCAGCGTATGGTTAGATCATTTGGCATTCATTTCAAATCATTTGCATCATTTTATTTGAATCCAAGAACAAGTACAACGAACTGAAACTCATATCAACGACATACAACTTCGCACACAAAGTGTTTGACAATATTCCTTGAGTTCAAAATCAGTAAGTTAAGGTGTAAATACCTCAAGGGATACTACAAACATCCAAGAGGAATCAATTGTAATCCTATTACCATTCTTGCACAGAGGGCAGAAGAAGGTATGATGGTGATCTGATTTCATATTGGTATTGACACAATATTTTGGTAATGATAACTAGTTGTGTAGCCTTTATTTTTGGATAACTAATTATATTTTGAAAGCCTATGTCATTAATTATAAGAACAAGTGAAAAGACCAATTTCCATGGTAAGATATGGAAATGGCAATAGGGCATTGTTCATGGAATTGAACAAAATTTTGCACTTTCAGTATTGAGTATGAATTGGTTGATAAGTTGATATGTGTTCACAACTTTGTTAAGTGTTGCATGAAGAAAACAATAAGTTGTTTAAAACCCCAACAATACGCCAACCATTGCTCAACAGGTGTGCACTTCATAGTTCTCAAAGAGGTATAAGTTATTTTCAAACATAACTATGTATACACAATTTTGGTTTGAATCCTTTGTGGATTACCTTGGAAGTAAAATATGTCTTGATGTGGAATTGTTTTTAACGCCTTATTAAAAAATGAAAAAATGGATCATCTAACTCTCATAAGATAGAGTTTTAAATAATATGAAACTTCCTATTCGGTTGTAGAAACCAGGAAGAGGGAACAACCCTTATTGATAAAATTATTTAATTGGATAGTTTTTAAAAGCATATCCAATGGTATTGAATAGTATGCTTAGTTTCACTTCAAAACACTATTATCAAGGATATTCTTAACTATTGGATCTAAATAAGGAATTTTTGATAAACTTGTGTTTTGAAGAAAATTTGCTATCCCTATTTCAGTTTTTCTGCTATCATAAGATTTTTGGGAAACTAACTCAGTTTGGATGAGTGTGGAGGTACGAATCAGGGACCAGTCAACAGTGAGAAAACTTCGAGATAGGTTTAAAATTCTTAGTTTTCTCCTCACATTTATGATGTCTTACCCTTCTAGTGGATTGTAAGTTGGTAAAGAGGCTCTTATTTGTGAAATTCTATAAGTTGACAAGTACAGGGAAAGATTTGATAATTAGTTTTAGAGTTCACCATAGTTTAACTATGTTGTTTTACAAGATGGATATCACATCTATTTTTCCTTGATTATTCTTTCATGTATTGTGCAAAAGTATATTGTGCATTAGTACCTTAAGATGGACAAATTAATTGCACGTCTATATACTTGACATCTTACACGTTTAAGTCCCACTGTATCTTGGGCAATGTTTGTATTACAAACTATTGTACACTCACATGTATGTTTTTCATTCACGTCATGTAGATGTACTTTCGAAGACCCATAGATGGGCAACTTTTGTAAATGCAAGTATACATCTGTTGTAGTTTTTTGTAAGTCATATAGGGCATTTTTATACATAGGTAATCTATAACACTGTTTGATATGCAGCATTTAATTTTTCCCTTGTGTGATGTTGATAACAAGGAGAACACCTTAACCTTCATGCAGTGTAAGGGTTGAGAGAATCCGCCAAATTCAATGATTATTTTGGGTAACAGGTCATTTTGGTAGAATGGGTAAAGAGTTTGTTTTACTCTCCTTAATCAGGTTACAGTTTTAGTTGGATAGTTGACTTCTTGCAGAGAAATTTTTGATGGTGTCTTATTTCGTTGATGTAAACTTGTGTTTTTCAAATGGAGTTTATTTGCAGCATATTGAAAGCTTAAATTAATAACACCTTCACTTGCTGTGTTTTGGTTTCTATACTTTGGTGTGATGTAGATTCGTTTAATAGATTCAGTGGGTTATTCTCCTTTTGGAGATCAAAAGGATCTTATTGGGTAGATGTGATCTGGAGGTCATTTTTGGGCGTTAAAAGTTTCAAAGATTTTTTGAAATTAGTACAGTATGGAAGAGCATTCTGAGAGCTTTCCAATGCATATTAGAAAACGTAAAACAAACATTGTATGCTCCAGATATCGCTGGTCAAAGTTCAGATAAAAAATGATCAACAATCAAATAGTGACGTGGATCCGTGTATGGCTGCCAAGTAGACCAATCGACATGTGACATGTGGAAGTGCAATGGTAAAAGGATGTTTTTGGTTTTTGCCTCCAGTTTTTGACACTCATGTTCAGATAAATGGGCCCCACTATTTGTTGGTTGGGGACGCTCAACGAGAGTCGACACACTCTTTTTGCGGAGGGGTGCCTTTGCCGTTGTTTCTTCATATTACTATTGTCACGCTTTTGTATATATATATACCTTTGTGTATTTTGCGTGATGCATGTGAGACTAATAATCCCATTATTTTAATCCAAATACCATATATTATTTTGGTGCATCTCGCAGGATGAGGAGCATTATAGTGGAGCTCTTGGAGAGGTCCATGTGGTGGGTCCTTAGGCCACCACATGCCCTGCCACCACATCACTTCTATTTTCCAAGTCATTAGCTCTATGCCGAGTTTGAGATATGCCAGCTCGAGTCATTACTCCAACCGAGTCCAATCGAGCTAATCAACCAACTTGCAAGTGGTTCCATCAACACCGACCTTGCCTAATTTTGGTTGGGATTTTATTTCACAACCATCGAACTGAGTTTGAAGGATAGCTCGAGATCGTCTAAACCGAACCAAACAAAAGGAGAGATAGACGTAGCCTAAGCCACATCACATGCACCAACAA
This sequence comes from Torreya grandis, assembly GCA_037957365.1. Taxonomy (NCBI): domain Eukaryota; kingdom Viridiplantae; phylum Streptophyta; class Pinopsida; order Cupressales; family Taxaceae; genus Torreya; species Torreya grandis. The sequence goes on along the minus strand of JARHVA010000884.1, from coordinate 3,207,707 downwards.
TAGCCTTTTTTAGGCTTAAGCTAAGTTGTAAACTGATGCGTGTGGGATATTAATCCCTATATGGTAAATGTTGTAGTTTATGTGGTTGGCAAAAGTAGAGTTCACGAGATTTGAACTGCCGACCTGCATGCCAATAGGGTTGGTCCTTAGCCATTACACCACAACATTAGAAGACAAATACATATGTACAAATTTGTATTTGTTGACAAAGACTTGAGCCAGTGATGACATTGCTTCTATTTTGTAAGGCCTTTGGCCATGGAAGGTGATGGTAATGCTATTACAGGTCTGTTATAAATCAAAGATACTCTGCTAATGTCATAATGCCCGTTTTTAAGAGTTTTTCATGCACTCATGGAGAAACTTGCCCGAATATTCGGAGATGAAGAATAGGTATTGCGGACGAAGGGAAGGTGTTACTGAGCATCTTAGAGTCTTCACACAGTCAGATTTATGTACTATTTGTAGATTTTAAAATCCATATTGAGATGTAAGTTGTAATTTGATGATATTTGCATCTTAGTTTTAATGGATCGGTCGTGATTATGAACCCGGAGATGTAGCCCCTAAAAGGGTGAACTCCATTATCAAGATTGTGTCATTTACCTTTGCAGTATGTTATGTGTTTCAGTTTATAATGCAGTTTGTTATGTGTTTCCGTTTATAATTCAGTTTGTAAATGAGTTAATGAAACACTAAACTGAGTACGAAAAGTTGTAAAATGACACAAAACAGGAGTTTAATTTGGAAATGAATTTTCAGAGTTTCTAACCACTCATTCATTTCTAGAATACTAAATCCAGTTTCTATTTGATTAAGGAAATTGAGAATATTCCGCATCCGATTCTAAAAACAAGTTTGAGTTACCTAGGGGGTAAATCTTGTTTACGGATCAGAAATGCTTAGCAAAGGCTAGAAAGATTGCAAGCCTAAGTCATTTTGCCCCTTCCTGTTTGCACTATCACAACTCAGTTCCTTTGCGTTTGTTGTTTTCTACAACTATTGCCCAACTGAAAATATTGAAATGGTGAAATCTCATGCAAAAGTTAAATGAGATAACTTCAATTTTTTCCTATTGAATGCTTTTTCAGGAAACTATAGTACTAAGGTTTTGGAATGCACAATCCTATTGATGGTGGGTTGTTTGCATCATAATCAAAATGAGTATGTCCATTATTTGTGTGACAGAGTGTCCACACATTTGAAGTTAGGTAGGTTCTTTTCTATCGAAGCTTTGTTCTTTGTGGATAGGGCTGTTTGACATTGAATAAGATTTGTCATCCATTTATCACATGCCCTTTCTTTGACAACAACAACAACAATGTAATAAATATATCGATGTCGGTCACCATTATTAAAAAAACTTTAGCTTTAGTCACCTTAGGAGGCAGCTTCAACGTTTTTTATTACTAAATGCACATCTTCTATCATTTCATTCCATGATCTTTAGTTGTCAATCAACATTGATGAAACTGATTTGGAATCAGTCTCCCTATTATTTTAGGAGGCAGCTTCAACGTTTTTCATTACTAAATGCAGCATCTTCTTCTATCATTTCATTCCATGATCTTTAGTTGTCAATCAACATTGATGAAACTGATTTGGAAACAGTCTCCCTATTATTTTCTTGGTGCGTCAATTTACTTTGACCTTCATTTTTGTAAAAACGCATATCGTATATGTATGTGATAGTGTCATTTTGGATATGATTCCATTGATAAATCTAAAGATTAAAATCGATCATCTGCCTCTAACAATATATTCTTTCTTTATGCCTTCTCATCAATTGGCAATTCTCAATTCTCCCCTATTATCATTTAAATTAAAACTGCATTGTTGGTCATTATATAGTTCGGTCATTGGAAAAAAATTGATTAAATAAATTTCATTGTCATTACGACGTGGATGATGTTTAGAGATATTAATATTTTTTGCATTCACTTCCAATCCATTTAACTTATTTGGTTTTTCCAACAATACACTTTGGAACCAAGTCTCCTTTACGATTTGTCCTTTGCACATGCTTATCACGCCAAAATATGCACCTTTTTTGCGCTACCTTTATCATCGATTGAGAAATGATTATTTGTTGATCCATTATTGATAAGTAATACAATCTATGTTGCAAGCTTTTTGTCTCCTATTTTCTCCTATAGGTAGCTATATTGCTACCTATAACTTGGGTATTAGAAACTCCATTGGAACAATTGCTTCTTGCCAATATTTTTAATTGGTACAAGTAAATACTGCAGTAGTTTTATCCATTTTATGGTAGGCCCACAACACAACTAGAGATTTTTCTTCCTATTCTTCCCACTGAATACTGCATAATTTATAAATCACTTGTAGCAAAACTTTATCGTAGCTTCTACTTGTCTATTTTCTCATGGATAGTACACACTAGATTCAATGGACTTAATATTCATTCCAGTGTAAAATACTGATAAAACTGATTTGGCAGTAGTCATCCTTCACGATTTTCTTTGTACGTTGATTGATTTTGACCTTCAATTGCGTAAAAACCCATATCGTATATGTACATGATAAGATCATTTTAAGTACACTTCCATGGACAAATCTAGGAATTAAAATTAATCATCTTCCTTTAACAGTATATTGTTGCTTTATGCCTTCTCATCAATTGGCATATCTTAGTTCTCCCCTTTCATTATTTAAATTAAAACTTCATTGTTGGTTGTTATGGTTGGTTCATTGGAAAAAAAATGATTAAATTAATTTCATTGTCATTGTGATATGGACGATGTTTAGAGATATTAATATATTTTGTAGTCACTTCCAATCCATTTCAAATTTTTGGTTTTTCCAACAATACACTTTAAAACCAAGTCTCCTTCAAGATTCGTCCTTTGCATATGCTTATCGCACCAAAATATCTTTGTTATGCTACCTCTACATCCATTGAGCAATGAGTCTTAATTGATCCAATATCGATAATTGATACAACCTATGTTGCAAGCTTTTTGTCTCCCATTTTCTCCTAAATTGCTACCTATAAAATGGGTATTAGAAATTCCATTGAGACCATTGCTTCTTGCCAATAGTTTTACTGGAATGGGTAAATATTATAGTAGTTCTATAAATTTTATGGTAGGCCCACAACACAGCTAGCAATTTTTCTTCCTATTCTTCCCATTAAATACTGCATAGATTATAAATCAACTATACCAAAACTTTATTTGTAGCTTCTATTTGTCCATTTTCTCATGGATAGTAGGCATTAAATTCATTGTGCTTAATCTTCAACCTATGCATCATCTTTTCAATAATCTCATTTATAAAATTAGTACCTTTCTAACTAGTAATATACAAGTGGATATCTAAATCGTGTATGATGTAATCATATATGAAAAAGGTTGTACTTATTGCTAAATTGTCTATAAGTGCTTTAGCTTCCACCCATTTCACCTTATACTATGTAGCGATAGCTATGTATCTATACCATCTTCTCTAGGACTATACTATGTAGTGACACTCTTCACTGGAGTCACTGTTGGAGTTGTGGATTGAGCACCCCTTGCCAATTTTGGACTACTTATTATGGTCATTTGACGATGTCTCTTCTAAGGATGGTGTGAAGGGCCATTCCCTTGTTTAATATTTTTGCTTTATTCCAGACTTGGAATTCTTAGACTGCCCTTTATACTGAGACTTGGAATCTTCTGTCTTGCACATGTGCTTAGCTTTTGATTCAAACTTGCAATAAAATTTGTAGGCTTCTCCAATGGAAGAGATTTGGAAGAAATCCATAATGGATTGGATATATGGTCTCAACTTTGACCTATACTTCAAAACGTGATTTTGCTCAAAATCCTGAACACTCAGTGTTTAAACCAAAGTATGAAATATATTTATGTATTTTTGAGCAAATTGATCGCGACCTTGAGACAACTATGAGAACTTGATGTACTATCCATCATAGTTTCCACTAGGGTAATAGGTTGATTTGAGTCTTGCTACAAAACGATTCCGGGTATCTGAAGATGTGTCTAAGTGTTTTACCCTAATTTGGATTAATGGTTAAAATAAATCTAATTAAGATAAAACTTTGAAATGTAATTTAGATATTAAGATGTGACATTCAAGCATCTAAATGTAAAAGACTGAGATTAGTTCTTTTGATTTGACAAGTGGCATATGCTAAATATAGTAAGTACAAAGGAAATATAGATAGTTTTTTTTGGTTGAATGTCTGATTGTGACTGTATCCTGGAAGCGAAAATCATAAAGCATGTGGTTTATTCAATTATGGAACTGATTCTCTATCTACTTTGTGTCGATTCTGAAGGATTGGGTCAGCATCATCAGTTGATATTGCCTTGTGCTGAAGTAAAGTACAATGATTGTATGATCACTTGAAATTGTCTCTAATTGCTCTGTGTTTGTGATCTCAAATTCTAATGATGCACGCAAATGTAGAAATCAGTCTCCTTTGGCTTGAAACCCTAGGTGTGCTTGTGAGGACTAGAAACCTACAAAAAATGAGTGTAATGCACTGATATAACCCCAATCACCCTTGTCTAATGATTGACCGCTACCTACATATCTAATACTCCGAGGGAAGTCAAGCCACATATTGTTCTCCCACCTAGTTTGATTGTGCAATTATGCTCCTTCGCTATATGTATGTAGCTAATGATTCAATTTAGATACTTGACAATGCTTGCTTTGACTTGGCTTTAGAGTGCTTCAGACTTGGCTTATGACTGCTCCTAGTGATAGGTTTGTAATTTGGGAAGAATATGGTAGATTTGTTCAATATGCAATAGTGTATAGATGTATAAAAAATAAGTGTCAAGCTCCTTTTGAATGAGACTTTGATCTGTATATATATGGATTCAATTAAATAATTTTTCATGCCACTGACACACTAGGTTGATAGGCTGACCTTAAGGATGGGTTTGATTTTAGAAAATAGTCATCGTTGGAAGGGGGTTTGTACCAACCAGATTAGGGCAGTATCGATTAGCGATATTGATCGAAACTGGCGAAACTGACCTATGTACAAGGGAATTAAACTAGGAGTCTATAGATGTTTGTGCAAGATATTTAGTAGGTTTGAAATAGACATTGAGGTTCTGTAGGTGTATAACAACAGAATATAAGGGTTAGCTCATAAGATAACATGCAAGTGTGAGAGAATGGTTGATTAGGACTTTGTTTGTGTGCTCAAATCATGCATGCTAAATGTGTGTCAAGTTTGCCATTATCAAGTACCAAAGACTAGATTTCAGTGTTTATACTAAGTCATCATTTTCATGTGCAGTGCAGTAATTATCCCACCATTTATTTACAGATAAAAAAACTTTCAGAAGAGCGAATGTATTCTTTTATTTGTCATAGAAACTATTAACAACGTAGTATGAACATATTAGTTTAAGCCAACTATCTAGGACATCTACATCCATTTTTCCTTCAAATATAGGGATGTCTAGATAGATTTTTACCTTGTACGATGTATGACCACCAAAAGGTTGTGAATGAGATGTATCGACAAGAGTATGAACATGCTTGAGTATTTGAGCGAAATGATCAACAATCCTTGCTCATTCACCTGCATGGAATTCTTCCAATTCTTCATGTTGTCTTTGCAAAGCATCCTCTATCATTTTCTAGAACATTTATATAGTTGGCATATTTGAAGTTAATATGTCTGCATAGAAGGACGTGAAGGAAGGTATGATGAAGGGTCACGAGTTTCAAGCCCTAACTTCCTATATTCAAAGCTCGTATGAGTGGGCATAAAAATAGAGAAAGATTTTAGATACAACCTTGATACCACTATGAAATGATATGAAGTGTTTATGTTTTGATACCACCGATCTGAGACCCAAGAGGAGAACCACTGGACAGCCACACTTAATGGATTAAATGGGTTATTTTAGAAGGATCTGAGAGATTAGATCGGTGATGTCTACATGCTTCCCAATTTATCTTCATTTCAATAACTTAATACAAATAATAGAAGAATGTATAAATTTACAAATGAGGATAATGAAACATTAGCTAGACTGTTATAGGAATTGGTAACAACTTCTTCATAACTAATCAATAACTTTTTGTCTTCTAGTAACACCACTGTGGTGTTGCATAGAATAACGCTGACACTATTAGAGTTGTTTGGCATCACAAAAGAGGAGTTAGGACTTCGCAGTGTGACCATGTATGATTGGGATGATGTTGAGGCCATTGGTGAAGACAACATATGCCATAGAGTAATATCGTTATGCTACGAGTCAATCAAACTCTCTTGGATAAACTAATGACCAAATTCAAAACATCTTCACAAAGCCACTCATTTAAGACAAGTGTTTTAGATTGAGAGACTTGCCTATGGTATCAAGTGCTATCATTAGGAGGGATGGCGAGATAATGCCTCCATCAAGGGAAGTAGCATAGAATAAATGAAACATTCCTCTAGGCCCTCTAAGTAGTGTTTTAAGGGGGATGTTATTTAGAAATTGCATTTTATGGATCTTCCGCTAGCTAGGGAAATAACTATTGTCAACTTGGTTCTTAAAAGTATGATTTTAATAACCTCTTTTGTTCTACAAAAGGTTTTTAAAGAGAATACCCATGTGGTGTCTTTTGGTGAATGCTAATATCTTTAAAAAAATCATAAGATTTCTTCAGGATTATGTCTTTCCAAAACAACCCTTCAACACACAAATTTCACATATAGACGAAAATTTAGACACTGACAAAAAAGAGACTAATATTATTGCTATGCCAAAAATATCTAGTGACCAACTCGACATATTAAAATGCCATCCTCTATTAATAAGAAAGATGTAGATGAAAAAATGAGATTCGCCTCGTTCAGTTTAGAAGAAAGCAACTAGGAGACATGCATGCAAAAAATAAGAGAACATGCATGTGAAAAATGAGACAACATGAATGCAAAAAGGAGAGAACGTGCATGAAAAAATATGACTAGGGGTGACAACTAATACTAACTCTACTCAAACTAAGGTTGTGGATATTTGTATAATTATCCATAATAACATTACCATTTGTTTAAAAATAAAAAAATACTTAGGGAAATGCAAAATAACCTAAGTCTAATGTGCATGGGTCCTAGAAATGACCAATACACAAACATCCCCCCCTTAAGGTTTACTTGGAGAATCAATAGGAACTATAGGCTATTCCAAAAAATAGATGAAGGATAGAAGACTCAGTTGCCATTACCGATGCAGAAGGAAACATGATGTTTCTAATATCAAAGTAGAACTAGTGATATGATGAAGATTCTAGGTAAAGCAAGAAGTCACAACAAACTAAAAAATATTCAAAAAAGAGTGGTGTCGATATTGAAACTAAAGTGATCAAACATGTGCCAAGTCAAGTAGAGATGTCATTACAAACTGAGAAGTGTTGGCAATTTGAGTGTCATGGTGTACAAGGAGATTGTTGTCTGTTATATTGTCATTGATGTCAAATGATGAATGCTCTATCAAACATTAATGACAAAGGTGTTGTGTTGCATAGACTTGTGGAGTAAATCGAGTTTGTAAGACTACTTCTCTTCTCTCTATTTTTTCAGTTAAGCATGTCGAGAAATTCGAATGAGTCTTGCCTAATGAGTTGATCAGGGTTTTCAAAAGACTTAAGTTCCTTCCAATTTTATAAGTTAAGCAGTGTCAAGAACCCGAGTTGGTCTAGTGGAGTTGATCGGGTTTACCAAGTGACTTAACTTCCTTTCAATTTTATAAGTTAAGCAGTGTCAAGAACCTGAGGTGGTCTAGCAAAGTTGATCGGGTTTATCAAATGACTTAACTGCTCTCATCTTTATAAGTTGAGCAATGTTGAGAACTCGGATTGGTCTAGCAAAGTTGATCGGGTTTATCAAATGACTTGACTTCTTTCAATCTTATAAGTTAAGCAATGAGGAGAACCCAAATTGATCAATTCTTTCGGAAATATTGGCAAATTTTTTTTTTCAGAAATATTGGCGAAGACATTTTTTTTTGAAAAAATTGGCAAAGACAATTCTTTTGAAAATATTGGCAAGGACAAATCTTTCGGACAAATAGCCCGCGGAAATTGTTTTGAAGGGTATGTAGATGCCTGCAAGAAAGCCGAAGGGTAGATTGCAGAAAAGCCGAAGGGTAGTGGACCGTTCAAAAAGCCGAAGGGATCTTTTTAGAAAATCCGAAGGGCAAGTGGACCAAACAAAGTTTCCGAAAGGACACTTTTAGAAAACTCGAAGGGCAAGTGGACCAAACAAAGTTTTCGAAAGGACACTTTGAGAAATACCAAAGGGTAAGTGGACCGTTGCAAAAGTTCCAAAGGAATCTTTTCAAAAAGTTCGAAGGGTAAGTGGACCGTTGCAAAAGTTTTGAAGGGCAAGTGAACCATTGTAGAAAGTCCGAAGGGATCTTTTCAAAAAGTCTGAAGGGTAAGTGGACCATTGCAAAAGTTTCGAAGGGCAAGTGGACCATTGCAGAAAGTTCGAAGGGATCTTTTCAAAACGCTGAAGGGTATGTGGACCCTTATAGAAAAGCCGAAAGGTATGTGGACCCTTAAAGAAAATTCAAAGGGCATTTAGACATTCCTTCGGGGAAATTGTCCACAACAATTCCTTCGGAGAAATTGTCTCGAAAAGCCCTTGACAAAAAGCCTGCAACAAATTGTCCAAAGAGAAAGGTGACTTGCAACTTGGCCGAAGGATAAAGTGTGGAAGTCTTATAGGGAATTCTCAAAGGGACAAGGCATGTTAAAGATCGAGCAAGTCTACAAGTATCAATGGTGCAAAAGCATTACAAGAATGCCGAAGAAAATGAGATCACGTCAACATGTTGGAGTTTAATGATATAATAGAAAGGGTAAAGGTTAAGCATATCGAATATAATCGAAAGGAGCGAAAGTGAACCAATCATGTAGAAGATATCGAGATGCGAGAAAGAGCTTGATGGTTAATACAAGAGAGATCGATGATTCTGTTGAAATAGGGCATACATATGACGGTTCAAGATAGGCAGTGATTGTCACCAAAGACAAGATGAATAATCCTTGATTAAAGCAATAACCAGACAAACGGTGAGCTCGAAAAGTCTACACAGAGCCTGAGATTGATCGATTCAACCGATCAATCATCGATTAAGGAGGTTGTGCATTTATGAGATAAATCTAGCAGTTTCCAAACATAGTAAAGAGACTTGACCATTGCAATGTGATGCATGAACCGAGACACGAGAAAGAGCATAAGTCAAAATCGCTTTTAATGAGAACCAGTTAATTGCAGCTAAAGTGTGAACGCAATTGGAGATAGAAAACCCTAGACTACATTGTCTATACATATACGACATCTTGAACATTGTAATTCGCTTTTTGTTGTTGATGTTGTTGCCGTTGCAATTTCAAGAGAGTAAAACGCTGCTGATGAGAGAAATAAGCAGATAGAGCAAAACGTTGTCATTTTTGCGATTGCTTAGACTATCGTTAAACCTAAGCATGTGAGCAATACAAAGTGTGTCTAATAGAATATACAGACACAGACCATGATAGCATAGAGAAAGGTATAGAGGCAAGAAGAAGACGTTGATGTGTCAAGCAAAGAATATATAAAAGATACAAAGGAAGAGAGGTTGAAGCAGTTGGTGTAAATGGACTGTGTCAAACAGAAGATATAACGACATAAAACCAGTGAGGCAGAGAGGAAGAAAAAGCACACAGAGAATGAGCAAAAAGTGAGGCAGAGAGAAAGAAAGGACACACAGTGAATGTGTAGAGAATGCGCAGAGAAGAAGAATAGGCATACACAGAATAAGCCAAGAGTGAACAGTTACAGACTAGACTTGTAACAAAGAAATTGGATTCATTTGTGAATCTATCTTGTATACTGGAGTTGTAGCTCCATAGTTTTGATTGGTTGGTGCCATCAAATAAACTGAGTTGATGCTCAGTTAGGGGATTGGAGTCTCCTTAGGGTTGGTGCCCTTAAATCTTGTAATCGGTGGTTAAATTAAGTTGATGCTCAGTTAGGGGATTGGAGTCTCCTTAGGGTTGGTGCCCTTAAATCTTGTAACCAGTGGTTAAACTGAGTTGGTGCTCAGTTAGGGGATTGGTGTCTCCTAAGGATAGGTGTCCTTGAATGTAACCACTGTGGTTTTGCCAGTGAGGTGATTTAACTGTGAGGCTAGATTAGAATAGTAGATTCTAGCGGCTATTCTCACCGTGGTTTTTTCTTTTAGGTTTTTCACTTATAAATTTGGTGTACTATGCTTTTGTGTGTGTGCTCTCTACATTTATTCTTTGATATGCATATGTTTTTGTTTCTTTATTCAAAAGTTAAAGAACTAGTTTTTAGTTGATCTACTGATTCACCCCCCTCTCAGTAGATAGTTGTGTTCAACAAGAAGCTCCTTAGTTAAAGAGTGCTTCGTAACAAGTGCATCCAAAAGGTGCAAAAGAAGCAAACACCAATTATGGCTATACAAAATTGGCAAAAAATAATTGAAAAAATATGAAGTTGGGAGGGGATGCAAAAATTCCTTGCATAACTTGCAACTGGTCAAAGAAACATTCCATGGAGAGGGATCACAAATCATTACAAATTGTGTCACAACTTGGTCAAACTCTTTTGAAATGCTCCAACAAGAAACTTGTGTAGAACAACCTTGAAATAAAAACTAATATCACAAAAGAAGTCAAACTACCAACATAAACATGCCTACATCTAAAACAATGGGAAAAAACACCACCAATAAGTTGTGTTACAAAAAAGGCCTAGGTCCAACATCTTATCAGTTGTGGAGAAAGAACTTATCACAATGCATAACCAACAGAGAGGGTAGAGCCCTTCTCATCATTGGAAGAAATAGATGGGGATGAAAAGGAGGATTTGTTGATGTGAATCTTGTGTTTCTTTATGGCCTTTTTTAAAACTGCCATCTTATCCCAAAGTGATTCAAAGTGTCCATCCTTGTCACAAAATGAGCAATGCATGTTGGTCTTTTTATTCCTTTGATTTTGAGGTGAAGTCTTAGAATATAAAGGAGAAGAAGATTTCTTTTTTAACCACCGTTGCGTTCTTGCAAACCGTTGGGTGATGGCTTGCCCTTCTTGGAGTCTTGAGGTTGTGCTACCAAAGCTTGATTTTCATAGCCCTTGGATGATTTCGCCCCAATGTGGAAGAGCTTGTGATGAAGGAGCATCCAGGTTCACAAGCTATCTTGCATCATCCAAAAACATGGGTTCAGGGTCTTGTGCACAATGTTTTGTGTTGTATGACCTATCATCTCTTGCAACAATGTTGTGCATGTGGAGGAAGATCAACATCAAGCTGAAGAACAACATCAAGAGTCCCATATGGAAAAGAAATGCGGGAAGGATGGTTTCAGTCATGTTCCATTGGTCAGAAGGAACTTATCCCTAAAGCATGCAGGCTTTGTGTAGGCAACAATTATGAAACAACCGTGATGGTTGCGGTTGCGTAATCGTTAAGCTGTAAAAACTAGTGGTTTTGCCTGTGTTGGAAAGTTACACAAATTAACTACCCTGATTAATCAAACATGATGCTTGGATTACTTTCCAAGACGGAAGAAGCTCAAAGTGTGTTGCAGGATGTGAGTGTCAGGGCACCAAGATTTAAAGGCCAATTTAAAAGAGCATTGGAGAGTCATCTCAATCACCCAAGGTAGAGCAAGAGGACATCAAGCAAGTCGAAAGATAAAAGTCCAACTCTAGAGCAGAGCAGAGAAGAAAGAGAACAAAGAGAAGGTCAGAGAGTGAGAGAGCAAAGCTAGAGGCCTATTGAGTGATGCATGTTCATTGTAACTCAGTCGTTGGACATATGATGAGAGGAATCATAACAAGATTAGATGCAATGGAGATAACATAGTGAAGATGAACACATGTTGAATATGTGAGTGATGATGAAAAATAAGAAGCTCAAGTGGATGAAGTATAATATATATTGGATGAACCTTAGAGTATATTTCTTATAGTTTTTGTAAATTTAGATAGCAAGCCAAAGTTGGGTACCCTTTTCTATGGTGTAAGTTTTAATCCCTAAGGATCTCATAGATTGGATCACAAATATGGATAAATATTTTAACTATTAATCAATGGAGGATCGCAAGAAGTTAAATTTTTCCTATACCAAGAATAAAATTCATGTGTACTTATGGTGGGATCATGTACAACTAGGAAGAGAAATAATAAGCAAAGTCAAAATAAAAAATTTGGAGAGGATGGTGACAAAGCTGAAGCCTATCAATGTGCATTGAAGGTGGAGGACAAGTTGTCTAGAAGGGAGAAAATGAACTCTAGAGATAAAGGAAGGTTCTCAAGAGGAAGAGGATAAAACAATGGTGGAAGAGGAAAACATACTCATGAAGGTGAAACAAACACTTCACAAAATAAGAATCAGTAGAGGAATAGGTTATTCGCCTAGAGGAAGAGGTAGAGGATTCATTCGTAAGTGCTATTAATGTGGATAGGTTGGGCATAGAACATTTGAATGCCCCAAAGTACTTTAGAACTGCATCATGTAATCATAATGATCATATAGATGAAGAGAGTGTTGGATCTCCAACACAAAAAAAAAATAGAATGTGGTGAAGCTCTTATGATTAAGAATGTTGTTGAAACCAACCAAGGAAGAAGGTGAAAAGTTGCAAAGAAAGAACTTATTATAGATTGTTTGCAAAGCAGGAGGTAAGCGTTGCGAAGTTATTATTGATATTGGTAGCACAAATAATTTGGTTTCAAAGGAAATGGTAGCAAAGCTTGGGCTGAAAAATATTAGTGCATCTAAACCCATATAAAGTTTCTTGGTTTCTTAAAAGGTCATCAAGTGTTAGTGAATGAGCAATATATGGTCAGTTTTCAGATTGGTTCATATAAAGATGATGTGTTGTGTGATATTATGCCCATGGATGGATGCCATGTGTTGTTCGGAAGACCATGGCAGTTTGATAGAATAAACACCTACATGCTTATAAAGGATGGTAAGAGGCATACATTGAGCCCATTGAAAGAAAGAGTGGAAGAGGTGGACAACAGTCCTAAAGTGTTGGTTTTTGCTAAATAATTATTGGAGAAAAGGAAGGAAAAGACATATTTTACTTTCATCTCAAAGTCTATGCAAGTTGTGATAAAAATAGGGCGAGTGATCTTCCTTTTAGAGTTCATAATTTGTTGATATAGTTTCTAAGGATATTCCAGATGGGCTACTTCCTATGCAAAGCATTATCATCACATGGATCTAATGTTGGAAGCAAGTTTGCCAAACAAGGAATCATATAGATTAACTCCTATAGAGAGTGCAAAAGTGAAGAGGCAAGTGAAAATGGTTTAAGTCAAGAAAGTTTAAGCCCATTTATAGTTCCAACATTATGGGCACCTAAGAAAGGTGGAGATTAGCGAATGTGTATGGATTCTAGAACAATCAACAAGATAATAATCAAATATAGATTTCCATTGGCAAGGATGAATGACTTGATGGACGATTTGAGTGGAACAAAGTACTTCACAAAGGTAGATTTGAGAAGTGGATATCTCCAACTTCGGATTAGTAAAGGTGATAAATGGAAGACCACATTAAAAATGAATGATAGGTTATACGACTGGCTTGTTATGCCATCCAATTTGTCAAATGTGCCAAGCACATTCATGAGTCTCATGAATGAAGTGTTGAAGCCATACACATGTAAGTTTGTCATTGTTTATCTTGATGACATTTTGATTTTCAATTAGTCAAAGGAAGAACCTTTGATGTTTGAGGTTAGTTTTGCAAAAGTTGAAAAAGGAGAAGTTGTTGGTCGACTTAAAGAAATGTAGATTCATGCAAGAGGAGCTAGTAAATTTGGGATTTGTATCTCAAAATATGGGTTGATAATGGATCCCAATAAGGTTGAATCAATAGTTGAGTGGCCATCACCAAAAAACATGTTTGTGGGCAGAAGTTTTCATGTGTTGGCAAGTTTATATCGTAAATTTATCAGAAACTTTTAATTTGAGACATAGGAGTGGGCAATCCAATAAGGTTGCAGATGCATTGAGTAGAAGAGCTCTTGTATTGAATGAGCTAAGAGTGTAAGTCATTCGGCTTGACTCAATGAACGAGTTATATGAGGAGGATTTGGATTTATGAGATACATGGGAAGCATACTTAAATCCAATAAGCATGGATAGAACACTATGGCTAGAGTATATGATGCAAGATGGATTGTTGTTATGCATACCTCAAAGTTCTATGAGAGAGAACTTATTAAAGGAGAAGCATAGTGGAGGCCTAACTAGTCACTTTGGTATGGAAAAAATGTTAGCATAGTTGAGTGGATGTTATTATTGGCCAAGGATGAGCATGGATGTCAAAAATTTCATGTAAAGATGTAGAATTGTTCAACATGCGAAAGGCAAATGCCAAAATTCCAAGTTGTATTAACCATTCCCAATTCTAGATAGACCATGGGAAGAGTTCGGTATGGATTTAGTTCTTGGGTTGCCAAACACCCAAGGACGTAATGACTCTATTTTTGTTGTAGCGGATAGATTTTACAAAATGGAACACTTTATAGCATGCAAAAAGACTAGTGATGCCACTAATATTGCAAATTTGTTTTTGAAAGAATTTATGAGATTGCATGGGTTTTCAAGGAGCATCGTATCAAATAGGGATACTAGATTTTTTGGGCATTTTTAAAGGACATTATGGAGAAAACCAGACACAATATTGGACTTTAGTTCAACCTATCATCCTCAAACGTATGGGAAAACAAAGGTAGTGAATCACAAATTTGGTAATTTGCTAAGATGTTTGATTGGAGACAAACCCAAATAGTGAGATATGACATTAGCTTAAGCTGAATTTGCATACAATAATTTAGTGAATAGAACTAAATATATGATTATGGTATAGATTGTTTATGGTGCAGCCTTAGAAGAGTGTGTGAATTTAAAAGCACAATAGATAAGGAGTGTTGAAGCCAAAGAGTATGTATCAACCATGTATGATGTGCATATGGAGGTGAAAAGAAGATTGGAGAATAGTATGAAGTACAAGAAGCACATTATTAAGAGAATATAATTTTGAATTGGGGGACTTAGTATTGATGTATTTGCGTAAAAATACATTTTCCAAAGGTGAATATAACAAGTTGAAGCAGAAGAAAACTGGTCCTTGTAGAATTTTGAGAAGGTTCAAAGTGAATGTTTATGACATTGAGCTACCTATGGAGTGGGAATTTCATTTATCTTCAATATAGAAAATTTGTACCCTTACTTTGAGGGACAAGGCAATGGAGAAGGATCAAGTTCAAATTATTCTAGTATTGATTGGAAGCAACATTTTATGAAGAAGGAAATGAAGGAGATTAATGTCATATTGGATACACAAATTGGCACAAAGACAAGAGGTAGAGAGTACTTTGAGTACTTAGTAAAGTGGAAAGACAAAGCATTTGAAGACACAACTTGGATGAGTGCATTTGAAGTTGCCAAACATGGAACAACCATTGAGGAGCTCGTGGAGAGTTCATAAGCAAGAGCTCATGGACAATTTCTCTTCCCTTGGGTGTTTGATTCATGAACTTACAAGCTCACAAGCTATTTTACATCATCCAAGAACATGGGTTCAGGTTCTTGAGCAAAATTGTTTCTGTTGTGCGACTTGTCATCTCTTGCAATAATGTTGCTCATGTGGAGGAAAATCAATGTCAAGTTGAAGAACATCAAGAGTCCCACATGGCAAGGAAATGCAGGAATGTTGATTTAAATCATGTTCCATTGGTCAGAAGGACCTTTTCCTTAGAGTATGACGAAACTATCACTTCAGATAGGTGGCAGTTTCAAAATCACCGCTTCACATATGTGGCAATTTTGAAACTACCGTTTTGTGCAGGCGATGGTTGCGATTGCATAATTGTCGCCTACAATAACCAAAAATTTCACTCGTGTTGGAAAGATATGCAAAGTAATTGCCTAGATCAAGCAAACATGATGTATGGGCCATTTTCTAAGACTGAGGGAGCTCAAAGTGTGTGGTAGGATGTCAGTGTAAAGACACCAAGATTCGAAGGTAGTTTTGGACGAACATTGGAGAGTCATCTCAATCACCCAAGGTAGAGCAAGAGGAGATCAAGAAAATTTGGAGAGAAGAGTCCAGCTCTAGAGCAGAGAGAGAGAGAGCACCAAGAAGCTTAGAGAGTGAGAGAGCAAAAGTAGAGGCTTGTTGAGTTATGTATGTTCATCGTAACCAAGTCATTTGACCATGGGAGTCTTCTCCATTGTCTAGGGGAAATAAGAGTGTTAGGTGTGTGTGTAATCTAACACAGCTCAACATCAATAGAGAGTCTTTGTTTCCATTATGAGTCTTGTGTCCTTGAGAAAGTGAGAGTAGTGGAACACTGTTGGGGAGTAAGGCAACCATTCACTTAGCCCCCTCATCCTCGTTTGCACCAACTTAGTTTTCTCCCCTTTTAGGTCATCATAGAACATCTCAAATGACGACATTTGGAATGAATCACCTAAAGCATCCATTATGGAATAAAATGTGGATACAAACCCCTGATAAGGTCCATTCAACTTGGACAAAATTAGCAAGATCTTGTGCTTATCTTCCTTCTCAAATCCCTTATGAGATCCACAATCTTGCAACTGAGATCATATGAACTTGAACTTAGTAAGGAAGTCTTAAATGGCTGGGAAAACACACATATCAAAGGAAGACAACTCATTATCTAACTAAAGAACTCTAAGTTCATTAATCTCCCTAGACAAATTCTCCAAGCTTATCCCAAACTACTCTCGGAGTATCCAATTTCTGAATATCAAACTTCAATCCATCTAAAACACTTATGCCTATGAGGCCTTGTGCCTCATCACACCGGTTCAACCATCTGGTCTTCTCTATTTCCTTCACATGTTTAGTGTATGTTTTGTGGTTCACTTTGTATAGCCCCTTGCTCTGCAATAAGTATGTCATGGATGCCTTCCGTGTGTGATAGTTTTGAATTGTAGGCAAAATACACTTCACAATCTACAAGATTTTGCAATAAATTTATGCAAAGAAAAAAAACTTGTAGTGTGTTTCCTGGGAGTGAATGAGAAACATAAATGAAGTGCTTGGAGACAATGGAAATTATAACACTTGAATATTTGCAACCATGAAAAAATAGGTGCAAGGAGGAAGAAGAGATGAATGCTTCACACAAAAAAAAGGTGCCTTACAACCCCCCAAAATTTGTATTAAGCATTGAGAACATGCAATTCGAAGCCCACACACAATATTTTTGTTCAAGCTACAATTTTCCCTTAGGAGGTAATTACAATTATCATCAATTTACAATACAAATTGAGAAAATATTTATGATTTTACTATTTGTGATTGTGGAGCTTGAAAAAATAAGAACGTTGAAAAAAATGGCACCTTGTAACTCTTCCGGATGAAGAAGTTATGGCCTTTAAAAATTTGCTAGTTGGGAACTACCGAGAAGGCGTCAAAATATCTGCTCCAGAAAACAGGTGTAAATAATTTCTTAAGAACTCTTCCTCTATGCTGAAGATCTCTGAATCAGATTTATTAAGAAAACTCCTTCGTATGGCCAATATATGGTAAAAGTGAAATGAAGCTCACTGGGGAATTGGTCTCCAAAAATGATTTTTTCACATTCGGGTCCCAAAAAATAATTGTATGCTGGTTTGGGAAAAATCAATTTGGGCACCAAAAAAATCAGTTTTTGGGGGCAGATTTGACCTTTTTGTGGGCAGGTTTGACTACTTGTCAAACCGGGCCTAACCCTCCATCTTCAAGTAGTAAGGTAGGGGTCCCATTCTGGGGGCTAGCTTATTATTTTTAAGAGGGCACTACGAGTCTTTTTCCTTGTTAGCCATTCTATGATTCTTTAAATTTTATGCAATACTTGCTCCTCAGAAGAATTAGTAATATTTTATTAAAAACTTTTGTTTTAAAAACAAATAGAATAAATTTGATTGGATAGAAACTTATAATTGTCAACCAAAAAAATATGAGCAACCATGCAAATCTTCAGCACTTTGTTGCATCCCACCCCTCAAAAGCTTCTTCCTAAACAGTAGCTGCTTATTTTAAGGTGCAAATATATATATATTTTTATCAATTTTTGAACTTGTGATGATGCATGGGACCCCCCTGAGCAAAATTATAAAGGCAGTAACCCCCGACATAGGACCTCTCTATAAGAATGTCTACAGAATTAATGAGCATACAATAAGAACGAAGAAATTGAGATTTTGTAACCTCCTCCATTATTACTTTAATCCTTTTACCACAACATCATGAATAATAATAATAATAATAATAATAATAATAATAATAATTATTATTATTATTATTATTATTATTATTATTTAACAGTTATTTCAAAAGTCAAGACATTGATTTATATAAACTGTGAAAGTATTAAATATTTCATATTCTTGATGATAATATATATTTTTATTTTATTCCCACAAAAGCCAGGTTCAGGGTGGAATAGAGTAGATAGCCTTGTGAGAATATCGTTCTAGACTTCACATAAGATAGTGCCTTTATTTGATGCCAATAGCCACCTCACAAACTCATGCATGTGTTAAAATGATGAAAGAATATAATCTCAATAAAATTAATTTCCTTTTAGGAAAGAAAGCTTGGATCAAACGGAAAACAATATAAAACATCAGCCAACCAAAAAACAAACAAACAAACATTCATTGTAGCTGCATTGGAAGGGGAGAGCCACAAATTGGAATTTGTGAAGGCATGGGAACTTCATATTTGAAGTAGGGAGCTCGAGATGGGAAGTGCGAGGCATCCACCAAAAGTAGTCCAAGTTGAAACACAACATAGTGATGGGGCTTCTGACTTCTTTTTGAATTTTTTTTTTTTCCAAAGCTATACAAAAGCCGTCACATATATTTTTTTGTTTTGTTTTAAACAAAGCTGAGAAATTTAAAAAAGAAAGAAAAAAGAAAATGGGCTTAAATAAAAAACCTTTTAGCCCCAATTCGAACCTTAGAATTGTGTTTTCTTTTTTGCTATTAGCTTTGATCGAGGTGAAAATAGGAAATTTTAAGCCTTCTAAATGTGGTGATGGGGTCGGATCTGATCCAAACACTTTGAAACTATAAAATCTGACATGTCCTTCAAAATACAACACACAATTTGGTAGCACCTACATTTGATGAGGACAAGATGGGAAGGACAGCACAAGATATTACTCTGATACCATGTTGAAATCTTACACAAACTCGTAAGAATTTCTTCACATCCTACCTTGCCAAAACAACCCTTCCACACACTCACAAAATTGACAGATAAACAAAAAAGAGACAAGCATTGTTGTTGTGCTTTTTTTCCGTTTTGGGCAGTCGGTCTACAAGCCTTTTGGCAAAGCATGAGCTGGTTCAAAGCACGCAAGTCGTTTTACAAAGCTCCAAAGACAAAGTGCCCTTGCGGAGGGTAGGGAAATGACCGATTGGGCCTTTCAACAGGGTCTGAGGGGTAACTTGGGGCCTAAATGCCCTTGCGGAGGGCAGGGAACACTTGCAGAGGGACCAAAGAAGAGGGTTGAAAGGTAAGGTTTTCTTCGGAAAAAAGACTAAGGCAAAAGAAGGATTTCCTTCGGACTTTTGTCCGAAGAATAAATCTGAAGGAATAAATCCAAGGAAGATCAATGTGAATTCCTTCAGACAAAATGCCCGAAGGAATTCCTTCAGACATTTTGTCCGAAGAAATTCACAAGGCAAGGAGCCAAACGGAAGATTACCCTTCGGAAAGAAATCCGCGGCAAAATGGCAAAGGCAAATTCCTTCGGACAAAAGTCCGAAGGAATTCCTTCTGACATTTTGTTCAAAGGAATTTGTCCGAAGAAAAGACCGACCAAAAGAAAGAAGCGCTGAAACATGAAGGAAACATTTCCTTCGGGCAAAATGTCCGAAGGAATTCCTTTGGACATTTTGTTCGAAGGAATTGAGAAGCCAAGGCAGCCCGAAGGGCAAGTGGCCTTGCGGGGGATTCTCGGCTGCCAAAAGGGAGACCTTTTTCAAGCTCCGAAGGGACGCCTTCCCTTCAGGAGGGTTCAACGACAAAAGGTCGATGGAATTGCGAAAAAGCCGAAGGAATTACCAAATGGGTGATAGGCCCGAAGACGTCAAATTCAGCATTGCAAACTAGCCGTTGGAATTCAAACGTCCGATGATGTCCCCGCAGACGTCAAATTCAGGACAATGGAATAACCGTTGGCTTTCAAATGGCGACAGGCGCGCGAACGTCAACTTTACGGCAATGAAATAACCGTTGATCTTTAAATGCTTGAGCGCAAACCCGAAGGAATTCAAAGGCCTTAAGGCCAAAAGGAAGAGACCGCTGAGAAAGGAGCCCGAAGAGCCAAGGATTGATAGAAGATAGCCCCGAGGGCCGAAAGAGCCAGGAAAAGACAAAAGCTGGGAAAAGACAAAAGCCAAGAGTGAACTCAGCGACCCGCCGAGAAAGGAGCCCGAAGAGCCAAGCATAGACACGGACAAAACAACCCAAGTGGAAAAAGAAGCGTCGACAGAAGAGTTATTACAGCAGTTGGAACAGTCCTTAATAAGTAGTCATCAAAGAGCATGAACAGTGAAGGCATGACCTATGTTTTTTCGTTTAGGCATTAATGAGCAAACAACTGCGTGAACCTCTTTAAGAAGTGGTCTTGTTTTCAAACAGAAAGGCGCAACCCATGCTTTTACATGACATTTAATATGATTTAAACGCCAAAGTCAAGACTTGGACTACCGCAACATGGCTTCCTTCACCAGACTTCCTCTTCCCAATGAATTAAATGCAACATGGGCCACTTGTGGAAAGAGGTGCCATTGCTTTCTCTTTCTTTATATATTGTAAACTCTTATTTGAGAAAGCATCTATCTCTCAGCGTGTATGGCGAAGCCCTGCATAATATTACCTTGAATCAAGACAACATTTTTAACTCCATTTTGAGTTTGCACTTTGCATATGTCTATGGTTTTGTCTTGTGTTAAGTCATTTTCTTTCATGCTTTCACAAAATGATTCCAGCATGTCTAGTGTATTGTGAGTTCTTCTTTTGCAGGTCAGCCAGAAGTGTCCACAGTAGAGTATAGGCGCATGTGAACAGGTTGCCATAGTGTGTCTTATAACACCTCTGGTAGTTCTTCCTCCCTGTATCTCTAGAGGACCCTTAGCTCACTGATGCAGAAGAGTTTCTCGTATCAAATGAAGTGTATATCAACTTGTTCTTGGTGTAAAATGTATGTCAAAGCTAAGTAGATCAACCATTTTGGTGTATCACTGCTTTAGTTTAGGTTATATTTTCAGTAATCCTTTTCTCTTTTCATCCCCCCCATTGTTAGCAGTAGAAAATCTAGGACCACAGAGATGCATCAAAGGGAGCTAGCCTTTATCTAGAGATTCTCCCTTCAGTTTTGTCAGATCCACAGCAAGAGAGGAGTCTTCATTGTGCCGCGTGGAAGACAAGAGCTCAGCCTCCTATCAAGGGTGCAATCCACAACGTCAACAATATTATAAAGAAAAAACATAGAAAGAGATAGAGAAGAGAGAAATTCCATTAATAAAGTTAGAAGAAAGCAACTATGAGACATGCATGATAAAATGGTAAGAGCATGCATACAAAATTGAAGAGAACATGTATGCAAAATTGGGGAGAACATGCAAAATTGGCAAGAACATGCCTGCAAAAAGATGATTAGAGGTGATAACTAGTACTAACTCTAGTCAAACTAAGGTTGTAGATATTTATAAAATTAACCACAATTACATTATTATTTACATGACTAATATTAACTCTAGTCAAATACATTATTATTTACATGAGAACGAAAAAATGCTAACTTAGGAAAATGTAAAATAGCCTAAATCAATGGGTATGGGTTCTAGAAATGACTACACCAACAGGGAAGATGGGTAGATATATAGGTCTTTGCATAATCACAGAGGACTCTTTAAAATAAGAAACAAGGACTTGGGATTATGTAATATCCTCAACACATCCAAACTATAGAAAATAGGGTTACCACGAGCAACGCAGGTTTTAAAACAACATTGCAACCTACAAGGAAAACTGCGGAGATCGTAGACTTCCAAGAAGAGCGCCACAATCAACAAAGGGTATTCCCATTGCCAAGGATCCATTGTTGCAGTCAAAGAAATCGCAACAATCAACAAAATGGCAGCAATTAATAAAATCGCAGGTCTGTGGAGCACCATAATCCGGCAATCTAACATAGTAGTCTTAGTCATCAATTAATCATTTATTAATTAATTCATTGTTATTAGCATTCATTTAAATAAAGGGACACCACCTTTGGAAGAGCCATATATTTCAATAGAAAGTTGAATGTATAAATAATCCATCATGGGAATGGAAGAAGGCATCTAAGAATGTATTCAAATATTTAATCATGTATAAGCATTATGCTTTACAAATGCTCTTAAAGACGTAACCCCTTAATTGTGTAACTTGATCTCAAGGACAAAAACCCTTGTTATCAAATAACCCAAGGATGAAATCCCTTGAGGATTAATACTTTATTATTCGAAATTCTGAATTAAAATTTATTTTATTATATAAATTATTATTTCAATTTTAAAATCAATGTTTCTTTTAAAAGGGATAACCAAGGAATCCAAATTCTTGCATAATATTACAATTTGAGATATTATAGTGGTATCAGAGCTTTCTATCTAGCCAGCTTGTGGAATAAAAATCATATGCAAGATGACAATAAGAATATTCTGTATTACGAAAGGAGAATTAAAACTAAGGAGGCAAGCCAGCCAAAAGGAGACATGGAAGATGACAGAAATATTGAGAGGGTAGATAAACTTATTCAAGGCCAAGAAAAATTGGCAAATACAGTGGCACAAATGGTCCATACCATGAAAATGATGATGAATTTCAATACACAAGACAAAAACTAGCTCGTCCATCTCTGAGCTCAAATGTAAAACAGACACCACATCATCATATTGGCATTGCCAACCAACATTTCAAGAGAAGAACCAAACGAAGAAATTCCAAAATCACTTAATGATGAACTTATGACTTGCTTTGAAGCATATCAATCACTTCCAAAGGGAATCGAAAGGGGAATTACCCTAAAAACTTATATGGCAATGAGAAAAAATGGAGGTGCATCTCAGCCAGAATATAAACTTCAAAATAGACAAAGGGATATGCAACATGCATTAGGCAAAATGTCACTATCACCTTTTGATTGTACAAACAAATGTATGGCTAGGGCATGGATACAAAAGTTGGACATATCTTTACTTATGTCCAATGATGGAAGAAGAAGCCATCTCCATCTGGAAGGTCTAGCCCATGAATGGTGGTTCCATGGATGGGTCACCCAAGGACATAGCCATATCAGTTCATATGACGAATTTGCCAAACAATTGATCGAAAGGTTTGATAGGGCAGATCCCGAGTTAAGGGCATGGGTAGAAGGAAGGAAAACAAAAAAAATCAAGCACTGAATTTCCAAACCCTACCAAGAAGCAAAAGAATAAGAAACCAAGGTTGAAAACTTGAAAGACAGAAAACCATTAAATGTACCTCACCTATTGAAGGATACGGAAGTGACTTTCAATGGTATTAGGGATAACAAACAAAACATTGCATGTGCACCTTTAGATTTGTCTGGCTACTTAGAGAAATAGAAAGTTCACATGTTGTTTATGGAGAGCTTTCTGAATATGAAGAGAAATCAAATTTACAAGAGGTTTATAAGGAGAATTCAGATTCCATGTGTTAGGAGTTAGCAAAGTCAAAAATGACGATGCTTCTTTTGCAAGTATTGCCTTTGTTTAGGCACACTGATAAGAAAAAGATTAAATCAGGGATTGGTCAAGCTGCTTCTGATAACCATATCATAGGTCTATTGGATAACACCAGAATTCATCCGAAATCATATGAGCTAGCCAAAAAAATGGCCAAGAATGTCTATTGTGAAGATGTGGAACGCGATTTAGATGACAAGGATAACGAACAACAAGAGATGGCAATTGAACATGTTAAAAGTCATCCACATTTGCCAAAGGTCATTGATATTGATAAATATACTAGAAGGATGGAACAACGATCAAACAATAAAACATATGAAACCCTTGATGACATAAAGATTGAACTATTGCATGGAATTTAGGATTACCGACCACCATATAGAGAGCCAAACCAAGATGAGGAATTTCTTTTGCTTACAGGAGAAAACAAAGAGACCCTTGCAGAGGGGGGATTTGTGCAAGCTTTCAAAGGGACAAATATTCATGTGAGTCGTGTATTAGCTGGAGATGAATACTCAGCTGCACTTGTTTCCAATGGATATGTTTATACATGGGGAAAAGTGTAGTATGGAGCATTGGGGCATGGTAATAAAATCAGTAAAACTATTCCAGAATTAGTGACTGTTGTTAAGGAGCATTAGGCAATGCAAGTTTGTGCAAGGAAGAGGAAGACTTTGGTTTTTACAGACCATAGATTGGTATTTGCTTTTGGATGGATGGGTCTCGGAAGCTTGAAATGTATGGATCGAGATATCTTCGATAAAGTTGTAAGTCCGCTAGTGCTCAAAATTCTCAAAGGAATTCAATACGTGGCAATATTCAATCAATGGATATTTACGTTGATGCTTCAATTATCACAAATGATCTTGGGAGAGAATTTTCTATAGGAAATCGATCTCATCCTCATAAATTCAATACCAAATGCACTAGTGTTGTGGCAAGCTTCAAGTCAACAAATCCATTGTAGACTATATCTGTGATGCATAGATTGCAACTGAAGGTTCAATATGCTGCAAGTTTAGGGAATGCAAGATACCCAAATCCTTCTTATTGGGGAAGAGTTTGCTTCATTTCAACCCTCGATAATGAGAACTGTGGACTAGTAAAAACCTTGGTTGTAACCTGCCTTGTAAGCTTGCATTTATCTCAAGATCCCATTCTTGATATATTGATTCAAGATGGAATTACATCAATCAATCAAATATCACCATCAAATTCAAATGGCACAACAGTAGTTGTGAAGTTGGGTATTTCATGGCCACAAAGGGATTGTAAATTTGATAATATCAATGAAGGATGTCTTTATGACTTTGCAAATTTCTGACTTTGAGAAAGAGAAAAATTTAGATCAACGCAGGGCCACTATAGGATTTGTGTTTGCATTCTATGGAAGTTCTACATGTATTTGGTACTCTATCGTAACGAATGGCTTAAAGAGTTTGAGTAAAACAAAATACATGTTTGCTGGAAATATACATGGCGATGACATCTACCTCTCGACTGACATGATCTATTCATATTTTTATTGCTATCTTATGTTGTTGGGTGAAAATGAGAAAAGTAAAGATTATCGAGTGTTGCTTATTTGTAAGATCTTTTCATGGAAAAAGTATACAAAAT
This sequence comes from Torreya grandis, assembly GCA_037957365.1. Taxonomy (NCBI): domain Eukaryota; kingdom Viridiplantae; phylum Streptophyta; class Pinopsida; order Cupressales; family Taxaceae; genus Torreya; species Torreya grandis. The sequence continues at coordinate 3,182,282 of JARHVA010000884.1, read as the reverse complement.
CACCTGACATTTTGGTGGTTCCCACTAAGACTGTTGTTGTCTTACAGTATTTGATCATATTTGTGAAATTGCCAATAGAAGATGTAACATGGGAAGGAGCATCAATTCTTGAACATCCCAATTTACAATTGCTTGAGGACAAGCAATTTGAGGAAGGGAGGTCTGTAATATCCTCAACACTCCAAACTACAGATTGCAAGTTTACCACAAGTAGTGCAGGTTCTAAAACAATGTTGCAGCCTACAAGGAAAATTGTGGAGATCGCAGACTTCCAAAAAGAGCACCACAATCAACAAAGGGTATTCCCATTGCCAAGGATCCATCTCTGCAGTCAAAGAAATCGCAACAATCAACAAAATGGCAGCAATTAATAAAATCGCAGGTCTATGGAGCGCCATAGTCCAACAGTCTAACATAACAATCTTAGTTATTAATTAATCATTTATTAATTAATTCATTGTTATTAGCATTCATTTAAATAAAGGGACACCATCTTTGGAAGAGTCATATCTTTCAATAGAAAGTTGAATGTATAAATAATCCATCATGGGAATGGAAGAAGGCATCTAAGAATACATTCAAACATTTAATCATGTATAAGCATCATGCTTTACAAATGCTCTTAAAGACGTAACCCCTTAATTGTGTAACTTGATCTCAAGGACAAAAACCCTTGTTATCAAATAACCCAAGGATGAAATCCCTTGAGGATTAATACTTTATTATTCGAAATTCTGAATTAACATTTATTTTATTATATAAATTATTATTTCAAGTTTAAAATCAATATTTCTTTTAAAAAGGATTTCCGAGGAATCCAAATTCTTGCATAATATTCCGATTTGGGATATTACAGATTACTGGTTTAGAGCCCAAGGGACCATTGTCGCTAGAAAATGGACAGTTAGAGCAATCTGCATTGATGTACCTAGATAGTTGTTAGTAAGACATTGGATTAAATGGCTTATCACATTGTTTGAAACAAAGTCCCCTTAAGTTTGTGTGATTGTGACTAGTAATGCTCACTCCAAGTTTTCATCGCATTCTCAAAATATTTAGCAAACATAGCAGATTGGATCTGGACAGCTATACGAGGAACACAAAGTCACTCTCTCCGAGTGGAACTGGCTGCTTAACCCTTTTGCACCTTCTCCTCTTCATGGGGTATTGGCCAGTTAGGACCATCTGTAGTTTAGCTGATAAGCAACTAGCCCAAAGGGGCATTCACTCTTTAGAAGATTATGGCATAACTTTGGTTAAAATTCATGTCCGATTAAAGTTTTGTAGACCAGGCTTAGCACTGAATTATTGCTGATAAATATTCAAGTAAGATAGGGTATTATAAACCAGAACCAAGATATACTCTACTTAGACAACTAAAAACACTAGCTTATCTCTGATCCTTGAAATACGATATGAATGTCAAAAAATATCTGCAACCGAAAGCAATATAGATAAGATATGTTTCAATTCACAAATTATGGAATTTGATATGAATCATAAGTAATGACTCTGTAAATGCAAATATGTTTCAATGAATGAGATGAACAACCCTATTATAGATCAAAATACATACTAAAAATGCAACTCACAGTTTTGGGATTTGGGTCCAAAATTCTTGATATTAGATTTTTTGCCCCTAGAGATAGCCGTTTAGGAATGTTGAATTCTGCTTTGTTAATCTGTAAACCATTTGCAATAGTCAGGAGAAGTAAACTCTACTTTATTGATGACCAATATATTTGTAGAAATAAAAAGGGCAGTAAACAACGTATCAACTTGCTATACTCACTTTTCTATACAAAACAATAATATTTGAATCATTAAAAGGCAAATAACCAGCCATCAATTCAAACAGGATAACGCCACATGACCACAAATCTGCAGTTGTGCCATCATAGCCCTTGCCACTGATGACCTGCAAAATCACACAACTAAAGTCTTTGAAGTTTCATTTTTTATTATGACACAAAAACTCAAAACATAATCGCCAAAGTATGTTCAAATAATTGGATTCATACCTCAGGAGCAACATAGTTTGGTGTTCCACATATAGTGTGAAGTAGTCCATCTTTCTGTAATTTACCCTCTAAGAGCATCAAAATCATGCCACATTTTTAAAATACAAGAAAAGAAATGTACCATTTAAAAGCCCAAAAAATATTGTAAGCAATGAAAATCAAACAAAATCGATAAAATAGGGATGGGCCAAGGATAATATAAGGTGAAAATACCATAGTTAATACTTCATTTCGTTCAGATCAGCTGCGTATATACAATTCATCTTTCTAACATTTTGAGTTTTCCAACAGCTCATATTTAGAGTTTAATGGTCATTTGGCAAAAACTCATTGAAGGATGAAGATCTGTTAATACCATTTTTGGCATGTAATGAAAGACAACACCTGAAGCAATATCATAGAAACGCTGCAGAATCTTGAAATCCAATCTCAAAAAAGAAGATGAAATACTCAAGAGTGCCGCCAATAGAGGAAGATCCTCGCAAATGTAGTTGGAAAACTTTGTATAAATGAAGAGCATACTTTGCATAAAGCTTGGCCTTGTAGTTTGCAAAATAAGAGAAATTTGAAAGAAAGGCAGCAGTGAATGGCAGGGATAAGTGAGGGCAGTACATTTCCTAGGAAACTCAATCCTAAAATGGAAATAGTCTGTAAGTATAGAAAGGCATAAAGATCCAAGATTGAAACCTATTATCACTATAACTTTTTCTTCTTTTTATCAAGAAGCAGCCATCTGAGATCAAATGAATTAAAACCACAACAATTCACTTCTCATATTGTCTTTCCCTAATCATCAACATATTTTGTTTTTATTCTACATGTCTTGAAAATACATAAAAATATTATGGAACTTTCATGAACTTGAATTGGAGTTCTACTTGTAACATGCTTACCCCTATATCTTTAGAAAGCGCACTTAATCCAAAGTCACAAACCTTAAGATTCCCGAATACATCCAGGAGCAAATTTTCTGGCTGCATAATCCAACTGCTTCAATGAATAACTACTTATCTAGACTATTTGATTTTTTCATCACAAGGATTTCAACCAAGACAGGATACTAATATGGAAAGTTACTAATGGGAAATAACAGGTATTAAATAAAGAAAAGGTTGAACTTTACCTTCAAGTCTCTATGATACACACCTCTACTGTGACAGTAATCCACAGCATTAATAAGTTGCTGGAAATGCTTCCTTGCTTCGTCCTCTTTTAATCTTCCAAGGTCCTTCTGATAATTTTAAAAAAAAATGTCGAAGTACCAAATACCATCACAAAACCATCCTTTAGCCACTAAAATTGAAAATCTAATTTTATCCTGTTTTGAAAATGAAGCAATAAATTACAATCATGGGTGACATCCAAATCACAACACAAAAATAATATTTTCTTGATTCTTACAATTTTGTCAGAGAGCTCTCCTCCAGTTACAAAATCCAACACAATATAGATCTTTGTTTTACTAGCCATGACCTGACAGCAACAAAACCATTACGCCATTCAAAGAAACAATGCGAAAATAGCTACTTGCAATGTGTGAGTACGTATATTTTTGTGCAGGTAAATACTCTTAGGCCAAGAATTATGTTTCAATGGGTTTGTATAAGAACTACAATGGATTGGAAGATATGAAGAACCCTTTAATAAATGGCTCTGTAACATTACATGTTTTGGAATCTTGGTTATCATAACCTAAATTACCGGGTTATGCTCCCCTTCCCCCCCCTGCCAACCAAAACCAAGACCCCCTGATTGCAGTCTGGTTCAAACCAGGTACCGATCCTGGTTTGGTTCGGCCCCAGGTATGCTGCCTAGGTACACCCTGGGGTCATCCAAACTCAGGGTGAACCCACATTTTTTTTGAAACAATTTTTAGTTGAAAAAAAGAAAAAAAATTGAACACAGAATAGCACACTTCTTCTGGTAGAGTAATATCTGATTAAGTGTATTGTTATCGGATAAGTGTAAGAGACTAAACAGGATGAAAACGAGTGTGTTAATCCATTTTTATCTGCTAGTCTACAGGTTTAATACACAGTCTCAGACAAAGGAATGTACAGAAACATAAAATTTTAAGGCTTTGAAATCTGAGAATGCAAATTCGATGCCTGCAATTTAATCATATGTATCAGCCAGGCTGTAAATTAAGTATCAGTTAAATTCAACACTTTGTTTAAGGAAGAATGTAGGCTAACGCCTAAATGACAAACCTCCTTTTCTCAAAGCCATATCTAGCCCAAATTTAGTTCATTTTTCCATACGCAAGCCATACCCGGGAAAAAAAATTGGGGAACTGCCACACCAGATCCCTATACCCAATACCCATACCTGAACAGTTAACTCGGGTCTACTCTTTTAATCAAAACTATATTTAGGAAAAACTTAATCAGTGCAGAATAGCAAGAAAATGATGTTGACCAATTATCTAATCGAATTAATCAATCAGTCCAACATCTAAACATTATAAAATATAATTAAGCTTGTGCCCTGTATATTCCTGCAAATTCTATTACAAAGGTTACTAAGATAAGTAATAGCGTGAAGCCTTTTATTCAATTTCCAAAAACTTCATTACGTACAGAAGTTCCAGATATTTACTAGGCTTTGTTTCATAGTTGTAAGACCATATAGAATAAGAAATTTCTATTCAAAAGGAGGGAACAGCAGACTCAGGTCAGGAAATGCTAACTTCTCCCACTGTGAATTCTCACAACAGCTTTAACAGGCAGTCTTCAAGGAAATTAAAATTTTAATACATTAAACTTTAGATTCTCGTTTAATGAACATGCTTTTTGTGATGCTCTTGATTATCAGCAATGTTTGTCATCATCACATTAACGACTTTTGAAATCATAATTAAAGTTTACCTCATGTAACTGAACAACATTAGGATGCTTAATCAACCGCATGGCAGATATTTCTCGCTTTATCTGTCCGAAGAACACCCAACCAATAAAGTTAATACACATGCACATATATAATTCCAAACACAGCATTGATGGAAACATGTTTAATACCCAACCAGGTTAAAATTCATGTTTCCCAAGTCAAACCATACACTTTCCTACTGATATTAACATGGCACTTTCAGTGCGACCTACAAGATGAGATCATTAAGGTCTATCAGAACAATGATTCTTGCTTGCCCTAAACAGCAGATTTCCAACTAGGCAGTGCATGCGAAAAATCACTTCAGGATCTGTCCCCTGTTCTGCAGCCTCCCCCACAATGCCTCTAAATTAAGATCTATACTAAAACTGCCACCAAAAGTTAACAGAGTGGATGGACTCCAACAAAAGCACTTCTAATTCCACAAAAAAATTAATAAATTTTTACAAACTATTGATCTGAAAAAATATATATTCTGGGTTTCGGATTCTAACATTGCATATATTGAACTTAGCATTGTGTAAATTGAACTTTGCATTCTTGAATATTAGAAACCAAGCACTGGGACTTTGAGATTCTATATGACGTGTACTTAACTGCACTTAAAGGGCCAATCTTCATCATCAACTAGTACTATTTGTTTCTATCACTCATATCCCTTGAAGCCAAAGTATATGAAAGGGTTGATCTGAGTAATAAGGAGAGCCACAAAATTGGACATCTGGATTCACTTTTGATGGCCTTATAAATATATTTCAGCTTTTATAATACATGGAAAAAGATGGAATGTTTTAAAGCCGTAATGAAATGAAAGGGGAAAATTTGTGTAGATTGAAAAAAATTATGAAAGGTTATGGTGAATATGTATTTAGTCTTTGATATCTTGTTCTTTAAAGATAGAACTGTTTAGATTTTGAAAGGCAATGTTGAATAGATAATAAGCGCTGTAAATGGACCACAACAAATGCTATGCCAATATAATTTCAATTAAATGGTGGAGGGCTGAATTGATCAATTAAGTTGGTAGACGGCCTCAATACTCTAGTTTTCAGTCTAACATTACATATATTGAACTTTGCATTCTTGAAATTCAGAAACCAAGCACTTGGACTTTGAGACATTGTATGCTGTGTACTTAACTGCACTCAAGGGCCCATAACCATCATCAACAACTGTTGTTTGTTTTGATCTTTCATTTCTCTTGATACCAAAGTACATGAAGGGGTTGATCGGAGTAAATTTGTATCATGCCCACAATAACATGGTTGATTATCCATGAGAGGTGGAAGCCACATTTAAAAAAAATTAAACTTTCGATGAACAAGCTAGACTTCTATATTAACCTTTTTGGTTTTTAGTGATTGAATGATTATGATGAAAGATAGACACTACAAATATTGTTATATTGATAGAAACTCTCAAAATCGAGAGCTAAATTGATAATTGTATTCATGCTTATTTTCATTTCTACACCATTTGTAAATCTCAACAATCATCTTATCATTCAACTCTTCAACACCTTTTAGGGCTCAGTTTAATTCTGAAGTGAGCAAGATTTAACACTGTATTTACATATGCATTTCTCATTTTTTAGAGCCACGACTTTGCAGAAACCTTAACTCTAGGCTTAGTAATTTTCAACTTTCACTTTGGCATGAATTTGAGCTTCCAAAAGAACCTGCCTTTATGCCTACCCAACTTCACTATTCTCAACTGCTTTCTTTCTATATTAAACTCGTTTAGGGTTTTGTATCTTCGTATTTGCAAATATATCTTCACAGACATATAAAATCCAGTGTGGAAACTTGTGGTGAACCGTAGAGCTCAGAGAGCAGAACCGCTAGTGGGGAGCTAGGAAGGAATTTGTCTCTCGATCTAGGAAAATATGAATTCCTGTTGCGGTGAGAGCTCTAAAGCAAAAAATCAAAATACAAAACTAAATGTATTAAATACAAAACTAAATATATTAAATTGGGGGTAATTTCAAAATCGAAAATCTAGGCGGGACATTGAAATCTTGGGGGAATTTTAAAATTTGAAATAAATGACAAAACAGGGAATTAGGACAAAACGAGGAAACTTTACGGTGATTGGGTGTTCAAATGCTATAGATTGCATTGACAGAGGGTCAAAGTGCTAGCTAAATAGCATTGATTGAACCTCTTCGACAATTTATGGTGGGTGGTTTGGAAGTTGTGAAATGAATGAATGAAAGATTTTACTGACATCCATGAGGCCAAGCAACCTAAGGGATCCAAGAAGAAACCTTCAAGATATTTTCAACCTCCTTTGGAGATCAGAGCCTCTACCATGAATCTTGCCCAGTAAACTCGCTGTATTGAGGAATAGAGGCTCCTTGAATAACTCACTAACGTTGTTCACATTCCCGTTGTTATCAAACTGACCATGAATATCCGCATATGCAGCACGCTCAGTGATGTAATGCCATTCCATTTCAACCACTTCTTTGTCGCAAAAAATGCAAAAGCTTTCAGCCCACTCTTCTTTGGGAATCATCCACCTACCCGTCTCACATCTAAGACGATGGGACCCGGTCCTCAATGGAGCCACCAAAATCCTCGCCTTTCCCTTGAGAGTGAAAGACATTCTTCATAAAGGAACAAAATGTCCTTTTAGGACAATCAAGGAATTTAATTTAATTTAATTTAGATATTAATATCCACAAGAGGCTAAAAGTGATTGATGGGACCGAATAACATAAAATATGAATCCAATACGTTAAGAGAGTGTCAAAAGCATCTCCAAAAGATACAGAAAGAGAAATAAAATTAATGATAGACATTGATTCTATCATTTGAGGGCCCTAGATCTTCAAACCAATAAAATGTGCGTTGCTTTACATATGTGGACCAAGATCTCTAGGCATGTGGTCCCTTGAGCTTCCTTAAGTTCGTAATTTGGAAGAAAGAACTAACATCAATTTGAGTATTCTTTGTCGAACTTGAAGTGCTTCACGAATAAACAAGGTTAAACATTTTTGGTCATCATACCGAATGAAGCTCCTCAAGGATCCATGAGAATCTCCAAAAAAAAATTGTATCTTCCACAAATATCATAGTAGATAGGGCACTTGAATATAAAATGCTCCACTTTCAGGGTCTAGAAGACATATTTGGCATATACGCTAATCATGTGGGAAGTTATGATAAGATTTCATTCGAAGTTGATGAGAGCAAACACGAAATTGAGCTAATGAGATCCTTAAACATGATGTCAACATGTTTTTCATGTACCCAAGAATTTGATTTCGATCCTCTTGAAAGCAGGAATAAAATTGGAAATAATGTAGTTGTTTTTGGTTGAAAGGTTCTTTGGGATTAAACCATGTAGCTTTTAAGTAAGATTTACTGATCTCTTCATGGATACCTTTGTTGACTTCACGTTTAGTGAGGTGAAGAGTGTTAATAGGAAACCCAAGAGGAGGTAGTCTTTCTATATCAATATCCAACTTTTAGAGGAGAGCCATAACTCTTGCATACCAACAAAATTTGCATCCTTATTTGGCAAGTTGCATATAAGATTGAAGTGCCAAGAATGGATACCTATTATGACTAGAGAAAATATTTGCCATGCATTGAAGCCTATGCAACATAGTGATAACATGGAAAATAAATAAGATAAAGAGTGGATATATCCCAAACTCTGCAAGAATAATTGAGTGAGGAACCATTCTTTTGGCTTGAATGTTCTTTAATAACATGGAGATGAAAACTCTTTCCAAACGTTTGAAATAATTGTCTCAAGTATAGGCTGCAAACCTCACATCCATACAACAACAGGGGAGTAATGAAAAACGAGACCGAAATATAAGGTACTCTCTACAATAGCAATTTTATCCTAGGGAAGTTCATCAATAAAATAGTAGTCACTAAAAATAAAGGCATCATCATGAAGGGAAGCAATGAGGGCATCATCTCCACATGGAGTCTTAAAAACAAGACAAAAGTAACATTACTTTCAGTTGCATCGGCTCTAACGTCGTCAAAGTAGGCTACCGGTCCCTATTCTATGCATAAAATGCATCACCTAGAAGAGGTCCGTCTTTATAGACCGAAGTTTATTTCATTTTCTATGTTGAGAGATGAGTTTAAAGCCTCCACTGGCAAAACGCGCTTGGCTTAAACGCCGATTTTATGTAGTGTTCCAGGATTTTTCAATGTAAACTCAAACTTCCCTCAGATACTAGTGGGAGGTAGCAACCACTGTTAATGCTCATGAGATGAACGAAAAATGTCAAGACCAGGTCAAGTGAGAACAGTAAGGACCCGCAAAAACACCCCTTCTAAAATTTTGAATACTTTCAAACACGAGAGTCACTTGGGTCAAAGAGCAACTTACTGATTTGACAGAACAGGAAGAAGTAATCTGGGTAGCCTGGACCTAAATGGTCTGGATCCACCCATTGTTATGACAACCAAAAAATGTGGGATACCCTCTATAGACCTGGCTTGAGACGCAGAATCCCATCATATGTGAAATTTGATTTTGATTTTGAGTTGATGAGGCTTATGGCTCAAACACAAACCTGCATTTATTAGCTTCGCAAGTTCAAGATCAGTTCGTGGAAAGTTATCCTATGGGAAATACACACCAATTTCTATTAATAGACAAACCGGCGACCCGAAATTATACAAAATTGCAAGAAGAATCGCCCCAGGTATTCAAACAGTAAAAGCCCAATAGTCTCACTTCTACGTACCCATCCCTTAAGGTTCATGCTCAATGTGAAGACTAGTGAGCTATGTTAACTCCACGACTCTATGAGCCAGGGTATTCAAAACAGGGCCCTTCATGAAATGATTTTTTTAGCACTTAAGCCTCTGCTCCAGAGGATTTTTCTAATATGAATTCAAAACTGCAGGAAAATCCCATGTTTATTTTTGGGTGGGGCGATATGCAGGCTTCTTTTGTTTCCCTAATTTAAGTCACCCATATACCTGCTTCCAAAATAAAGGCTTAACTTAGGCCAAGCGGGACAATTTACGCTTGATAATTTCTCAATTTTAATTCACCTTCCCACTGCCGCCCCTCCCCCTCGCAAAAAACAAGGTCTTAATTTAGCCCAAACTAGTCAATCTACCCTTGACAATCCGACTGAATAATCCCTATATAAATCTGCATGCATGCATATGCAAAGAATGCTTGCTCAAAGTCAATTGGATAAGCCCAAGTGGTAAATGAAGGGGGCTTTCATAGCGAAGCCAAAGTTTCAAATCCCAGAAAGAAATGTTCGTGTGTTAAAATTGAGCAATATAGTGCATCCAATTTTTGTTGCAGCATACTTCAGCAGACGGAGACAAGGTGCAAGTCCTGAGTAAATAGTCTCAGTTAAAAAAGGAACATTTGAGGGAAAAAAAAAAAAAGTCTCATTTAAAAATTAACATTTGAAAAATAAATAAAATGTTTATATAATTAAATAATATATCACATCTGCTATTGTGTCTAACAAATCTCAACAGATCAGTTCAGGTGCAAGTTTTACGTAAATAATGTTTGTGCAATTAAATAATATATCACATCCAATTTTATATTTAACAAACCTCAACAGACAAGCTCAGGGGCAAGTTTTACTTAAATAACTTTGATTAAAAACAGAAGATTTTTAGAAAAAATAAAACAGATAATACTTGTACAATTAAATAATATACTACATTGAATTATGTTCCCAGCATGCCATATTCTCAATGAATAGCCTTGGTTAAAAATGGGAATAATATACCACATTCAATTATGTGCCCAACATACCATGTTCTCATTGAATAGCCTTGGTTAAAAATGGGTTTTGATTTTAAATAACAATGATAATACTTACAAAACGGAATAATATACCATATCCAATTTTAGGTGTGGTGTTCCTTAATAGAAGAGGCCATGTGTAAGATCTGGGTGATCAGCCTTGCTGAAAGGTCAATTTAAAAAAATAATACTATACTTATACAATTGAATAATATATTTTTTAAAAGATTGTTTTTCCAAGTGTAATGTTATAACAATTTTTCTAAGCTTATTTTAATTGTTTTGACTTAAGATTTCGTATATTCTAAGTTATGAAAAATTTGGTGTGTTTTAGATTATGATTGTAAATATTTACATAATTAATAACAATATAACCATATATCCTTCATATGACATGAGCTGAGCTCAAATTTTCATATTCAAAATCCAGTGAACATGATAAAGTGTTAAATTAGAGCAATATACAAGATTCAACTTGTTAGGCGTGGTGTACTTTATGTTTAAATTTTAATAGACATAATAAAAAGTTAAAATTAAGTAACATTCGAAATTGAACTCAAATTCCATAAACATAGTAGTGTTAAAACTCAATAATATTTGACATGTTCAATTCCCCACACACGTGATAATGATGATAAAATATTGAAATTGAGTACCTATATTTAACTCTATACACAATAAATTATGAAAATCGGGTAAAATATTTCATCCTATTCTTTACTCGCTGACATAACCAGTCAATTCAACATAGTGCAAGTTCAGGGTAAATTTGAGGGAAGATAAACCCCTTGTTATGCCGGAATCTTCTTTCTATGAGAACACCCTATCACTTTTTTCACCTGTAAAATACACTAAAATCTGCACCATAGATTTAAACCATAACTTTTTTCCCTTGTAAAACACACTAGAATCTGCACCATGAATTTAGAATATAAAAACCTGTGAATTATTTATTTTGTTTTAGTTTTCTTAGATTTCTAAATTTATCTTTTGTTATTTAATATTTTCCATATTAATGGACTACTAGTTGTAACTTTTAATATCCTTAGATTATAACATTTAAAGAGTAGGTAGATGCATCCTGTACTTCACAAAGTAATCTAGTCTGTAATTTTTACATATATTTTATATCTTAAGATGAATTGCATATAATAATTCAAAACATCATGAATAATTAAAAACTACTCAATTTTCTAAAATAAAAAATAAAAATAAATATATACTCTAAACAAACAAATTCATTCACCGAATTAAAAAAAAAATGGAATCCTACCTGCTCAATCATCTGGTCAGGGAGCTTGTGTTTATCGAGCACTTTAATAGCAAAAGCTTCACCAGTCTCCAAATTCCTGGCAAATCTGACCTTACTGAAGGTCCCCTCCCCAAGAATACGACCCAGTTCATATTTCCCCACAAGAGTCTTCACAGTCTGCATCTGCAAATTTATTATAATTCTCAATTGTCAGGAGAACCCACATGAAACCTTGGGATCTGCCAAACACAGAAGGGTGACGTATTGTTGTCAAAATTCACATGTGAAAAGCTAATAACAGAAGAAGCCTGATGGTGATGGTGACGATCCGGTCAGAGTGCACAACGGAATTTTCCTGCGTCGTCCAATTTAAATAGATTCCTAAGAATGACGTTGACGCTTGAGGTCGTCAATAAAACGTTGATGCTTTACGTCATCAATGGAAATGTATGACGCGGTCCGCAATGCTTCTTGAAAATGGATAAGCGACGTTTTTTTTGGGTGAGGATTTTTTCTTTTTTCTTTTGTCATTACACCAACCTTCCCAGCTGTATGGTATGGTCTGGTCGGTTGCTTCTATGAATTGTAGAAACAGTCATTGCAATTGGATTTTGGTCAGTTTGATCTACATATACATGACAATTAAATAGTATTGTTCTATTTGCAATGGAGGCTAGTGGGTTTCTTGGATTGCTGCTTTTAATGATTTATCTATAAATTATTATATCAACTATTCTAGTTAGGTTTACTACATTGTATCCGTATTCAAATTATATGTGGATGACCCTTTATTCTTAAGAAATTATGATATTGAATATTCTTATTCTTTATTTTAAGCAATTTAAATTTATTATTATGTTGATTTATGTTTTCAGTTTAGTTCTTTTTGTTAAGTTATTTGATTTATGATACAATTTTATTTTATATGATTTTTTTATTATAATATGTATTGTACGATCTCATGAGTGGTATTAGAGATGGTTAAAAAAAATTTACAATTGAAAGATTTGAACAGTGACGTGAAGGTGAATGGTGTGGAACAAGAGCATGAAGATTTGAAGAAATTAGAAGGTATTACATTACTTCTATATTTTTATTATCCATGGATCTTTTTTAATTTTTATTTTTAAATCTAGTTTTGTACGAACTGGAGAATGCATGGTACAATTCAAAATATTTGATTTGTGTGGCATACTACTACCCGAGATTTATTTGAAACCTATTTTTTTGATTTATATGGTCTACATTTCCTTTGTACAACGTACAACATTCCAAAAACAATCCAAATCTGTTTTATATCTTTTTACATTATTTTGTACGGCCTAAATCATTCTATACGTTGATGTGAAGAGATTGTATGGCATTCGAGAGCTATTGAACAACAATTCTATGGTTTTGTATGGCCTAAACCCTTGATGCAGTAGTTGTACGGTTCATTGGGCATATTTTTTTATATCAACAACAATAATTCTAAATTTGTATGGTTTAAAATTCGATTTGGAGAAGATTAAATGTAGTAGCATTGTTTAATCCCTTTCAAAAGCAGTAGTACGACCAATATAAGCAATTGTACATGATCCAAGAATGTAGTAATGGCATCTCATTTGCAAAATTTCTAATTTATAACATTTCATTTGATGTTGGCAAGTCCAAAACCTCTTCAAATCTACCTTGTACAACCTCCATCTCTTTCTTGTAGCACTGTATAGAAGTGGTACAACATACCATGTTGCATCATGACGTTTTAAGTTGAGATATGGCGTTTGGACCACTGGTTTCTTTGAAAAGATTAGCTTTTCATTTGATTGTTTTCATATTAATGGTTTGTGGTCTCCACAAGCTTGACTTAAATAGCAATTTTTTGACTAAGTTCAATTCACAGGTGAATGCATATTTACTATGCAAGTAATTTTTCTTTTGATACACAAAAAAATTAACTCTTAAAATAGCAGGGCTTTATTTAATGTTTCAACAAAGCTTGTAGACATGTTGATCAAGTTTATTTTGTAAGTCACTCTCCAGAGAGGCCAAGACTTCAAACCTCCAAAGTATAATTTTGCTCAAATTTCATTTTGGTTGTAATTTGATCGTATTCGTCATTGAGTCACCTATATTGCAACATTTTTTTTTGACAAGTTACTAGTTTGTATGAAGGTAGTTGTGTGACCAGTTGATTCATAAGTTTTTAAACGTTTCATACAGATATGAATAGTCAACTTTATGTTTTGAAACCTCCTTATATGATTTTTACAACAAATGTATTGAAAAATGATATATAAAGGTTATTTTCGATAGAAATTGACACCTTCACAATGCAAATTTTTATAATGTCACCTCATGCTTGTGCTATCAATGACCATCTCATCCTTTATAGGTCCATTAGGATCTTTATGATTGACAAAGTGTGTCACATTGGAGGTTAGAGGATCCGTTGGATGTTGGAAGACTCTCTTTTCTAATTAGCTATTCGCTTAGAATTTGGGTTAAATGTTTGAATTACAATTTTGGTAGTAGTAGTATGCTTATTTCAGTTTTAGTTTTTTTCACTCCATTAATATTCATAATGAGGAGCAAACATATTAGTTTTGATTTGATTTTTTGTTGTAGGGGCTTTTCACCTCTCCCCTGATAGGGAGAAGATTCTACATGCCCTTTGATCAGTCATCGTTGATTGTACAAGTTGACAAGGGTTGTTAGCACTTTTAGAGTTGAGTAAAGGTCATCAATGTTTGTTGGACATCATGGAGATGTACCATACACAATACTAAATAGTTACTTGGATGGGTTTTTTTGCGAGACCTTATGTGGATTGATGTGGTTGAACAGGGCTTGATTATGTTCTACTATAGTATGGTATGATTACAGAGGATGATCAGGCCTTGATCATGTTCATCAGCATTTATGCCATAACTAGTACAACATGTTTCTATATAGAGTGACGACATTTTTTATCAGTGCCAATATATACAATATGCCAGTTGCAAGTGTAACAATTGATGAATTCTCAATCATAACTCCAAATTATCTTATATACCCTTTGTTGGATCAAGGGGGTTTATTCGATCGATTAATCTAATCTTTATTTACTTTATATTTTGTTAGTAATTTAAATAAAATTATTAGTAGGTTAGTTGGTTCACGGGAATGTTAGTTGGGTCTTATAACCACCCCATGAAAAATTTATAAGTTTTCATGTCTTTGTAAATAAATAACACGAAATAATACAATTTTACTTTATATGAAAATATTTATTATGATGTAATTCTTCACGTTACTTGTGCATTGCCCGATCCCATCAGTTTTTGCTCTTCAAACAAAGTCGTTCCTTCAAAACAATCTCGCTTGCTGGTAATTTCTAAAATTGTCAGTTTCTTCCTTCCATCAAATAATGACTATTTTATCAAATTCAAATTCACCTAATAGGTCATCCTGCATGTTTTACAAGTCTCATTGGAGGAAATTTTCAAAAAGATCAGTATATAATCACATTTTTTATTCATTTGTTCACTAGTTGGCAAGAGACTTCTATATTATAAGCACCAAAATTATTCTAACTACACATTGAAATTAAATCATATATTCTTTTCAATTATAAGTTTATGTAGCACAAATTGCTATGAGCTAGGTTTAAATACACTAGTAAGGTCATAAGTCATCGTTGAAGCATGTAATTACACTATGATTTCACCAACATATAACATTGCACCAGAGTTTCACACACACCACCATAGCATGAGAGAACTAGAACGAGTTTTATCCCTCTTTGAAATATTGGTATGTAGGCAACACTCAACACAAGAAGTGTTGAAATGAAGTACAACTTCATCCTCGAACCCCTTTTTCCCTATTATATTACATTTGGTCCTCTTTGTCATTGAATTAGGGTTTCAAGTGAAGAAGGCACACACCAGCTCCCATAGAAAATCATGTTGAGGTGTTGTCAATTATGTTCCTAATGTGGCCAAGAGTGTCCATGAGTTGATAGGTATGAATGGTTCTCAATGACAAAGTGTGCCTCAGTGATCATGCATGGACCATGTTGTGTTTGCTTTGATAGGCAACATGATGGATGTTGATTATGTGTTGACCATGTTTAAGGGGTCATATGAGGATTCAAGAGTGCTTGGTATACTTGTGAAAGTGAAATGAATTCGTCTATGTAGTCTTGTGAATGTCTAGATTATCCTAGTCATCTTAACAAAGCTTCCCGAGTACGCAGATTGATAACGTCAACATTCACATGTTTGAAGGTGTCAGAAGAAAGTGGTCACATAGGTTTGTTTAGATTTGTACCTAGATCACGTGTTTCAAATTTTAGGTATTGACATGATGTCTAACAAAAATTATGGTAGTGCAAATTTGGTCTCCCAGGGATATTTCACTAATTTCCATAGTCAAATTTGCATTAAAAAGTGATCGTTAGAATTCAAATATTCGAATTTATAAAGGAAAACAAGTCTGCAATGTTTTGTTAATAACATTTGATTATGGATAATTTTGATGGTGGTATAAAAAGCAAAGTGGTAGAGAACTTCAAGGTCAATCTAGGAAAAATGATTTAAAGGTTTGACTGATTGTACACTTGCATTTATTGCAATCCAAAGTTAACTGAGGGTTTGACTTTTTTCTGCAAGTGACTTGAGAAGGATGTTTGAGTTTTTCTTGATGGTGTTTGGATGTTTCAAGGTGAATTATCTATTGGAGAGTGTCTGTTTCTTTGAGAAAGTGACAATCAAAAAATCGGGAGGGTCTGTTTCTTCGAGAAAGTCCTTTGCAAGTTTTTCGAAGCCCTTTTCAAAAAGTCCGAAGGGCACATTTTAATAATCCAAGAGGTCCATTTCGAAAACCCGAAGGGTAGTTTCAAAAACCCGAATGACAATTTGCAAAAGTTCTAAGTACATGAATTCTTTCAGACTTTTTGTCTAAAGGAATTGTCCATTGAAAGAGAAGCCTGAAACAATTCCTTTAGACTTTTTGTTCGAAGTAAATGAAGATAGGAAACTCTAAAAGAATTCCTTCGGACTTTTTATCTAAAGGAAATAAACAAAAATAATTCTTTTAGACTTTTTCTCTGAAGGAAATAAACAAGGAGATAAGCTGTAAGACCGAAACAAAATACGAAGGCCAAAAATCTGAGATAATTCTTTCAAGGAAATTCTCTGAAAGAAAAGTCAAAAAGAAAAATGCATAAGGAAATTAGTCTTGGACAAATTGTCCACTAGAAATAGACAGGAAATTGTTTGAGAGGAAAGTCCACGGAAATAGACAGAAACAGAGGGTCCGAATACAAAGATCCCGAACAATGAGTCCATAGTAATCGGCTAAAACAAAGAAGGGTAAAGGAAATATAAGGTTACCCAATGCAAATCTGAGGGACCAATTAGTTGGGGATAGGTGGCATAAGCACATTCAACTAGTGGGATTTCAACAGCCAATCAACAGAGGACAATGAGGACTTTCCCTTTTGACTTAGACCAATGCATTTTACAGAATACATGTAGAGCATGCAAAGTGGCCCAAGCAGGATTAGATGCATCTAGCTGGAGCACGAACATGCAAAAAATAAAGACATCCAACTGCCTTCAAGCACAACTCTCTCAGTTCCAAAAAATGAGACTCGAATACATGAAGGGCTCAAGGAGTTTAGCATTGGAATAAGCTAACAAGGAGTTCAATCTGAGTTTCTACGCCATGTATTTGTTGTTTCATTGGAGTTTATATGTACCTCTCACTCATCAAGGTCTTTTTCCATGCAAGCAAAGGCTATCTATAGTTGATTGGTCAAAGCTTCAATTGACTATTTGTTGAAATCATGCTTATCTCCTAGTCATCTTATGCATTCAATGATCCAACTCAGCTTCAAGTTCAATCAAGAGGCACATTCCTTTGAAGATTGTGGTGTGGCTTTTTATGTGAGATAGTTTGACTTTTCAAAGTTGGGCCCACCATCCTTTTCAACACCCAAGAGCTTTTCATGCAGGACAGAAGACAAAAGGATATTATTAAAAAGCTTAGTTATCTTTTGATAGCTAAAATTGGACTTGTGAGATGTGGAAGTTGATCTCCTCTTCTATTTTCAGCGCCAACCTCTTGGCTTTTGTGTGTTTTTTTATATAAGTTGGCTTTTCCAGTCATTTTTTATATATCAATCCCTCTTTTGGCAAGATCGGACTCTACCAAAATTTGAATTTTGTAACCTTTTTAGATAAAGAGGACTATTTTTAGATTCCAGAATGTTGGTATAGTGTATTTATGTTAGTGATTTGCATATGTGATAGAATTTTCTTCCTTGTCAAGTCTTGATTCTATCTAGTTACTAGTTGATCAGATTATGTAGGTCATCTTCTATGTTTGATGTTTTTTGACTAAAGTTACAACGAATGTAAGTGACTAGTTAGTGCCTTGAATCAGGTCTATTCCCTCATTTTTCTCAAGCTTTGATCACCAGATAGAACCTTTTCATAAAATACTGATGCATAGGAGTCAATTGGAATTGAAAGGTTAGTTTTTTTCTTGTTTAATCAGTATTTTTAGTTTTTTTCTTGTTTAATTAGTATTTTTAGAAGCTCAAATTGAGTGGATGAACCAAAATTCAAGTGTATCACCATCATTAGATAAGATTTTTTCTTCAGTTTTATTTCTTCTCTTTTCCTGACAGTTTGTAACGTAGAGTAGAGATCCTAATTGATATACCAAAGGGACCTAGCCCTTAGAATCTAGAGACTCAATCTACTGATTAGGCCACCTATAGCCTATGATTGTTTCCATGTATCAGCAGACTATGAAGGCTTGAAACTACCTTCACAAGGGTGTGAGTCTGATGGACAACAGTAGTGATGAATGTAATCACTTGAAGATGTCTTAGGGGTCATATGGCGAAGATCTATGTGCTTTGAAGTGGTCTTATGTTCCTAGTTTTGCTCGGTGAAATGTTAAAAGGATGAATAGGTCTCCATGGACCTATAAGGGCTTCTTACGCCTAATTGAAAGATGTTATTACTTAAGGGTGATCTATCAAAGTTATGGGTGACTTATTTAGGTGAAATTGATCTTATTCTTAGTATGATAGAAGCTTTAAGAGTTAAAATATGTCTTATTGCCGACCAAGAAGATGGTGATTATGAGGGCTCTATACAGAGCATAAACAAATATGAAGGTTTCTAGAGTTGACAAGCAAACAAAAGAGAAGTGTGAGAGTGCTTGGTGGATGGATTGAAGAGTAGAGCAATGTTAGGAATATGTGTGTGACCTAGAGGTCATATCTTTGATGTTATAATAGTGTTCATGCAGGGTTGAAGATTGAGGATGAGCGAAGAGGTGTAGAGTGATCCAAAAGGTTGTTTTAGATGCATTGCTTGTGTGTGAAGGCTTGAAAGGTTGAAGAGAGTTTTTCATCATTTCTCCATTAGATTGAAAGACAATCAGAGCTTTGGAGGTGTTGATATCAGAAGGTGTTGTGTGGGTGCTCAAGATCTAAGACAAGTGGGTGCTTGTTCATAATTACGGGTTGGTGCTCCTTGTGAACTGGGTGCTCCACTAAAGTCTCTTGTTTGTAAATATATTATAGGACTGTAGTCCACTTGTTTGCAGACTTGAGAATGGGTTTTATCCCTCATGAGGGGTTCCCACATAATCCATGTGTATGTGTGTTGATCTTGTATAGTTTCCTTTGTTCTTTGCAATAACTAGTTTATGTGCTTCATGAATGCTTTTGTTGAATGGTTAAGAGTTTGAAGCTTTGGAATTGGAATTGAATTACTTGCATCACTAATTCACCTGCACCCCCAGCCCTACCCCCCAAGTGATTGTACCTCTAACAAATCAAACAATCCCAAATATATACATAGGACTTACAGGAAAGGCTACACTAGTGAAAACTCACATAGAGGGGAAAAACCCTAAGAGACATTGGTATACCATACATATTGACTGTTAGAATAGGCCAGTAGGTGATCTTCTAGTAGAGTGAGCACACAAGTATTTTGCAACAATGATGACCTTGTCTGTATTTAAAAACATGCAAGAAGATGTGCAATAATTGTCTTTTGTATTAAATGCCTTGCTTACCAATTATATGCTATGTACTGCTTTGGTTAATTACAATAGCATAGTAAAAATGAATATAAAGGAGTAGGGGGAGTTAACTCACTGGAGAACTCATGGTGGAATTGAGTGTAAATCATTGTGGAACTCATATGAGAACTCACAGTGGTACTCAATAGAACTCTAGATGGAACTCATCCTCTCACCCACTTAACCTCTTAGCACACCTAAGTAAGCTAAAGCTATATGTGTAAGAATTATCCATTTAATAAGTAAATGAAATAATTAATTTCCTACACCAACACCCTCCCTTAAGTGTAACTTAGGTGGGTGGGAAAGAAAAGATGGGTCTCGACAATAAGGCCTGATGAGGTACCTACATACAATGCAACTCCCAATAAGTGGAGTAAAAAGAGAAAACCCAGTGGGAAAAGCTCCTCCCCAAAAGAGAGACAAAGAAAAGAAGTTAGGACTGGAAAGCTCACTCCAACACCCCCCTTAAGCATAGCTTAGGTGGGCTAAATTGGGTCTCGATAACGAGCCCTGATAAGGTACTCAAGTGCATAACGATGATCCCAGTATCCTATAAAATATGAAGGATGCATGCCTCCACAAAGAAGAGAGACAATGTATGCTCAAAATATCACATGGAAAATGTTGTAGTAGGTCCTTCTACAACATATGTTGTCTCTTCCTTTCGGAAGAAAGAAACCGTGAGTGTCAAACTATTGAATTCCCACTCAAGTGGAATGCGTGTAGATATTATGATGTAGATCTCTAGAAAATGTTGAAATGTCTCTCTGCTAATGATCGAATGTGCCAAAGTCTGATCAGGTGTCACATGACTAATTATAAAAGATGGCAATGTAGAAGCATACAATGAAAGAGAGAACCAGAGAAGAAGATAGACATGGAACATTCACTAAAGGAATGTCCATGTGAAGAGTGGAGCATGACTCACCAACTGAAGAAAGAATGTCCATAGAAAGATATAAGTCATTGATGCTCACAATAGGTGTACTCGTACTGAAATCAGTAAAGTCTTCAAAAATGCAAGTCTGTGAAGGCTCTGAAAGAGCAACAATATGCACAGGAATAAAAGTAGAATTTGCAATTATCCTATAGTGGGGGCTTGATAAAAAGAAGAGCACTGTCCACCATGGATGTATCATCATAAAAAATAAAAAAATAAAGAGAGATTACAATAGTCTCAAAAGAGATAATAGAAAGCGGAGGAGGTGTGACATAAATCTCAGCAGGATCAACAAAAAGACTATGTAGTATGCTCCAAACAATGTAGGGACACTCTGTATGTTCCACATGGCACTGAAGATCCATGAAAACATGTAGTAATAGAGTGTCAAAAACCTTGTCACAAGTATTATCCCACTTATCAAACTTAATAGGATCAGTGGGTGCAAGAATTTGTCGATATAGAAATGGAATACGATTCTTGTATATGAGCAAGTGTTCCATGTAGGCATGTCATGAAGCATAATTGTCCTTCCCAAGAAGGATCATTGGAGATGAAACAAATCTCCTCATCTGGAGTCTCTCAAATGAGGTCAATGTGACCAAGATAAGACACCAAAAAAGTGCACAATTGCACAAAATACTACGTAATAAACCCCTGAAGCACACTCATGAAAGGGACGTTAGGTACAGTCGAAAATGCGTCCAAATGAGAAATCCATGCTAGAGTAAGTAAAAAATGGTGCACGCTTTAGAGATGGACTTCAGACTAGGCTAAAAATAAAATCATATAGATGAGAGCAATCAATGCATAAAGTACACTGCAGAAAGTAATAGGGCCCACAACCCCCCTAAATATGACACTTTATAAATTGAGTGCATTTTATAAAATAAAGTATACCAATGGAAAGAGGATGAAAAAATATGCACTTTTGAAAAAAATGGCACTCAATTCTAAGTTACCAGTTAAAAGTTATAGCAAAATATATTTTCTGTCATTAATGACCTATGTAATTAAATTGCACTTAAAGTTTAAATGTTCAGTCCAAACAAATGCAAAAATAGCGTTCCAACCACTCGTTTGAACCGACACAAAATGATAGACCTATTCAAACAATCTAATGTCAAAAAATGCCCCTTCTTCTTGCCCTTATGTGCATTTAAGCGAAAAATAACTCACTTAAGGCAAAATAAAATGACTTAAAAAATAATAACTAAAAATTAGCTAATTTTAAAAGCTTTTAGGGTAGAATTATTAGAAAATGATTAGGGCAAATTAAATTTTGACCTAGCAAGGAGAAGAGCAAGTTGTATGACGCTGCCAATGGAGGCCACAAGGCTGCACCACCATTTGCATGCAGCTATCAAGAAAATCAGAGGTATGTCATCATCATGCACATCATGCACATGCAGTGGAGGTAAAGAAATGCCTTTGGACATATGGTTGTATATTGCATGCAAAGAGATCGATTCGCTCCAAGTGAATTCATTCTCTGCTAAGACCATAAATGACACTGCTATTGATGCATGCATAGACTAGAAAATCAAATTCGCAGAGCAGACATGGATACCAAGCACACACCATGCAAGTCCCTAAAAAAGAACGTTGAAGGATAGAATGGGCGAGGATGAGCAACTGCATGTAGTTTTATTCCCTTCAAGCAGAGATCTGTCCCTCCCAATCAGTGGCAGATCAAACTCCTCTATGGCGCTAAGGAGGGTTGCAGATAAATTTAAGAGAATATAAATAATTTTACACCTTTATGGTCCTTACACTCGCACACAAATGGGCACCTAAATTCGTGCTTGTTAATGAAATTCCCATCTTATGTAGATCTTCTCGGTTGATCCTATTTGAAAGCACTCGCATGTACAACCCTTGATTAGGACCTGGATGGGGTGCTAAGGAAGGTTACAGAACATGCGACGTTGATTAGGACCGAGGGCACTCAAACCAACGACGTGGTGGAGGTTGTGAGAAATGCATGCGTCATGTTTGGGAATGTTAGGTGGCTACAACTTGTTTAAGTGGCAAAAGAAAGACGGTGGTAGGTCTGACTGAGCTCAACAGCCTATATGGTCTCTCCAAAGGCTACATGGAGACCTAGGGCCATTTGGGAAAGCAATTTGATGGCGTAGAAGCTAGATCAAAGGATCTGAATCACAAAAATAGGTCGTGACCAGCTCTGCAGACAAAGAGCACTACCAATGGTGGAAGTCGAGGTTTCAATGGTAGAAAGTTTTCAAAGACCACTAAATATGTGTGGTTGGGATGAAACAACAGAAAATAGGGTGTAAAACCTCTTAGTTGTCATGAAAGAATCCACTCTAACAAGCCTTTCAAATTTGCAACAAAAACCTTTCATGCAAATGCATATACAAGCAATATGCAAATTCTTCTTAATAAATTAAGAGAATATAGAATAGAAATGAAACAAATAGCTTGATGCTTATTACTAGAACCTTTAGCTATGATACCATGTCAGAATAGGCCAATAGGTGATCTTCTGGTAGAGTGAGCACACAAGTATTCTACAACAATGATGACCTTGTCTGTATTCAGAAACATGCAAGAAGATGTGCAATAATTGTCTTCTGTATTAAATGCCTTGCTTACCAATTATCTGCTCTACACTGCTTTGGTTAATTTCAATAACATGGTGAAGAGAAATATAGAGTAGGGGGAGTTAACTCACTAGAGAACTCATAGTGGAACTGAGTGTAACTCACTATGGAACTCATAAGAAAACTCATAGTGGTACTCAGTAGAACTCCAAATGGAACTTACCCTCTCACCCATTTAACCTCTTATCACACCTAAGTAAACTAAAGCTATAAGTGTATGAATTATCCATTTAATAAGTAAATATAATAATTAATATCCTACACCAACATTGACAATGCATGCCACCTTGTCTAAATAGTGCATTCTTGTCCCAAAATCAAATGGAGCCTTGTTCTTGATTCAAAGTGACCTCACATAGTCTCATAATAAATCATATAGTGGTACAGTCCATCATATTTAAGTGCCAACTAAGTTATTTTTAGCGCTTTCCCATTTTAACATATATATATATATATATATATATATATATATATATATATATATATATATATATATATATAAAACAAGTTCCAAATCAATTGTATGTATTTATTACATATCTTATACATTCTTATTTTACTCAGTAATTTGTCATAATTAGAACACTTAATATCCAATTTTAATAAAATATGGTGGTGAGCTCGTTTATTGTTGAATATTGCAAGCCCTAGTTTGTTCTAGGGTCATCTTTCTATCATTTTAGCAATTTTAATTAGGGTTTTAGATTGATAAATTTTTAATTCTTAATAATCATACTCATAATGATTAAATCTATCTATTATTTATTGGTCCAAAGTTTTTTGGTCTCATTTACACGTATTTTTACCTATAATATGCAAAATATTTCAATTGCATGTAAGTCCAGGGATGTATAATAAAAAAGAAAAGATAAAATCCAACATCAATCGCAAGCTTAATAATGAATAATTCTATGATGTTTATTGTTTCATGGCTCAATTTGAATTACCACCTGTTACTTATAGACGTCAAAGGGTTCAGATGGTTCCTTTCATTCTTTCTGCCCCTAAAACTCCTAACTACCTTAGCTCATATCCTACCTCTACTATTCACCCTAGGCTTATAGTAGGTCCTACGATTTGAGTTGTTATCACCAGAGGAGGTCAGGGTCCTCATCAAGAAAGGAAAGATAAACAAACTTAAGAAGTTCCTCCTCATCCCCAACCAAACCCAGTTGATCTAATGGTTATGATATTGTTGATCAGCTAAGAAATACACCGATTAAGATTTCTATGTTAGAATTGCTTCATAAAACTACTATTTTCAAGGATATTTTATTTCAATCCTTGGATCAAACACATATGCCTTGTGACACAAGGACTTCTTAGTTTGCATCTATTGTAAATACTTTGAAAGACATTGAGGATGCTATATATTTTAGAAATGATTTTCTTACTTGATCTATAATTGATCAAAATCTTCCTTTATTTGTACAAGTTCAAATAAAAAATACAACAATAAAAAAGGTTCCAATAGATAATGGTTCATGTCTAAATATTTCTAATCTTACATCCTTACAAACAATGGGTATTGATATTGTTTCTCTTCAAAATACATCATAATGTTAAAGGATTTGATGATGTGCCTCTCTAAGCTCTGAGTTTTATCACTTTGGATATCAAAGTAGGGCCCAAAATATTATCTACTTAGTTTTAAGTAATGCCTAGCCATTTTCACTATAAAGTATTATTAGGTAGGCCATGGATATATGCAATAAAAGCTGTACCTTCTACTTTACATCGATGTGTCAGTTTTTTGCATGACAAATATTTATATACATTTACTTCTACTAATCAACAATTCAAATACTATAAGATTATAGAATTTACCACTAAGAATAAATCAAAGTTAGAAGCACCTCAAACTACTATAATGCCACCATCAGAGATCATACTTACAAATCAAATGCATACATATGAGGTTGGTGAATCTAGTAAAAATGATCAAAAATTGTAATCTATAGACGTTTCAAAACAACACATTCACCTAAAAAGGTAGAATAAGAGGAAGATGTACTAGAATTACCTTTAATAGTAAATTTAGAAGATCCAATTTTTATATCTATAAAAGACACTAATGATGATTCTAATGCTAGTTTCGATGATGATACAAATGCAATACAAATGAACATTTATGGTTATTTATGTGGTTTGAAATTTAATCTAATTGGCCTAGGTGAATAAAAGATGATTCAAAAGAAATCAATCATGAGAACATGGATAAAGGAAAAACAATGATCTTAGATATTGATAAAGGAAAGAATATTTATTGCAATATAGATACTACACAAAATACTACTTTTCAATGCATTATAGGTATGAATCACTCATGTTTGGCATATTCAATAAATAATTTTGAGGTCATAGATATAGAACCACTCATTAGAATAGAAGTTAATAGGGCACAAAATAGACCACATGCTATATTATAATTGTTACTTGATAGGAAATTAATGACTTTACCTATAGTGAGGCATATATCTACTAATAGATTATCTAACCAAGAGGGCAAACTCTTTTGTCATTTTCACATAATAATAGGGCATGCTACTGATACTTGTTCAATAATATAACATAAAATTTATAAATATAAGGATAAAGGTACTATTCAGATTATACGTCTCATACTACCACCTACTAGGGCTCATAACAAGGGTCATATACATTGAAATTATAAGCATTCAAGAAGGAACCCTTTGACTATTTAAGTTTTTATTGCGAATGAATATACAACATGTGCAAATAGATGAGGACATCAAGCCAAATGTATGTACCACAAAAAACTCATTGTTACCAAGATTCAATAGGACATATTACAATCTCAGTGGTATGTGGTCCCAAATTTGTGGACAATGATTTTTTTATGCAAACATGAAATCAGATAAGTGTTATATTTAGTCAATAATTGTTGCATGAAATGGAAACAATAGTTGATAAGCTACAACATTGTCTTACATTCAAATTTTAGGATGCTATGATTTGCATTATTCATGATGGTATTGATGACAATTGTAGATTCATAAAAGATAAACAAGTCTCAAAGTTGATTTTTCTAAAAAATAATCATGAGGCTTTCTACACAATAAAGAAACATGTTATATGCATGCATTAGAGTTAGAAAAATGCAAAACATAAGACTAAAGTTATAGAGCATGAATGGTATGAAGATCACAATGACGATGATATATGAGAATTTGACAAGATTCAATATCTAGAAGTCAATAATCTTTGACAAGATCCACCATTCATTTATCCACATCCCTGGGATGTGTTATTAGATGCTTAGAAATGTTTTATATATTCAAAAATATATAAAAAGAATATTAAAAAAATTATAAAAACCAAGACTTATGTATGATGTGTAGTCCATTTACATTAGTTGATTTGTGCTTCAAGGTATGCAATACTTCTCTATATTCATTTTTATATCAAATATATTTCATAAGTGTACTTTAGTGAGTTGAAAAACATACATGTTGTCACTTTTAGATGCAATTGTAAGTAGTGATATTGTCTCAGACCCAAAAAAATTACATAGACAAAACCACTCTCCTAAATAGTAATGCACTGTGTTCTTATCTCATTCTAATAGACTTGTCCTAGTGAACACAAGCTTTAATTCATTAGATCCAAAACAGTAACAAAGCTTCTATAGATTTTGTGCATAATAACAAGCTCATTGGGGGTGTCTTCTACTCATGTTTTACACTCTATGACTATCCCTTTTATTCTTGCTACAATATAATACATTGCATAAAATCTTCTCATATTTTCTCACTTACTTTCACATTTATATCTTATTGGATACCCGAGTTGTTGAATACACTAATGTTACAAATTGTTTATGTAGATCAATTTCACTTATTCATACATGTTTATCATGTTTACTTATTTGATTCATGCTTTGTGTGTATTCATTTCTATGGATTATGGACATTTGAACATGTCATTTTTTGCAACTCTAAGCCTTATTATATGTTTCTATGTGTGTAAGTGACATTTCAACATGTTCGTTGTATGTGGCCCCTTAACCTTCTTCAATGTTTTGTGTGTTTTTACGTGATCTTTGTGTACAGGTCATGGCCATGCCTATTGTTTGTTATTATTTTCTTAGATTGTGATGTCATGATATATATCATGTCTATCCCATATTTGTTGTTGATATGATCAATGTATTGCATTTTCTTCAAGTAGTTCTATATCAATTTCATCATTTATTCATCGCGTGCTTAATTGCTAACATCTATCTAGACATGACACTATGTATGATTAATTCTACATGTATTATACATTAAAAAATTTATTTAAATTATTAATATGATGTCATGATTTTCTATGTTATCATTATTACTTTAGATTTCAATGTTTTATATAACATCATTCACATAACTTTTTCTTTTGAGCTAAGTTATTATGTAGGCTTCACAACTCACATCAAAAGAGGGGGAATACACAATAGCTTGTCTTAGAGATTAAGTTGAAACCGTATATACAAAAAAATTGTACTTTCTTAGTTGATCATAATGCATATTTAGTTTTTGCCCAAAAAACATATTTAGATAAAATTGTGTCATTTAGACAACAATGTAGACCGTAGCTATCCAAAACAATGCATTTTCATCTTAGAAGTCAAAAATAACATTTTCTATATTTTTCATAATTTTACTCAATCTAAAGAACATTTTTTAGTGTCATTCATAAACAATTTTCATATTTATATATAATATTATCTTATATTTTGCTCAAATTGGAAGCATCATGCACAACATGCATTCTAGGTTCTTACTTAGAGATGTAGTTGATATTACTTAGTTATTATAATCAATATACTCAGATATGAAAATGGGGGCATGTGCATGACACATGATCACTTTTTTGCTTAGTTTTTAATAAGCTTTTGTAGAAGAAATGACAATTCATGTCATTCTCTATGTTACATACACTGGAATTAGATCATACTATTTTTGCACCTGTTCTACACCAGAATGAATATTATTCTGTCCATAGTGTTTTATTCATCATTTTTCACCATCTTTTGCACTAAAATAATCTATTAGAATTCATACATGGATTCTAAGATATTGTACTAGCTTGAGTTGTGTGATGATGGAGTTAAGAGAATATTGAGTTCTTAAGCACATTTTCTTACCAATGAGGATTGGAGCATGCACAGTCTCATCCAAGTGTTTTGAGGGAAAAAATATCCAAGGGTTCCCCTGTCTCCACTCAGATGTTTTGCAACATAAAACACAAAGATTCATGTATATGAAAAGATGTATTTATTCCTTGTTATTTGATCTATAATTTTATTGTCTTTAATTTTTGATTTTTATCTTAAGTAATGACTGATTTATAATGTTTTATTATAGGTGTTTCATATAAATTTTCACTTAAGTTCTAAAAAAAAAAGAAAAGAAACTCAATACGGGTTGTGATAGGAATACATGTTTGTATGCACATTGAATCAGAAGATGTGAAGAGCTCTTTTTTGTCTTAGGAGGAATACCTTCAGATAAAAAAGCACAAAAATTAGTTGGTGGGTGGTTGATGTGGATTTATCTGTTGGTGTAATCTAGGTTGATTCTAGTAGCATAACGGTACTTGGGAGCTTAGTGGAGAGTCGACGATAATTAGCACTTGATAATGTGGATTGACCTGATTGACTTGTAAAAAGAGATTCTAGATACAAAGAGCTCTTAATAACAACTGTAGATGGTTTGACCTCCCAGGCCTCTTTCTCTTATAGGCATAAGCAAGAGGTGGAAGTGGTTGTCCAAACTGAACTTAAAGAAGGCTTTTAGATATAAGTCATCCATGCAAAGGGCTCACAACCGGATTTATATTACCATATATAAAAAAGCAAGGTGGTAGTTTGTATGTAGGTTACATGTTGAGTCTAGGCTATCTAACTTGATTGTCATTGATTAGGGTGATCATCGCCGATCACCTTGACGGTCACCAGTCGAGGACCTGGGAAAAAGATAGGTAAAAATGGGTGAAAAGGTGAGTTAAGCCAAATAAGTGACTAACTTGACTCCAGATTAGGTAAGTAGGTTAGGTTAGGTAGGTTTGTCAAACTTATAGGTGTAGTCGACAGAGGATCAAGAGAAACCAAAGGTATTGTGATGACTAGGACTATGTGTGTGGTTTTCTAGTCTCTACATTTTGCCCCTTTTTGTTATATGGCTTACATGAATGAGCAACAAAATAAAAATAAAGATTGGCTTTAGATTTGCTTGGCCTGAGAGTAGGAGGAGGTGTTCCCCCCTCAAACTGGGAGATGGTGAGGTGAAACATAGGTGGGTACATGTTTGATAATAGGTAGATGGTAGGTCATGAGGTAGGTGACAAAAGGATGGGTTGGGCACATGTGATGCAAACTTACGCACAAAATGTGATAAAATGGTGTGATAGCCGAGATTACATAAAAGACTAAAATTACCAATGGTGGTAAAAAGTAAGGGTCGGTGCTAAGGAGAACAAGTGACAATTAAACCACATGAGCGCGTAAGGCATGGTAGCTGGGAACACTTATAAATGCAAGTCACTAAAGCAGGTTTTGTGTTCTCAATGGGTATCCAAGGTAGGAAGTGCTCTTAGGGAAAACACAAATGGGTCAAGTGTCATGGGTATTCGAGGTAGGAAGTGCTCCCATTGAGACACAAGCGGGTGGGTGTTTAGGAGGTTGCACAAAATACAAAAGGTCAACATGGCAATGTTATCGATGCAGTCAAGGGACCATGCAAAAAAAAGTGTCACAAACTTGCATGCTAGATAGGCCAAAATAGACCAATGATGAGGTGATGAGGTTGTGGGGTTGGTGGTCATGGCCGAGCTGATTCCATGTGCACAAGGCAGGGGGATGCTACCTACATAGTTACATGGATGCAATATCCAATAAAATTTCTGGCCAAATGTAGTTGTTTCCATGTGGGAAAGATATGGCTGAGCAACTAGGTTGGTTGTTGGTAGGTGCTAAAAAAGTGAGGTGGGGATCCTGACTGGCAACGGTTAGGGGAATGCTCCAATGGTTGATCGGCACTGGTCACCCTGATCAGTGACAGTCAGGGTAAAACCCTAAAAACTGCTAGGGTAAAAGTAAAAAGTGTCATTTTCACTCATTTGGACTTTTGTGCTTTTGCTCTAGTGAATTGTAGTGATTTTTTCATGTGGTGGGTTGAGGGTTGCTGAGGTGGAAGTGATCTAGTGGTGTACTTGCCAAACGAGGATCGAGAGGATGGAGGCTGGTCGAGGGTGTGACGGAGTGGTTGGATGAGGCCTGTGGCCATGGCAACGCTCCAAAAATGAGGTACGAGATGTGATTAAATTGCTAGTTAGGATAGGTGTTAAGTTTTGTTAGGGATTGTGTTATTTTAGGCTTGTTGTGGAAGTCGTAAGTGGGGTTTTAAGAGGACCCCACCAGGTACAGGGACAGGTGTAGGTGCAGATGGGTCCAACAGTAGTGGTACAGGGCCAGCTAGGGTCGATGGGGCCCCATGATTATGCTTGGATATATGATTTTGGTGCATTATTTTGATACCAACCTACATACTGATATAGCAAGATATATATTTTGTTGAGAGAGAGAGAGTTTGATACATTTATACATGTAGTATTTTTGACTATTCGATGTATATGATATATGACATTTGATGTTTTATGTGATGTTCATGTTTGTGATTTATGGTCATGGATGTTCATGGTTATTTGACTTAGTAGTTTAGGCATGTGATGTTTAGAAAGTTGAATTATGATGTTCTTAATTGTACTCATGGTTATGATAGGATATGTTATGGATGGATACATGTTATGGCTCATGTTTATGGTTATATGGATTGAATGGTGAATGGTATATGCTATGATGTTTTGCTCATTGATTTGGTTTATGGTGTAAGAACATGTTTAGAGGATTACATGATGTGATGGATAGGTGAATGTTTGTGGTTGGTTGCTATATGTTTACATTATGCTTGGCTCATTAATGGATAAATGATGTTCTTGTTGACATAGGTCATGATGTTCATGATTTTGGTATGATGTTTGTTGTTCATGTTTATAGGCTTACACAGACTAAGAAAAAGAGCATGATGCCTTTTTATTATTAAAGACTAACATGAAATCCAAAATTGGATTGGTTTAGTGAAAATAAGCCCTTCAAATGTTTTGCATTAGCATGCTTAGGTTGATAGATAGGGATCCTGATAACATTGTGTCAAGTGAGCTCATAGTCCTATGCATATGAAGGGAGAATGGGTGAAATTAGAACCATTAGCGAGACTAGTATGTTGTTTCTGTAGGTGTCCAATGAGGTAGTATAAACAAGTCTATGTCCATATATAAAGTGTAAACTGATCAATGCAAGAAGTCTACTAAAGAGAGTCAGTGTGGCTTTCCAAATTTATTATTGTTTATGAGAGTTGATTGCAGCTTTCAAAAAATTTTGCTTTTGCCTTTTGCTTTTGATAATTGATTTTGCCTGAGGGTTAGGGGAAGCTGATCGATGCGAGAATCTTTCAAAAAATTGCTAGCTTTGACTAATGCTTTATCCAACCATCTTTTCGAGGAGTGGTTTGAATTTATATGGCCAGTTTAAATGCTTTTGATAGTTGTCCTTCAAGGGAGTAGTTCACCTTATGTTTTGCAATTTTAGAATTAGTTTTCAACAATTGTCCTTCAAGGGAGCAGTATGTGGATGCTAAGGATGACCCATGATTTATTTTTGCTATTTTGATATTATTTTTGCTATTGCTTGAATTTGCTTGACATAGAGTTGCTCATACATACTCAATGGATTAACTTTATGAAGACAAAACTAAGCTAACATGACAGTTTAGTAGGCAAAAAAAGAGGTATAGATGGCAACAACCATAGGCAACTATCTCAAAGAGATGAGAAGTACTATGAGAATCATGTCATGGATAGAGCCATGGTATCCATAGTTCAATATTAGGCTATAATTGTTGGGTGAATATTTTGTCAGCTAGCTAACTAGTGACCAAAATAGTTCCTATCACCACAACATAGGGAGATGGGTCGTCTTGGTGTGCAAGTTTACTACATCAATAGGGGACAAATCTCTCCTCTCATCAAGGGGAGGTTCCCTATTAAATATGCGGAGGCTATATACTATATAAATAAGCTGAAAGTAAGACATAGGGGTGGGATAAACCATCCATCTCTCTTCTTTCAGAGATAATGCTAACAAATAGAGGAGTAAACCCTGGTGGAAACACTGAAGGCATTTCTCTTCTTTCAGAAGTGTTCTTGTAGGAAATAACATGAGTTCTTTTAGGGAAGATAAGAAACCAGTAACAAAAGGGCGCAGTAATAACAGGATGAAATAGAACGCAAAGTGTCCACCTCAACTACCCAAAGAGTGAGATACGAAGAACAATGGGGGCACAAAGTTGTCCCAAGGTCCTTTACATAGAAATGAAAAAGAAAAACACACACTAAAGACAACTATGACAGTGCAAAGAAAGTAGTTGGCTTCAAGACACCTTCCTTATCGCCTCCACTAGTTCTGCTTGTTAAATCAAATAAATAAGAATGCTTTCAAAAGATAGACATAAGAACAATCTCCTAAAGTAGCATAGGCTATCATAGCACAAAGTCTGCAAGTAACTTGCTTTCTCATTCAATCAAAGAAATATGAACTACAATCTGAGCTCAAAGTCTCAGTAATGCCTTTTAATTTGGGCAGAGTTTCGCTTCTGGTAAGGGGAAGATCTCCATAATACAATAAAAGAGATTACAATATATAGCCACCAAGCAAGGCTTGGCGCTCTCTCCCATGGGATGGCCCATGCTATAGTCAACGCCTTCAATGCGCCTTCAGTTCTGCCTAGAGGGACCATGCCTAGAACAGTGCATCGCCTTAACTATGGCATGTCTATTCATCTAATATGTCTTTTCTTGGGTTTGGATCATCTAGTCTATCCCCTCTGACATCTGCGCAGCTATCCATTTTGTCTTTACTCCAAACGAGACTAACAGGTCGCGCCTTTGATGTTTGCAAGCTCAAAAATCTACTTTACAGACTGTTCCATCTATTGGAATAACTTTTGCGTAGATATTTTAGGCTTTTCCCTCTTTTCGCTTTTGTCTTTTCCAGCTTTGTCTCTTCCTGCTGCGATTTGAGCTATCGGGCTATCTTTTTAGCCAGTCGCTTGGTTCTTCCTTCAAGTTGTGTGCTTTATTTGAATTTCAACGGATATTCCCTTACCTTAAACTTGACATCTGCGAGGACATCATTGGTTGACTGTTTCAATGGTTCGAGCGGCCTTCTCGGCTCCTTGGTTCAATCGCTTTCTTGCTTCAATCGCTTTATTGGTTCAATCGCTTTATTGGTTCAATCACTTTTCTGCTCCTTGGTTGAACCATTGCTTTCATTTAAACTTGCCTTTGGAGTCATCCATGTTGCTTCTCTCTTTGCTTGAGGCCGCCTCTGAATTGCTTGAACTTGTGAACCATTGAACTTTGAACTCTTTCGGTTCAAGGTTCAATCGGTTCATTGGTTTTTTTCTTTGCTCATCACTTCCTTGTTCTTTCTAAGCTCTTTGATCTTTTTGAACCAAATGCATTGAACCATTTGGTCGTTGAACCATTGAACCATTGAACCAAAGTGGTTTAATGGTTCAACGGTTCAATGGTTCAATCCTTCTTCTCCTTGATAAGTGTTTTGAAGCCGTTGAACCTAGAAGCGGTTGAACTTGTTGAACCTTTGCCGAAGCACCAACTGTTGTTGACGACATTGAACCTTGAACCCATTGAACCCTTGAACCAAAAGAGTTCAAGGTTCAATGGTTCAATGGTTCCATCCTTGCTTAGAAGCTTGCCGATGAACTCTTTTGGTTGAACCAAGCCATTGAAACAATCCTGAAAATGACCAAGTGTTGGAAACTTGTTCTTTCCTGCAGAGTCCGTAGAAATCAACCTGTGAATTCCGTAGAACTGAGTTTGTAGTTTTCTCTAAGATTTCTCTCGAGCCTTGAAAGAGTCCATAAAAATGAGCCTGCGGAGTCCATAGTTTTAAGCCTGCAGAGTCCGTAGATTTCTTCCTGCAAAGTCCGTAGATTTCTGAGAAAGCCTTGAAAAATGAAGACCCTGAATGCTAAGAACAATTTTTGAAAGGGGAAGAGAGGATTTTGGTCTGTAGGACCAAAATAGTTCAAATGTTGTCCCAAAAATGAGTGATATTTTTGGGGGACAACAATAATTATGATGGATAATCACATGTTTCTATTGAGTCAGTTGCCCCTAAAAAGGGGGAAGTGAATGTGGGTATAAGGGATGAGCTCAAGTTAGACAAATGATGATTGTGATCCCTACCTAACAATAAAAGGGATGCAGATGTAAAGCATTGAGAGGGTCAGGTTCTGGTTTGCCTTCCAGAGAGGACAAATGATAAACTCCTGATCCATACTTATGGGTAATGATGTAGGGTCCAAGCTAATTGAAAGAAAATTTGCCCCTTTTGTTTTTCTTCATATTAGTGACATGTTACTTTTCCTTGAGGACAAGATCTCCCATGATGAATTCCCAAACTTTCAGGTGTTTGTTATAAGCTCGTTTAATTCACTCTCGATAGACATGAAGATGGGAAAGAGTGGCTAAACAAAGTTCGTCAAGTAGCTTGAGTTGAGCTAAACATTCTTGATGGTAATCATCTTCTGAAATGAGGTCGCACAAAGATATGCGAAGAGAAGGTATTTGGATTTCAAGAGGCAAGACAGCCTCGGCTCCAAAGATGAGAAAAAAGGGTGTGGCACCAATAGGGGTTCGGATGCTAGTGCAGTATGCCCATAAGGTGAAGGGGATGTGCAAGTGCCAATCCTGACCTGAGGCATTAACCATTTTGGTAAGCATGTTGTTAAGGGTTTTGTTAGAGGCTTTGGCTTGTCCATTTGGTTGTGGGTGATAAGGTGACGAAAAGCTAAGCTTAATACCAAATACGTCACAAAGGCCCTGAACTTGTTTATTTTTGAAGGATTTTCCATTGTCGATGATGATCTTATGGGGAACATCAAAATGGCAGATGATATGGTGGGTGATGAATTTGACAATATTTTCAGCTTTCATCTAGACAAGAGGGATAGCCTCCACCCATTTGGTAAATTATTCAGTTGCGTTAATGATAGAATGATGTCATTGTGAAGAGTGGGCGTTTATTTCACCAATAGGGTCTAAACCCCATTATGAGAAGGGCTTAAAGTATGTAAAAATGCAAAGACTATTGCTAGGTGTGTGATGTAAATTAACATGTTGTTGGAATTTGACACTCTTTTTAACATAATCACAATAATCTTGGTTAAGGGTAGGCCAATAATAGCACAGGTGAAGGATACACTTGGCTACAGCAAGGCCACTAAAGTGACCCCCACATATACCCTCGTGTGTCTCTTTGATAGCATGAGAGGCTTCTAGACCACAGAGGCAATGAAATAAGAAGACATCCAAGCCTCGTTTGT
The DNA here is from genome assembly GCA_037957365.1 of Torreya grandis. NCBI lineage: Eukaryota > Viridiplantae > Streptophyta > Pinopsida > Cupressales > Taxaceae > Torreya > Torreya grandis. The sequence continues at coordinate 3,146,256 of JARHVA010000884.1, read as the reverse complement.
AGAGGATTCCTCCCATAATGGTATAACGAGAGGTGCTTTGAATAAATACTCAATAGGCATTCCTAGAAAGGCTCAAGGGGACTATGCCGAGGTGAAGGTAGTCAAAGGTTTGATGATACCAAAGATCTAGCAGAATTTCCTCCACATTGAAGATGGTTGGAGTGTCTAATTTGATGTAGGAAGGTTCGGTGAGGTGATGGATAATGATTGATAGTTTGGAGTTTGAGGGTGCTGATGAGATATGAGAGGTAAGAGAAACCGTGGTATCAACAAACTTGTTGGTAGACCAAGGGGTGGTTTGGATATGGTAGTGGTCAAATGAGGCTAAGAGTTATGTGATGAGTTGTCTATATAGTTGCATCATTTCATTCTTATACTATTAAATGTTATTGACTTGGTTGACCACAAGCTGGGAGTCTCCAAAGATATTGATCATTCTAACTCCTAAGGCTAAGGCAGTTGGAGACCTATTACTATGGCTTCATACTCAGCCACATTGTTTATGCATTCAAATTCAAGTTTAAAGGACAAAGGAAGTGGTTCACTGATAAGGGGGAGAAGGATGATACTGGTTCCCCCAACACATTGATATTTGGAACCATCAAAAAACATGGTTACCTGATTGGTGAAATCTGCTTGAGAAAGGCTTGCGATAGACTTGTCTGGGAACTCTAGGGGAGAGGTTGATTGTTTGATATGGGTACCTTGACTAATTGGTTGATAATTACTTGTCCCTTGATTAATTTTTGTTGGAGGAACTCAAGGTCAAACTCAGTGAAAAGCATGAGCCACTTAGCCATACATTGGTTTTGGTATGGTTTGGAGTGCATGTATTTGAGGGGGTTGGTATTGGTTATGACAAAAGTTTTGTGGTTAAGAAGGCAGTGGCATGGTTTGGAGTGCATGTATTTGAGGGGGTTGGTATTGGTTATGACAAAAAATTTGTGGTTAAGAAGGTAGTGGAAAAGTTTGGTAGCCACAAAGACTAAGGCTAAACATAATTTATTGATATGTGTGTACCGAGTCTCGTATTCGATAAGTGTGCAACTAATATAATTGATGACTTGCTCTTTGTGTTGTTCATCCTGATGGGCAAACATTGCCACTAGGGAGTGGTCTGTGGTAGAGATATAAAGGTAGAAAGGTTGGTCACCTTTAGGATGTGTAAGGACAAGTGTAGATAACAGGTACTATTTGAGTGCATCAAAGGCCTTTTGACAATTGACATTCCACTTGAAAGAGAGTCTTTTTTCAAGAGGTGGTGGAAGGGTTGATGTCGACCGGAGAGCTAGGAGATGAAGCAACGAATGGATTGAAGTTTCCCCTGCAAGCTATAGAGTTGTTTAAGGTTGGTTGGAGGTAGCATCTCGAGGATGGATCTGATTTTGGCCGGATCCACCTCGATTCCTTGAAGGGAAACAATGAAGCCAAAAAGTTTTCCTGACAAGACCCTAAAAATATATTTCTTGGGATTGAGTCGGACATGATAATGGATAAGTCACTCAAAGGTAATCTTGAGAATGGTTAAATGGTCTTTGTGAAGCTTGGACTTCCCAAGAAGGTCATCCACATAGTCTTCGACGATTGTATGGATAAGGTCATGGAAAATATAAGTCATGGCACATTGGTAGGTTAGGCTAGCATTCTTAAGACCGAAAGCCCTGACTTTATAATAGAAAGTCCCCCATGGGGTGATAAAGGTAGTTTTGTGCTGATCTTTAGGAGCAATCAAAATATGATTATAACCTAAGAATCCATCCATGAGTGACAACATCTCATGGCTTGCTGTAAGATCAACAAGTTGGTCAATGCTAGGTAGAGAAAAGGCATCCTATGGGTAGGCAAGGTTGAGGTCACGAAAGTCCACATAGATATGTAGTCCCCTTGTAGCTTTAGTGATAGGCACGATGTTTGAAACCCATTGGAGATAATCGTTAGGTTGAATAAAGTTGACAAAAAGGAGGCATTGAAACTCTTCTTTGACAAAAAGGGCTATGTGAGGGTGCATTCGGCAAAGTTTCTATTTGACAGGTTTGGCATCACAATTGGTTACAATGTTGTGGGTGGTGATGGCTGGGTCAATATCGAGCATGTCAGCATATGACCAGGTGAATGCAATACTGCAGTCTTGGAAGAAGGTAGAGAAGTCCTGTAGTTCCTCAGAGCTGAGAGTTTGACCAAATTTGATGATATGGGGGTTGTCCAGAGTGCTTATGTCAATGTCTGTGGTCAATTCATTCAACATGGTTGAGGTTTTTAGAGGTAAAGATTTGTGGATAGAGGAATCTAGTGCACCAAGGTAGGTGAGAATAATATCATCATCTTGACACTAAATAGTGTTAATGGTATGAGAGTCTTCTCTCATGAGTTCAGGATTGTCAAAGGGATAGATATGGATGCCCCTTCCTTTTGATAAGTTAGGGGGCCAAGGGTATTACTGTTGATGAAAAAAAAAGTTGGGTGGGATGATGTCCTCATCCTCACCTATAGGTGGAGGGGGTGTTAGTGAGGAAGGCGTTTCTTCTTCGACAATGGTAGGGGTAGTTTGTTTAGACTTATTCTTATTGGGTAAAATGAAGTTGAAGCCATGCTTCTCGTGGGGCTTTCGGGTCTCAATCGAGATCAATGAGTGTGATCCATGCTCATATCATTCTAAGTTGAATCCCTTCCAGGCACACTTATGAAGGTATAGTTTGGCGAAGTCTGGGCTGTCCAAATAAGAGAAGGTAGAGGTGAATGGTTGGGGTGGATAGGGAGTGATGGCAATGTCAAGTGGCTTGTCAATTCCCCCATAGATAAAGTGGGTTTGACATCTCGGAGGCCCTAAGGGGGTAATGGCTCCAATGTTGGGGTCATAACCCGATTAATGGTTGAGTTTTTTGTATTCTTGGGGAGTAAGGAGGACATCAAGGGTGAAGAGACAATATTCTCCAAGGGTGATGTGTTGGAAGTTAGGTTCCAAAGGATCACTGATGGGTATCTAGTTCATGGGGATAGATGAGATGGTAGAGGCCTAAGTGGAAGGGGAAGAAGTAATGACTTTGGATTCTGTGGGTGAGGGTTAGATGATGGTTGTTTGTAGTGCTTTAGATGGAGGCATAAGAATGTCATTAGGCTGGTAGGTCATATTACATGCTACAAAAGGGCTAGGGTCAGCTTGTATGGTAACAACTTGACCTTCATGTTTAAACTTGATGCAACGGTGGAGGGTAGAAGGTACACAACCCATGACTTGGATCCAAGGTCTCCCTAGTAAAACATTGTACTGGAATTCACCTTTGACCACATAGAAGAGTTTGGGGAGCGTGTGAGGTCCTACTGAATATGAAGGATGACGGTTCCCAAGGTAGTGGTTAGAGTGTCATTAAAAGATCTAAGGATGACTAAAGTTTTGGGCATGACATTATCTGACAACTTTAGTTGTTTATAGGCATGAGAAGAGATGATGTTGATACTAGATCCCCCATTGATCATAACCCATTTGATGTAGGTTTGGTTGATGTGGGCTATAATAAAAAGAGGGGGATCCAGGTCTTCAGGGTGGATAAAAGGTATCTCTGAGTCCTTGAAGGTAATAAAGATGGAGAGTTGGAGAGCACCAATAAAGGCATCTATGGGTTGGGAATCCCCTAGTTCGACTTCAATGGCCTACATCATGGCTTAAAAATGATAGGGTGAGGTGGAAATGAGCTCATAGAGGTTCATTTTAGTAGGGGTCTAGTGGAGTTGTTTAAGGCTGACCCTCTTGATGGATTCAAAGGGGTTATCCTCTGATGTGCCTAAGATAGTAACTTTAGGCTTAGCTACAAGTGTGGAGGTTTGGGTCTGGTTGGGTATAGGTTGAGTTGGTGGGTATGTCCATGGAATGAAGACTTTGTCCTTCCATTTATCCTTGTGTTGTGATTGTGTGACCACATCAATGGTATGGATAGAGAGGGAAGATGTGATGGGGGGTTGGGTAGATTCTCCATCACTTTGAGGTGAGAGTGGGGGGTTAGGAATATGTTGGTGGCTGGTGGTTGGGTGTAGTGTTGGAGGAATGGATGGAAGTTCATCTACCAAAAGATCATCCTCATCATAACGATGGTGGATAATGGCCTGGAGAGCTTTGTAATTCTTTGTGCCATGCTCAGGTGTCCTGTGATAGGAGCAAATTTGACGATCATTGTACCAGGTTGGCTTCGAACCAAAAAGATCGAAAGGTCTGATGGGAGGTAATGTGAGGCAAGAGGTTTGTGCTAACCTTTAAAGAATGGTTGTATAGGATTTTGCTAGAGGTAAGGAAGGTTTTGGGCTTGTGGTTTTGGCTGGTAAGATGGGTGTGTGTGTGGTAATAAGTTAGGTGAGAGATATCTTGGGTAAGGTGGTTCGGGCATACGATCTTGGCCTAAGTATGTTGGTAGTTGAGGTGGCCATATTTAGTGGTCTGACTGGTTACAATCTGGGAAGGACCAGCGCGTTAGCTAATAAATGTGTCGATGTAATCAATGATAGTGGGCAACATATGTTGAAAGGGGTTTACCTTTTAATCAAAGTGGAAGGGTGAGGACCTAAGATAAAGGGCAAGGTAGAGGGAGGTAGAGGCTTAGTCATATGTCCTTTCAATGCTTTTGTCCTCTTAGTTGGTGTGGATCGAGATCTGGGTATGGGCTTGGGTGAAGTTAAGTCTACTTTCAAGGATGGGTGAACCATACTCTGAGTAGGGAGGGCACCAAGAGCTTTGAAAGGTTTGGTTGGTGAGGTGGTGGCTTTTTTGGTTGACTGAGAGGTTGAGGGGTTATTAGAGGTTGGAATTGGTTGAAGAGGTGGTGGAGAGATGATGGATTGGTTGGTTAGAGGTGTGCTATAAGGTTCAGGTTTATTGATGGAGGGAAGTCCTAACTGTTGCTAGAAAGTGGCTTAGTCCATGTCTAGTTTTAAGGTGAATTCCAATTTCTATACTAATGTGGAAAAAGGTTTGTGTATTGGTCCTAATCCATGGGTAGTGGATACAACAAATAGATTTGTAGGTTGGGGAGGATACTTGGTAGGTTGGTTGATATCCTAAGGTGAGGGAAGCAAGGTTGAGATAAATGGCTCATCCATGGGAGACGTGGGTAGAAATGCTCCTCCTTTAGGGAGAATATCCATAGGAGTAGCGGTTTGTTGGGCAGTAGGTAGTGGTTGCGAATCAGGAATGTTGATTTGCCTAGATATACTAGTTGAGGTAGTATGTGATGATTCCAAAACTTCTATGAGGGTAGCTAGGGAGAAAGGAACTTCTTTGGTTTGGCTATCCAAAGGAGGGTAAGGTGACTCCATGACCTCGATAAGCTTTGAAATTTGGTAAATTTTTGAAAGCTCCCATTGATGAGGGTAAGGTCTGACGGGGACAAAAGGGTGAATAGCTTCATTACAAATCTGATCATAGGATATGATGTTATGAGCTCCTAAAATGGATGATTCAAGGTTGGTCATCGTGTCCATGAGCATTTTCATCAGGTTGATTTGAGGTGGTGCACCAAAAGGATTGTGAGGCTGATATTGTGGTTGAGGTTAGGCAACATATTGGTAATTATTTGGCGGTTGAGAGGCTGCCACATATTAGAGTGTGGATGCTAGAGGTTGAGTAGGGTAGGTGGATGATGGTGGTTGGGTAGTGGATACATACCCTTGTGGGTTAGGGATGTATCTTGGATTGGGTGCAATGATTGATTGCTAAAAATTCCCTATGGATTGGGTATGGTTGGTAGTTGGGTTGGTGACAAGAGGGGAGGTAGTGACCTTCGTGCTAATGGGTGGTGAGGTAGAAGGGATAAATACCCCTAAGCTTGGTAAAATGGTATTAACTGATGGGTTAAGTTTGACATAGGGGAGTTCGGTAATGCCAGTGGTGGGTGCTCCAGATACAAGTGGGACATGATGGGTTAATTATTGGGTTGTCCCCAAGGTAGAGGAGTCATTAGTAGGAGTGGAAGGTGTAGTGGTAACGATTGGTTGGATAGGTTGGTTCTCAGCCATAATATCAAAAGGGTTAGTAGATGAAGATGCCTGGGTGGTTGAAGGTTGGGTGGTGACCATGACAATAGGGATACCCTTCATAAGGTGGGATGGCATGCCAGAAGGAGGATCCTGAGGTGGAGTTGAAATTGGGATATGGTGAGAAGAGGTGTTAAGATAGTGCTAAAGAGCAATTAGATTGTTGTCTATAAAAGTGGTAAAATCCATGTCTCTTTGGGGAAATATCCGAGGGAAATTACGGATTCCCAATAGATGAGGTGAATCTTCTGCCTCAAAAACATACTCCATGGATGAGGAGGTAGAAGAGATTGATTTAAGTGATGGGTTTTATTCTGCCAGGTCTCTTTGCTACTAACGAGTGAGAACCATACAAGAAAAAGGGGAGAGAAAACAAGAACAATCTCACCAGTCAAAAAATAATAAAACAAGAAAATGATCAAGGCAATCAAGACACACATTAGAAAATATATTAAGCCTATAGGTTAGTTTTAATCTTGCTTTTGACTTATACCTTAGTTTATGAGAATGTGTGATAGAAGTTACTATAAAAGCAGTCTATTAATTTTTTTGGGTTGTTTAGGTGCTCAAAACAATCTGTATTGGAATCAATACGTGGCTTGGTATTAGAGCCTACCCCCTCACTTCAAATTCCCACAATGATAAGAGTGTCAGGTGCTTAACCAATATATATTGATATTTAGAGTTTATACTCAACCAGAGAGCTGAGTTGGTTCTCCTTTTGGGAATGACCTCCAAGGAGGATCATCGAGAATATGTAAGGTGACAGTTAGGTGATGAAATCGTAGTTGGGCCTTGTCTCAAATTGTTTTGATGTTTGATTGATGAAAGTGGTTTGGCTAGTGTGTGCAACAAAAGTGGTGCTATGATAGGATTACTGTGCTTTAATTCAAAGTGAGCTAATGTTAAAAGAAAGTAATGGATAAAGTTTATTTTAAGCTCAAAAAAAAATTTAGTTTCAATTATGAGCACAAATAGAGAGAAGAGCATACAAATGCAAAGAAAATGTGAGTAAAGACTCTAGGTCTGACCGAGCATGTCAGAATGTTTAATGTAAATTTTCACTTAAGTTCTAAAGAAAGAGAGAAAACACTCAATACGGTTGTGGTAGGAATACTTGTTTGTTTGTGCACGTATTGAATCAAAAGATGTGAAGAGCTCCTCTTTATCTTAGGATGAATACTTGTAGATAAGAAATCATAGAAATTAGTTGGTGGGTGGTTGATGTGGATTTATCTATTGGTGGAATCTAGGTTGATTCTGACAGCGTAATGGTACTTGAAAGATTAGTGGAAAGTTGATGACAAGTAGCACTTAATAATGCAGATTGACCTGATTGACTAGGAAAAAGAGATTTTGGATACAAAGAGCTCTTAATAATAATTATAGATGGTTTGACCTCCTAGGGCTCTCTCTCTTATAGGCACAAGCAAGAGGTGGAAGTGGTTGTCCAAATTGGACTTGAAGAAGGCTTCTAAATATAAGTCATCCATGCAAAGGAATCACAACTAGATTTAGACTACCGTATCTAGAAAATCAAGGCAAGGGTTTGCATGTAAGTTGCATGTTGAGTCCAGGCTATCTAACCCTACCGTCACCGATTAGGATGACCATCACCAATTAGGGTGACCATCACCAGTCACCCTGACTATCACCGATCGAGGACCTAGGAAAAAAATAGGTAAAAATGTGTAAAAAGGTGAGTTAAACCACACAATTGACTAACTTGACTCCATATTAGGTAAGTAGGTTAGGTTACGTATGTTTGTCAAACTTATAGGTACAGTCGACAGAGGATCAAGAGCAACCAAAGGTATTATGATGACTAAGATCATGTGTACGATTTTCTAGTGTCTACAATAGGTTTGTATGAAGCATGGTTCAACATGTGATTTACATTTGAGCCTACCCAACACAAGTAAACTTAGGTATAAATCTCTTTATTTTACTATAGCACTATCACTTTGATGCATTACTATAATAAAAGAGGGACAAATGTAGTCACTAAAATTTAATACTAAAATAATGTACTTGTGACCATCATCTATGCACACTTAACCTATGCTCAATTCCATGGTTCTAAATTGCTATTTCTATACTTCTATGCAAATGACACTCTATCCTTAGACAATTATGGTACTGAATATTTTTATTATTCATTCCAAGTAGTGTAGACTCACTATTAGACTGATTCATACTTCCAGATTAATTATCTCTACTCCTTAGATAAGGTCATTTCTTCAGGGTAATATCGCTAGTTAATAGTGTCAGAAGCTATTGGTTTCATCTTCTGCCAAACAAAATCTAACTGTTCAAAATTAAAATTCACCTAATGGGTTTCCCCACATGTTTTGCAAGTATTATTCAAGCAAATACCAAAAATTCCATTATATAAACACATTTTTATTGATTTGTTCATGAGTTTGCAAGAGAATTATATATTGTAAACACTAATTATTTTAACTACACATTGAGAGGTAAGCATCTATTCTTTCCAATTCTGAGTCCATACATCCTAAGTAGCCCTAGACTAGGTCTGAATACACTATCAAAGTCACAAGTCATTGTTGAAGCACATAATTATACCAAGATTGCACTAACATATAATATTACACCAATATTTTACATGCATCACTGTAGTATGGAAAAATTACATGGAGTTTGATTACTCTTCAAAGTATTTGTATGTAGATAATTTTCAACACATGGGGTGTTGAGGTCAAGCACAACTTCAATATCTAACCCCCTTTTCTCATTTTATTGTATTTGGTTCTCTTTGTCATTAATCTAGGGTTTCAAGTGAAGAAGAAAACACACAACTCTCATAGTAAATCAAGCAATCTTGAATATATACACAGGACCAAAAGGTGAGGTTTCCCTAGTAAAAACTCATATAGAGGTAAAACCCTTAAAAAACGTTGGTGTAAACAAAGAATCTAAGAGGGGAGATTAGTATTGTGTTTGTAAGATAAAATCAAATATAAATAAACATACTAAACACTAACATCTCTAATATAGACACTAGGGAGAACATAGGTAACAAACATGCTTATGAAACATAACTGAAACATAAAAAAACCATTTTCTACCTTTCTTGAAGCTCCAAATGGTCTATAAAAATGGTTTTCTCAGCTTATGCATCAAGAAATCTTCATCAATATAGATTTGTTGGCTTCACCTTTCTTTGATATCTTAGTTTGGATGCTTGGCTCATGAATTTGGCATGGTAACATTACATGCAAGAATTCTTTGCATTTATTTGTGCAATATAACATTACATCAAGATAGCTTAAACATCAATGGGTATGGCCTTGCATTTATAGCCTCAATAATTAACTATCACCCAAGGTGAGTTAAGGTTGAGTTGAGACTAACTCTAGTTGAGTTAAAAATTGTCATGCAATTATGACTTTCTGTTACTAATCATATTTCTCAAATTAGATATTTTAAGATATTTTGAGAATTGATAAAAGTAATGATGAAAGGCTTGATATTTTAAATTTTAAAATTTAAAATTTCTATTTTTAGATATTAATTGCAAATAGATAATTCAACTAAGCATTTAGTCTTGTTTAATTAATTAATTGATTTTGATTAACATTTTTGCTCTTTTAAAATTTGTTTAAGTTCTTTGCTTAATGGGCTCATAGGCTAAATTGGCAGTTGTTTATGTCGCAAGGTGATTTGAAGTGAATCCATGAGAGGTTATTATTGCATATGAGCTAGTATCCCAAATAGAAATTTCTCAACATGATTCCAAGCTTTGATGAATGATGTACGACCAAATTTGGTATGTTCAATAATTTTTAGGCTTAATTTGCAATGGTTAATAAGAATCAATTTGAAGTCCATTCAGAAGCCAGTTGTAGCTAGAATTGGGTGTTTACAGTTTTCCCTTATTTGGTAAGGCATTGCAAGCTATAAGCACATTAACGTATTCTCAAAGTGTTACGACTTGATACTAGAAGTATAATTTTTTTTGAAAATATTAAACCCATTAAATTTAATAATAGCATCACAAAGATCAGATTTCTAATTTAAAATACTACAACAGCAAGGTGTTTTATAGCTTCAAGATAAACATTACATAATGACATAGCTACGACTAGTCTCTAGTACAACGATTGTTCATGTAAATAATATTACAATTACAAATTTTATATAGACACCTATCTTATTTAAACATAGAGATAATTGCTACCCCAGAGCTCGAGTTGCATCCAAATCGTGTATCTATGATAACCTCAAGTGTTGTGTCAAAAATGTACTGCTGTGGGGGAGGGAGAGAATCATCTGAGTGCTTCACCATCCTACCACAGACCAACGATCTCCCACACAATCTCCTATCAGGGAATGACCCTCCTTGCATGGATAGGTAGATAAAACGATGCGAAAATCTAGAATTAGACATGCTAGTACACCCATGTGCTGAAAGATTTCACTACATGACATGTATCATAAAGAAAAATATGTTTATACTATGACATATCACAACATGTAAATCATACATAAGAATTAACAATGTTAATTTAACATTAATTTGGCCAAAGTTTTAAATAACATATAATTGTCTGGATCATCTTAGTTCATAACACACTTGATCAGGTTATCCATACCGCCATTGGTGACTTCCACCAGGATTGAGAAATTGTCTCATTGCTTGGTAACATCACCAATGTGGCTCCATAACACATTACATAGTATCACTCAAGAGATTTATATAGATTATTCATATAGCCCAAACATGAGCATATTAAAATCAAGAATAATTTGTTTGTACATTTTTCTCTTGAATTTTGTAAAATAAATCCTTTAACATGCTATGGCATGTATACAAAAATTTTAATGGTCCAACATAAACATACCCTCTGGGTATACTAAACAAAGGATTCCTATACCTTGCAAATAACATCAATTATCAACAAGTATTGCTTGACAATTTCTCCACTGAGCATGATAACAATCAACTACTTATAAAAACAGATAGTTAAGGCATAATCAAATCTCGTTCATTCCAACTACGTAAATCACCTAAAATAAACCCCTTTATGTTATACACTCATAGTTGAATACTGGAAACAACATTCACTTTATTCATACTTCTCAAGCATTCATTTTTGCAATGAATAGATACTAAGTATGAAAATAAGCAATCTCAATACTATAATAAACTCAATAATTCGTTATAAACTCTCAAATTAAAACACATTCATTTATACTTCAATTTTTCTTCTCGTA